>BGZK01000410.1:0-429320 GCA_005406025.1 Eumeta japonica
AATGTGCTGGTAAATTATTTGACAATTTTTTCTTGAAAAACCCTTCGACTTTTGCTGTAGTTTTCAATAAAAGATTTAACAGCAGTGTATCTAGAGATATGCTTATCAAAGAATTGGCAGATTTGGTTGTCATTAAAAATGGTGAAAATAAAGCTGATCTCAAAACTCCTCATTACAGTATAATTATAGAGATCATTAAAGGAATATGTTTGATCAGCGTTGTGGAAAATTATTATGAATATAAAAAATATAATTTACATGAAATATGCAAAGATGAAAAAACTGACATTGATGAAACACAAACCAAAAAAAGAAAATGTGACTCTATATCAACAGCAGTCGATGATCCTGGACCTGATTAACTAGCATAGCATTAAAAATGCAAATTGGAAGCATTGAGTATCTCAATTTATGCATAACTACTATAAAATTATTCCATAATATGTATTGTGTCATGTTGTCTATACAAAATATTCCTTTATTCTAAGATCTTGTTCTTATCGTGTTTATTGCATAAGTGTGTAACGTGAACTTTAGTGCATACCAGCCTAAATGTAATTTTTTTTTTTAATAAAAAACTTTTATTACTAACAGAATTTATTAAATGTAAAACAAATATATTCCTTAATTATAACAGTTATAGTTAATTATAAATACTTTAACAATACTTTCAGTGGAAAACCAAATATTAGTTTATTTATTATTAAGATTTTCTTAAAATAAAATTTGTTTATATATTTACATATTAATTAAATATCTATCTACAATAATTTACATTTGAAGTATTCAACTTATTATTTAACAATATTTTGGCTTCATTAGTGTGGGCAGATTGGATACAACTGGCTTCTTTTGCTTTGGACAAATTGTAATGCTGTAAAAGAAGAGAAAATTTTAGAACAATTGCAATTAATTAAAACTTTAAGATGATTAATATAAGTTGAATTATTAAAAATATGTGATAGTATAAATAGCTTTTTGAAACATCATGTATTGTCATAAATCACTTATATAGAATTTCAGAAAAAAAGGATTATTGACCTCATCTTTTTCTAACTGTATATATAAACATTTATAACTGGAATATGTATAAGCAATTATACACAAATATTTGTAACTCAAATGTGACATATCTTTGATATTAGATTCTAATATCAAATACCTAAAAAAAAGAACATTGATAGATTTAATGTCACTGATACTGTTTTTTATTACCAATTCAAAACAGAAAGAGCAAGATAGGTAGGCGAGACCGTTCCCTTCCATGGGCTTTGGGTCTGTGTGGAACTGACATCAGTTATAAATAAAACAAATTCCAATTATTTTTGCAAAATACCAACCTTCAAAATGTTAGTATGAAGAAGATACATTCATTATGATTACGAATACAGTGTCCAGATGTAATTTATATGAGAATGAAAGCACAGAATTGTACATTTCATTTATAAGTACCAGTAAAATGTTTTGCTGATTAACTTAATTACGTAAATCTATTGACTCATAAAATTTTCCAGAATTACTGTTGAAGTTTATATATGGGTGAGAAAGGTTATCATTTTAATCTTATTAATGCTCTGATTGAGAGAATTTTTATTACTGAAGATTTTTCTTTTATAAAAATTGACATTATTTGTCATATACGTAAATTATGTGCACACACTGATATATTTTGTTTTTGGTTTCCTCTTAGTTCTCCACAACCAATTGACATAATATATAATAAATCATTTCCAAAATTAACCGTACATTCTTAATTTTTAATAATGATATTGGAACCAAACAAAAAGCAATAATTAAAATATACACTTTATAAAATACAACAATGATGACTATTGAAAAGTCATAACAGCCTTTTTTATAAAACATCTTTATTTAAAGGTTGAACTTAATTAAAACAAAGAAATTAGTTTCAATTCTTACCACATTAATAATAATTCTTAACAAGTCTTATGCATTAGACGAAATATAAATACAGTAATATTTCTTAGGTTCTCCATTCTATCAGTGAGAGTAGATATAGTGCACATTAATGTAGTACCAAATTTTTGCAGTACAACCGAGACTTGCTTTTAATATTGCTTAATAATTATGTCTCTGGAATATTGTTGGTTTCATAAAATAAATAACTTAATATGTATATTTCAATGCAAAAATTAAACATGAAATTAATTTATATTATTAACATCAGGCTGGAACGATTCATTGTTAATGTTAGTCCCTCCTGAAATTTCTGACACATTCTTCTTGTGACAAGATTATCTTCCTGAAATTTCATTTGCATCATAAATGTTCCTATCTCATGGATGGTTCATAAAAACTATATACGATGAAAAATACCAACATTTCCTACATCACTTAATATTCATCGTTTAAATGTAGCAATGTTATTTTATGAAAATGTTACACAAGTTTTAGGTGTTATCCATGTGTTTTCCTAATAGGGAGTCAGAGCCAAGGATTAAAGTTAATAAACAAAATATAAAATCTAAACAACAAAATTTAATGATTTTACATGTTCTAATGGTGAAAGTAAATCAATAGCGGTAGAGTAAAATGATAGGTCAATACCTGTAAATTTAACGCCCATGATGTTTTTAACAATTCAAAAGTTGATAGCTGTTATAGGTGTGTATCATTAATTTTTTCTTTTAGGAATAGATTAATGATGGACCTTGTGCACTACAATCTTAGTATAAATCATGACAGAAAACATTAATAAAAAAAAGTAAAAATCAATTTTATTGTTGTGTTGTTATAATGAAGTCAAAATATTGATAAAAGTTTGTCTCATGTGTACATATTCTAGTAAATATAACAATAGGTTTATTAAGTGAAGATATGTACCACATTAAATAAAATAAAAGTCACAAATAATAATATGGTTTTTAAGTTTCTAAATGGTTACCATTTATTTGTTTTGCATAGCCTACACCTTTTTAATAAGCTTTTCAAACAGCAAAACATTTCTTCATTAACCCTAATTATCATTCGGTTATATCACGATTTTTCATAAATCCTCAGTAGAATTGTACTCATCTTTTAAAACTAACTCTATTATAACTCTAAGTAGTATAATAAATAGGATTTAGATATGGGGACTTCGAGGATCGTGATATGAGTGCTTCGTAGCACATCCAAGGACACAGAAATACTTCACCTAATTGTAATTATGTTCTACAATTTTCAATTTTCTACAATTCTCTCATAATGGCATGACATTGCATCACATTTTAATCCAGTAGGTATATGAACCTATTGTGAAATTAACATCTTGCAAAGCTTAGTGTAAATTATTTTCAGACAATTCCAAATATCTTCTGCTGCTCAATATAGTTGATAATTCATATGGCCTGATCATGTCTGTTTGGGAATGCCCTATGAAATATTGATGACCATTTATAAAAATAAAAATCATATTATTACTTGTCATTTTAATTTTAGTCATTTGAAAATAAAACTGAAATGTTTTGAATATGATTGTAATTTTTTCATGGGAGCAATACACAATAACTATTGAGGCTGTACGATATACAATATAATTTGAATGTTCCACAACTGTACATTGTTTTTCAAACTTGTATGTTGGAGCTCAATAAGTATACGAATAGGTAATCTATAAATCTTTCTATAGTTCTATATAAGCTCATTCGATTTGAGCCCAGTGTACCAGGCAACATAAAACTATACCTACTAAAGTAACATGTATCCCCATTTAATTTAAGACAAACCTTTATATATCATATAATCATTCAAGTACAAAAAACTTTTAATGGAAAACTGTATTTTTAATATTAGTAGGTATTGGGAAATGCATTCCGAACAAGTGATAATTTTTTAATATAATGACAGTTTTAAGATTTGCTAGAATTATTTGCATTTAAAATGGCATAGTATGTGTTAATTTCAAATTAAACTTATTACAAGCAATGATTGGCTGTCAGTTTGCATGGCCTATGTGAGTTTAAGACCTTACTTGATCTAATCTCTTCATCTGCAATAAAAATATTATGAGAGGACATGCCCCAGCAGTTGTAAGGTACAAACCTCACAAAACAATAAACATTGCATATTCTCAACAAATTTGATCATGACATTAATATAATCTAGTATATTGCGATTCATTGAAATTACTTACTCTGAGTTATATTCCATTGAAGATATTTTTACATATTCTACAAAAACACTTGATGATTTTAGAAGCCTCCATGTTATAGGATTAAACAGATTGGTCTCATATTTCCATTCAACTATTGCTGACACTGGTGGAAGGCCTGTTCCTTTCACAGGTACAATTTGTTTTTTTATATCTCCAGGTTTGTAGTATTTCCTAAAAATTATAGTATTATATGAAGTACCTAATTGAATTTAAGATTTTTTTTAATTATACTCATTATATGTACTTTAATTTTATTTATTAATTTTTTTAATAAATAAATGAAATCAAAATATGGGTTATCAATGTGTTCATAATCATTTCCTTCTACATAAATATGTGAAATTATAGAAAACAATTGTTAAATGTATAGGTACAATTTGGGAGCATTGTTATGACAAATAAAAGCAAATTATTTTTTTATTTATTCGTAATTAAATTCTACTAACTAAGCTATTCAATAATAAACAAAGGGAAATTCAAAAGTTAGCAAAATTAAAGATTATCAAAAATGTAATGTAATTCATATAATATGTGATTTTCCATCTTTAGGGAAATATTTAGATGAAAATTTTTCAATAACTCCTTTAAGTACACAATTCTTCTTGTTAAACATTATAAACTAAGATTAATGCTATCAGTAAACAATGAAAAACAAGGTATATTTAGAAAGAAAAAAAACAGATAATTAAATTAGAATTATCTCTATTGTAATTTAGTTAATCTATTACTCTTTAACCTATAGGTAAGTCTACATACATTAAAATTATTTCTATGAAACATGGTGTCCCATGTTTTTATTAGAAAATTGTAATAATAAATGAAAAACTGGAATCTGATTACTATGCTGTTTAGGATTTGGAAAAGGTTTACAGGAAATGTATTTATAATGTCCAAGTTGTAAAATAAAATAAAAAAACTTTTCTTAAAAATGGTAGAAAGTGGTAAAATAAGTATTACTACTTCAAGAATTATTATTATATTCAATAATTCTATTGTTGGATAGAAGAATAAATAAATAACAATTTAACAGTAGAGCTATTTAATGGTTTGTGCAATTAATTTTCTTCTTATCAGAAAAAAATTCATAGCACAAACCAGTAGATAGCTCCATTTTCTAAAGAATAATAGGTATGGGAATAAATCAGAATGGAAATAATTTTAAAATAACTTAAAAAAGTATTTTAAGACAAACTTGTTTGATCATTGGTATTTACCTTGAGTTATACTCTTTAAGCTTGGCACAACAGTAGTGGAGGTTGAATAAAATTTTAGAAGTATAATAACAATTTAATAGAAATGAATGTAAATCCAGTCAATTAGTTAGTAAATATTGATATGAGCCCATAAAAATTTTTGGAATATATTGTTTGACTGTTTTTATTTTAATGATCAGAATAAAATATACATAAAGTGTATTCATCAGTTAATGTTCAGAAAGATACCAAGAGTATTTGATGGGAATACAAACTGAATAAGATCCAGTTTATGTCATGTTTAACTTTTATTCTGTTTTATTGTACTAATGACCATAGGTAGTTAGAATTACATGCATAATACCATTTTGAGGTGAGATAGACAGAAGCAACTAAGACTTATTATGATACAAAAAAAACAGTGGCATTCCAGGAATGCCGACAGAAATGAAAACTTGAACAATTGCGTGTGTATTTTTTGAATCGTCAGGAAATATTTTATTGTGCAGGAAATACTTTTAAATGAAACCTGTTTTTATTCATTATTACAAACTACTACTATAAAAATTATATTACAATTTTCATTTAATGCGCTATTATACATAAAAATAATGCATATTATTTTACATGCAAAAATTACAATCTTTTTTTAAAATGTAAATTTCCAAATACAATACGAAAAGTTCTGACATGAATATATACATACATATATATATATATATATATATATATATATATATATATATATATATATATATATATATATATGTTGTACGTATATACACAATATATGTTTATATTATATATAGTCATATTATCAATGTATTTCAACCCACACTCAACGCTCGTGTAAACGGGGCCAATATATATACTACAGAGGTGTCGGTTACGGTAACGGTAACAGTATCGCGAGTTTAATAGTTTTTTCTCATCTCAACTAATGCCCACCGCGCCTAAACAAGTTTTCACTTCAAAAATTATTAAACTCCCATTTGCTACATAGAAAATAGTAATATATTGGTTGGTTAATTTAAACATTGTCACATTAAAATTAAAAACAATCAAACGCCGTTTCAAAATCATGTCTCCAGAGGCGCCATCTTTATATTCCTATGTCATTAATTATTTTTATTCGCCAAATCATTTTGTTTAAAAGCAAAGAATTTTTGAAATAATGGAAATAATAAATAATTAATAGTCCATTCATTAAGAGTGATAGTTATAAAATGTCATTTATATAGATTACTAAAATTAAATAGACGTGATAAACACAGTGGTAGTTGTAAAGTTATAATAAGACAAACAAAACATAGGTCGATCAAAAAGCAACAAGGTTAAATGCTTTATACGACTTTATGCGCGTGAGTGGGTAGTTATAGTTCACCTCATAATCCAAATTGTGAGCAAATAAGCATTTATTTTCTTTCCCATTATGCAAAATTTAAATAAATAGCAATATTAGTCATTATTCAGCCTGCTATTGTTACATGGATCACTAGTTCAATGAATAAATACTATATTCAACACATCAATGCCCATGTTACTTACTGGTCCTCATCTAAGAACACATGCTCACTCGTATTACCGTTCTTATCAACGAGAGTGATTAACACCCGCCCAACGTCAGGACCATGAGTAACGCTCTCTGAAGAATTTGATACTTTCAAAATAATTTCATAATGTACTCCTGCAACAAAATATATTTATTTAATAAAAAATGAGTATGAAGACTGCACATGTAGGAAATTATACTTCTTTGACGCGAATAAACCGTACCTCTCAACTATACAATACCAATCTTCAGAAATTCGGATATATATATATATATATGTGTGTGTATATACAAGAAAAATAAGCTACTGTCACCAGCCCACTTCGCTGGGCATTGTGGGTAATAGAATAAATCAAAAAAGAAATGAATGAATGGTGTATAGAATACAAAAAATAAATATGTACCCAAATAAAGCCATTTAAAACAATTCCGTGTCCAATAGTCAACGTTTCAGACCGATACGTACAATAGTTTTGTTCGACGACGTAACATAATTAAGCACATAAGAGACCTCCAAAAATTACTTAATACGTGCAGCGTCCCCATTCAATGTAGAGTAAGATAGC
Organism: Eumeta japonica; assembly: GCA_005406025.1. Lineage (NCBI taxonomy): Eukaryota > Metazoa > Arthropoda > Insecta > Lepidoptera > Psychidae > Eumeta > Eumeta japonica. The sequence goes on from BGZK01000410.1 coordinate 7,468, forward strand.
GTCGGAATAACATGACAGTTTGAGGCGAAATACACTTCCTTTTACAGACTAAAATATTAACTATTATATAACTTTAAAATTACTAAATATGAAACGTAAACACTGACACTAAGCTTATAATAGAAATTCTGAGACCAAAGAAATAAAGTAACAGAACAAAAATATCCTATTTACGATCATATATGTATAACGATCAATGTTTGCGATGCTCTAACATTCTGGGACACATTTGTTGTAATGTAATAATATAATATTTTTTTAATATAATAATAATATAATATTTATTACCAGAAATATACAGATATACACAACATATAAAGACATAAGTGTTTGCATTAATATATCTGCCCTATAGAGATAATTTTAATCATCTGTACATAGGCTTGGTTTGATATAAATCCAAGAAAAGCAAACATATTAACAAATAAAGGATTTATATAATATAATAAGTAATAATTAAATTCAAAAGTGTGAAAGGAAATCTCTTTCTAGGAAATTACACAATATAGATTTATTAATTAACTAAAACTAAAAGTTCACTTGGTTTGCCCATTTTATCAATTTATTTTTAATCAGTTTTTTGCTAGCAACTATGCATTTTAATTCGAGTGGTAAATTGTTGTAATGCTTTATAGCAATGTATCTAGAGCTTTTGCACAATATAATTTTATTTCTTTTTGGCAATGAAATTGATCTGTCCCTAGTATTCACCTCAATGTTACTAAAACTTGTCTTACATTCATCACAGTGTAACAAAATAGAATTTACTATAAAACTTTTCTTAATATCTAGCATTTTTCATTATTGATTTTTTTGAACAATTTATTTTGAATTGAGACTAGCGTTTTAAGATTATTACTATAAGCTCCACCCATGAAGTTACCATAGTTTATGTTACTTTCAATTAGTGCGTGGTATATTATTCTCAAGTTTCTTTTATTCATAACAGAATAAGCTTATAAAAAATAAAATATATTTTAACTTATTGATCAACTCTCTAATATGACAATCCCACTTCATACATCCGTCCAATATTATTCCCAAATATTTGCAGTATTGCACTCTTTTCAATTTTTGCTGTCTATGCAAATATCTAGCGCATCTGGGACACTATCAGCATAACACCCAAAAGTTATGAATGTGGATTTATCAATATTTTATGAGAGTTGATTTACACACATCCATATGTTTATTATTTCAAGCCACTGAGAAATTTTTCCTTGAGCTTCAGACCAGCTGTTACCAGAACATAATATTGCTGTGTCGTCCGCATAAGAGACTATTGCATTATTAGGAAGAAGATTATCTAGACTATACTAGAATATTTAAACTTATTCATTATCACTGGATTACGCTGTCAACCGCGATCCCGATCACAATTCAGCTCTCGATTCCGTACTTAAAAATTTAAGTTGATGATTTTCTTAAGATTATAAAAGTTCCTTTCGCCTCAAAATTATACTGGTCGTATGCAAAATATATTTTTTTAACCTTATTTGAATACCGTGATGCATCGGCCTTATATATAGATTTTATAGTAATTATGATCTTTTAGATGATGAGCTTCATGAAGATCGAAAATAAAAACTAGATAAATATCACCTATAAACAGATATGTCAGTTTTCTTCATTAGCGGGTCTTGCCATATGACCTAATATTTATAAATTAAGAAGTTTTACTGTCGCTGGATTACCTTAACTCAACTCTGAACAGAAACTGGCTCATATTAAATGATTGAAAAATGATATTAAGGTACAATCACTGGTAGTCAAATACTGTTTACAACATTGTAGCACGACACACGACATGAATTTATTACGAAAATCCAGAGCAAGAAAACAGTCATGTGAATAGGTATTCGAAGTTTAATACAATTAATTAAAAAAGAATTGAGATGCATAAGAAGCGAGGTAAAATTTTTTTTTCTACCGGATGTCAAATTTGAAATATCTTACATGGATAACACAAAAATTTTGTGCTGAATGGTACACTACTAAATATTTGCTTACTATTTTCAAAATATTTCGGGAGAGATGATCGAGAAATCGCATTTTCTTGCACCACGACAATGTTTTCCGCATAAGATAAATTCATTGTTAAGAATTCAGAAAAAGTGGAGCTTGTGACCAATCCTGCACATAGTCTGGACCTTACACTAAACGATTTTCTTATTTTCTTGAAAATCAAACCTTTCATTAGGGGTTAGACATTTGAAAAGCCGAAAGTTGTCGTGATAGCCTTCAACCAACACGTAAAAATGCCGTCAGTAGTATTTGTGTGTTGAAATATAATTCGAACGAACGAAAAAAATATACGTATAAAATATGAAGAAAAATATTTTGTTTCATTCATAAGTTTTACGAAATTATGTTAATCCAAAAAAAAAACTATCGTTTTAGGTTACGAATATCTATCTCGTGTAAAGCAATTAAATATATTGACCATTGGCAAAATACGTTTATGTATTTGTTTAATACTTACTGCAAAATGGTTTTGTTCCACTTGTCATAAGGTACAAAGAAATACTTCGACTAGAATCAACCAACCCGCTAGTTTGCATATATTTATAAGTATTAAAAGAGTGATAACCAAGAGGGATACAAAAGTGCTTATTATCGCACCTCGTGCAGTTACCACTAAGAAAACTCTGGAAAAACGTAATAAATAATGAAAAAATCAGTGCATTATTAATTTTCAAAAATTCTCATCAATCGTATACTTACATCATAAGAATCACATTGAATACCCAGGAAAGGACACGATGGAGCAACACTCTCAGTGAAAAACTCGTAACTTCTTTCGTGATTGCAACTTACATATTTCACTGCCCACTGGTACATATCATCGCTGGCTGATTTCATTGGAGAATCAACTTTCTTGCAACCTGGTTGGACGATGCCTCCATTGGGATAAAAATCAACGTGGCCTATGGCATCCGACATGCCCAAACCTAGACGGAAATTTAAGGGATATTAATAATAAATAAATAATATACACTTGCATAAATTCAAATAACATAAAAAGCAGTGGTATTTAATGATTAACTGTAATATACACCAACTATATAAAAAAAATTGTAAATAATAACAAATATAGGTATCTCCTCAACCTTAGACAACATATCTACGCAAATAGAGCACGAACCAAAAAATAAAACTCAATTATAATATATAATTAATAAATAATATAAGCTTCATAACACTAAAAATCTACTAAAATATTTTCATCCGCCAGTTATATCCTATATATAAGCAATATTCGCTATGTTGGATTTAATATCGAGTCACATAGCCTAAGACATGTGCAACTCTAATACGAAGCTAACTACACATTAAATACTCGGTATCACACCTAAGCAATCGAGTTTTTTTTCGGCGTCTTTAAGTTAGTCGTGGGAAAGTGATACTTCCTACGGAAAAAGTAGTTTATGTTAATTTCCAACAATAAATATTTAGATATATAATATAGTATCATCACACGTATAGTATCATCTGTAGTTCATGTCATGCAGTGCCATTTGTTGCGGACCAACGACATAACAATAACGTGATTGTCTCCAAATTCAACTAAATTGCGTTAAAGAAAGGGACGTTTAGAATTTCCTTTATCTCATTTTTCAGGGGAAGACATCTATATAGAATAACATAATGTATAATATCATATATAATATATAGTTATATATGATAGGTAGATTAAGTTATGATGGTTACGTAAATATCATATCCAACATAATAACATACATGCTTATATAGATTTGCTACATCATTACTCTTTGTAGTCGAGTAACCATATCTTTGCCCGAACATGACAATTCGTTTAAAAAACAATAAAGTTGACGATAATGCAAGTACATACCTCCGAAATACAAGGGCATTGCATTACTATGAATAATGTCTACGTATTTCGCATCGGAGCGATCCAGTCGTACAATGGTGACGGTCTTGCTGAAATAGGGTGCGGCGGGATCCAAACCCGTGATTCTGCCGAGTTTAAGTCCGTACCTCTGTAAACAATAATGAAAATAAAGTATATACTATTTAGAATACCAAAAAATAGACGTTTGTTCTTTAATATTTTACAAGAAATAGATAGATTTCATTAACCTGGAATATGGAACAATAATAAAGTGCAATTAAATACAATTAAAACGTAACTTTAACGATAGGTCAGCAGTCAGAATTAACAATTTTGCGACAATTAATACATGAAGATGACCAACTGCATTTTAGTAACTGATCGTATCACTAATGCTGTCTGTATAAAAAAAACACTTTTGCCAGGCAGTGTATAAATGGCTCTATGATATTCGCCTTTCAAGTTTTATTTGACGTGGTGTATTTATAAAAATGGGTATCTAGTTTTTTTTTTTTTCATTGATAGAAGCAACACTCTTTCGTTAAAACATACGTGTACAGTTTAATAATATAATAAAATATTAATAATTTTGTTTGGCGACTTTGGAATGTACAAATACAAGAGTTGGAAAAGGTGCGACAATAAAGCGAAACGCACGAAAATTTCAATCGATTTAAAATCTTAATTGATGATTTTCAAATATTTCAAATGACAAATATCCATGGTCATATCCAGCTCCATATCTTATAGAAATGGTTATTTTCATTTCGAATTTGGTTATTGATGAATACGATAAAATTAGTAAAGAGTTACCCTCTGGTTTCTTACGCATTTTTTTATGGGAAAACTACCGATCTAGTAGTAGATTCGTCCGGTGTAATGATGCATAAGTGTTAATATTAGAGAATAAGTATGTACCTGTTATTTGTGATATAAATACATTTTGAATTTGAATTAAGATTTTTTTTGTTTACGATAAATTAAGATATTTACCTATGTATTTATTGTATTACATTAATGTACTATTATTATAGAATTTTTCATCTTTTCAAAATATTCTAATTAATATACCTATGTAGTTATTTTTTTGCTTATTTACATACATGCTACCAACAGTAAAGAAGAGCCAAATTTTAAGCATTCATAGTCGAAAAGCATCTAGGTTTTTGGAAAATTATCAATAAAATAAAAATAAAATGAATATTTTTTTACTAATAACTTAAATGTTTTCTTTTTAAGCCATCTATTTTAATAAGGTCTTATACGTTAATAATAAGTTATTTATTTACCTTTTGCAGATCGTGTCCGCAATATCCACCCAAATGAGCTCCTAACGAGTGGCCAATAAAATGAAAATTATCAAGATTTGCTAATCCGTGTATTGTCTGAAAGAAACAAAGAAAACATGATAAAAAATTGTAAAGACCAATTTGATGATTTACTTTAACATGCTTTCAATAACTTCACATATCTGTGAATAGCATTCTTCTTCTTCTTTTTTTTGATGGAGTTTTAAAAGGCAGACGAGAATACGAGCCCTCAAAGAGTAGTAGGTCATCACCGCCGCCCATAAATATTTGCAGCCCTAGAGGAGTCACTAGTACGTTGCCGGCCTTTTAGGAAGGAAGAAGGTTCCGATGGACGGAAGTGTATGCCACCGAAACTCTCACTCACTGGACGAAAATAAACAGCAGAAGCCGCTACTTCACGTCTGTATTCTATGGAAGTATGATATTTCACCGGTCAAGCCGGATCATTTTCATATTGCAATCAAGTTGGCCAAGGCACAGCCGCACTGTTCAAGTCGGCTGCAACACGAAAACGGGCCACACACCGCTTAAGTAAATTTGATATTTTAGGTGGTCCAGGGCACTTTTCGATGTTGTAGAAATAGAATAGCATTGTTTTGAGCAACAGTGTTTTAAAACTCGGAAAGGACGAAAAAACAGCATTATAGCTCACATTTTCGAGCTCAAAATCAACAGCATTATCTTTCAAAATTATTAAAGACTAAAATATGGCCCAGTTAATTTTATTTTTAAAAATATGTTGTCAAAGATGTCTTTTGAACAAAGCAACTGATTTAAAAAAGGCTTAAGACGTTCGACGTTGCTTTATAAGTGTGAAAATAATTTTTATATTCAAAAACACTTTTTTGAAACTTTTTTCTTCGCAGCATTTCTTAAAGGAATAAGATGATTTTGATAAAATTTAGAATTCACATAAAGTAATAGAGTTGGTTAGACTTTGAAACTGGTCTATTCAATAATTAAGAAATATATTGGAAAAAATATTATATTACATTTTTTTAATATTTTAAAAATTGTACGTTATTGACTGATATGCAATTTCCAGGAAATTTAAGTTCAGTCAACTACTTTCGAATACTCAAAGTCCAATTTTAATCTGACAATTACTTCAAAAGACAAACAAACTTAATACATATGTACACACCCTTACATGCCCCCCCCCCCTCTTCACACACACATAAACACACACACACATAAACACACACACACACACATATTAACACTTAAAAACATTCCTTTGAATATTATTACAAAAATATTTCAAATCAGATAAATCTAATTTTGCAAAATCAGAATTTAAACAAAGAACTTCCTTAATATTACAAAAATTTTAAACTTTCACGAGAACTTAAAAAGAGGAAATATACCAATCGGTTGCAAAAAGTAATATCAATCATACGACTCTACTAATCAAAAAATGAAAAAATGACGACAGAATATGGCTGCAATCAAAATATCGATTTACTCGCAATTATATGAAATCAATAAAATCAATTTTAGTTCGTTACTGTTTCATATCAAGCATAATCAGTACATCACTAAAAACTATATTACATAGAAAATTCTAAATCTGTTCGTCTCACATATATGTCGTGTATGAGATGCGAGGTCATGACCCCAACCAGGCGAATGTTGGCGACGGCCTGGCCGTAGGGCGGCTGCGACCCGCCGCGCCAGTCCACGACTATCACGCTCGCCGCCTCGTTTCCGTGAAAATTGAGCAAAGCGTCCGCCATGTTCTGGATCTAACCACATTCAGGAAATAAATTATTGTAGTTACCGAAATACGTGATCAGTTAATTCTGAATAATTAAAAAATATATCTACTTGCTTATCATTTCTTAGTATTGTGTAAACAACTCGCATGTAAGAACAACAGACATCATTCTACTATAGATAGAATTGATAAAATTCTAACTAGTTTTGTTTACAATTGTAATTATTAAATAGCTATCGAACCGTCATACTTTCATCAATATTAAAATTTTATATTTGTAATTTTCTAAGAATTATTTTGTGCAATAAACCAATTATGATTTTCCAAATACTTGCATTAGTTTAATAAAGAAGAAAATAAATATCTCAAATAAACATGTGTACGCGATAAATACAAAACCAATTCTCCGATATCATATCATTTCAGCGTATTGTTATTTCTCTGGTCATATTTATCACAAGCGCCAGACCTATGTGTTACACATCATTCAATCTACGTCACTCGACGCACCCGTAGTAAAATACGATTCAATTTATAATTTATTTTCTCAGCATCCGGGTAGAGACCGAAACAAAACTAAATATTTAATTTTTCTGATAACCTCTTTAAAATATTTTTAAACGATAAGATTTTTAATTTTAATTCTAATACTTATTGTCTGAATTCCTTTTATATTAATCGTAGGCCCTCGCTATCAAATTGTTATTTACTCCTAGTGGTTTAATGGCAAACATTCAGGTTATTGTTTGTTTTGCTAAAGTTAGTGGGTTTTTAGAAACAAGAGGCATTTTATTAAAAAAAATTACCACGCAATGGCTGTAACCGAAACCGAAACATCGGGCAATCTCCCCTAGTAGATGTATTTACGGTGATTTGCCTAACGACATAAATAGTTTTCACAATATGTTTAAAATTCATGTGTTTTAATAACCTTACACCATTTACGATTTATTTTTACATATTTCGGTACTACAATATAGCGATACTAAGAAATAATTTTATTAATACGACTGAGTGCACGATCTCAAAGTCCAAGTAATAATTTGCGATAATCGTGTTGTTGTTTGAACAGACGAAATTTATAAGGAAAAGAAGAACATTATTACTCGTATCAAAATTTAATTCTTTACTTATGAAGATATTTTTCAAGATTTCGTTAGCGTGACGAATTCATTTCCAACACTAAATATAAAAAAGTACATGAATACACACAGATTGAGTATTTATTAGATAAAATCCTTGAAGTTTCGTATCGCATCAGCAATAAATACATAATTAAATCTACAAAGAAGCTACTTTATCATAATGAGAAAAGATCATAACATTACCCATAGCTTGTCCCCGCCTTCGAGAAATCCATGAGATATGATGTAGAAAGGTCCTCTTGAATCAATGTTAGCATCCTTAATTTTTTGTGGATCATTCGCTTGTAGTAAAACAGGAGTCCTTCTGTTTCTTCTTGTGAAAGTTGGATAGCTACAAAAAAAAAACAAATTACATTATAGGTAATAAGTTAATTATATTTCTGCTATATTATAACGTTATAATGAATTTCGGGAGTCCTCGCTAATATAACATTAATGACAAAAATAATCCTTTTGTAAAAACCGCTGACGTTGATGACGGCCAGAGTATTAGAGGCTGCCGCACGATTTCTAATGAAGCGGCATGCAATCGCTACCCTTGAAATCTCGAAGCAAAAGACCTTGCATCCTTGTGCACATAGCGGGAGAAGAAGTTATAATAGACCAACCGACGCCGGGAGAAATCATTTCTTGAAAAATCGGCTGGGAAAATTTCGGAGCACTCGTGAAACGGGAGGAGAGGAAGTTCCACGCCAGTCTCTGAATCGTCGAGGCAATTTGTTCGATGTTGGAGCAGTGAGTGGACAAGCGACACAGCGTCCTGATATTCCATCTGATGCAGGTGATCTCGGCGTAGGGCTGCTTCGACCAATGCAAACAGAGGAAGGGAAGCTGTCGGTCTAACGCCAGCATTGCTACGGAGGGACGTCTCGCCTATGCCAGTTAGTAAATGCTGAAAGCGAACTCTGCCCGGACAGCACAGAACACAGCTCCGATGACGGTTATGAGAGAAGAACCCTCGCCGCCAATCGTCGTGCGAACGATAATCAATTGCAATTATTAATAAATTGCAAATTGCAATTGCAATTTTAAAGAATAACGTTCGAGTTCTTCGAATTCCGTACATACATTCTATTTTTAGAATTTAGAGTTAGCAATCATAAAGTTTACCATCTTAGCCGGTTTCCGTCTATTGAAGACGAAAATTACATCTACTATAATTATATTGAAATTCTGCTTAGACGCAAATAAATTAGCTGCGTGGTATACCGAAATATAACGTATAATTGAATTTAATTAGTAAGGAATTGTCTATATCATGCCATTTTCATATACATATATTAGACTGGGTACGGTTGAAACAAAACAAATGGTTACTAGGAGAGTGAAGAGTGTAAGGGGAGAACGAAGCGGACGATAAGTCCGAACACATATTTCAATGTTGCTTCGTTTTCCGCGCAGTATTGTTGTGTATATAAGAGACTGTATTTTATTTTGGTACCCAAAAGTACAACTAGCTTTCGCCCGCGGCTCCGCCCGCGTGGGCATAGAATAAATTCCTTCATATTGTATATCGACCGATAACGATTTCAATCATAACCCCGATCGCGATCGCGGCTTTACTCTCGATGCCAATTCCTCTCACCCTCAATACCGATCGCGGCTCCGCTTTTGATTTCGAACCTGGTCTCGACTTAAATGCAGCCCTGATATCTACTTAAAACCATACTGATTTCCCTCAACTCCCTCAATTCCGATTTCGGTACCGCTCCTCATTTCAATTCCGGTCACGCCTCTCGTTTCTAATTTTAATCACACACTCGATTTCGACCTTAGTCCTGTTCTCGAGTCTCGATTCTGCTCCCCGTCCCGCTTGTGGTTTCGATTCTACTACCGGTCAGGATTCCAATTTGAACGAAACCGAGATAAATAATATAACTCAGGCTACTTTACTCTGAGATAGTGCAGCTTTATATAAATGTAATTCGTTTTATTATTAATAATAATATTTTATAGACTGGTGAAATAAAAACTAAATTAATGTGCTCTGCAAAGAGAATTATAAGTACAATATTTTTTTTACATACTACACTACGTCTTTAGAAATATAACTGCATATCTTATCTGAAAAAAGAAACGACATTTAAAGCTAATAATACTTTACAAATTCTTTAAATTATTGTATACAATGTTCTACACTAATTTTACTTGTCTTTCTTTCGACATAATTTCTGCGTCCTACCTTCGAATACGCGTCAACAACACTACAGACGATGTCCTTTAATCATGATAGGTGAAATGTTAATAGTCTATTTTACTGAGAAAGCTTCTTACTAGTAAACGAATTTTTAAAATAGATTCAATTTTTTGCTTTAAAAGTTCTAATGCGAAGAAAAAGTCGGACACAAACGCAAATATTTTTTTTTTTCATTTCTTTTTCATAACCTTTGTGCAAGTATAAGCAAAAAGTTGACAAAATTTTATCACAGTCGGACGATCGGAACGGCAACGCATTAAATACGAACAAATACATTTTGACTTTTATATATTAAACAATATTAAATATTTGAAAAAATATTTAAAGTTTATATAAATCCAAATTACCCAAACTACATCCATTATTTTTTTAGACGTATAAATCGGGAAATGACCTAAATTACATTTAGGTTAACTAATAACAATCTATATGCGTGCTCCAAACGTACCTGTAAATTATACTGCCAAGATCCTATCATCTTCTAATTCAGAATGAATTAACAGATGCAATATAATTACATGTATTATTTATTAGATGATTAAGTCGACATCTACGTTTATAATTAACAGGTGTGTGAGGCATACGACATTCTTCATTTATACAATTTAAAACAGTTTTAGTGATAATTAGAAATATGAAGGAATTAACATGTTTCGATGTGGTTTTGATTACATTGCCCTCGGACTGTAAGAATTTACATTAAATTAATACTTTTACAAATCAACAGTTATACATTTCTGTAATTATTGGCAGTTTTCATTTACTTTAATTGGAACTTTAGACTAATAAATTAGTTTTTACGAGGGTCAAACTGAAAGTGCATAGAAAATCAAAATCTGAGCAAACTAACAAGTTATTCTTACTATTATTGTTTTCAAAATAATGTGCGTTGAAATCAATACATCACTGCATTCGATGGAAGCACTGAGAGAAACATTTTTCCCACTTGGCACTTAGAGGTCGCCTAGACGGCCTTTTCATATGGAGCCCCTGCTTCCTCTACGTCCATAAACCACTTTCTTCGAAGTTTTTCTTTGATTTTAGGAAATAAATAAAAATCGCATGGTACGAGGTCACGACTGTAACCCGGGTGAGCCAGTATTTTTATACCTAACGCCCCCAATTTGTTAGTTGTTTGTCTAGCGGTACGTGGCGAGGCGTTGTCATGACGAAGGAGAATCTACTGCGAGGTCGTTTTTCCTAAACTTTTTCCAAAACAAGACGCAAACAATTATTATCGTTTTATTATCTTCTAAAAAGATTGTTGCATATTGACCTGTCATTCCGAAGAAAGAGGCCACCATCTTTTTTCCACTTCGACCTCATTTTACTTTAATAGGCAACTCCTCAAAAGAAAACACACACTGAGCAGAATGCCTTTTAGTTTCGGGATCGTAAATTAGTAAATCCAGCTTTCGTCACCTGTCACCATGTCGTATACAGCATCTGAATCATCACCGGAAAATCTTCGCATCACTTTCTGGTACCAATTAATACGACGGAGTATTTGAGCGTCGGTCAAATTTTAAGGTATCCACCGAGTACAAAGCTTCCTCACCGCTTAATATTCGATAAAAATTTTGTACCCTGACTCATATCGATGCCTAAGCTTGTCCAAATCTGCCGGTGGGTCACTATTTTGTCAGTCTCTATCATGAGCAGTACTGATGTTGTCTTCGATCATCACCATAGAAGGACATCCTTCACGCAGATTGTCATTCAGATTGATGCGTTTGAACTAGTTAAACCAATTATAAACAGTGGCAAGTGATAGAACTTCACCATGAAATGGCAACCGGAGTCGGTTATAACTTCCTTGTTGGTTTAAATGGCAATGATAGTCACAGAAAATCAATGCACAAAATGTTTCTCGCGTTAAATTCATGTTAATAATTTTCTTTTCGTCGTCAATTGGTGAAAACAAATAACAGATGAGTACAATATACATAATAAGGTTGGTAAAGAATTTCATTTTTGAAATTCAAATATGTTTCATCATTTTACAGTTTCTAAGTAGCCAATTCTAATAATTTTAGGTGTGACTTACGTAAATTGAAACAAATATTAATCAATCAATGTCTTTCATCACGGATTATTCAAAGTGTTCAAGGATTAATCAAAATTTTCTTGACTGCATATAGTAGTTCAATAATACTGTTGCGTATAGATATAAATAAATCTATAGGTTCTGCTTGTACATACGATTTTTTATCAACTTTTTTGATAAATATTCATTTTAGGACACTCGTGACGTGACGTGACTCGTGACGTTTATAATTATAAGATATTAATATCAATTTGTAAGTGCCACGTTGCCTGCCGTTTTTGCCCCCTTTTTTTCAAAATTTGTCCTTAGGTCACAATTTGAATGTCTGCAAAATATTAGCCCCTCTATCGCTCATATCATAATAATTATTCATATCTACTTCTGAATAGTACCTTCAGTACTATACCCTTTATTTGAATTTATTTTCCTACATATATTCCCTAGATCACCAATTAGGTAACTTGTGCATTTTGTAGATTTTTACTTTATTCCCTGTTTATTTATAAATATATTTCCTGTATCGTTATGTCCGTATTACATCTTTTCCTTGTTGTCTATTTCCGGTTTTTTAAGTTTCCTGTCAATCAAGTAGGTGACCACATACCCGCGAGGGTTAAACTCCTTTACCCGCTCCACCCACTGCCTTGTCGATTTTCTACCCTCCCCGACTTCCCCTCTGGGATACGTCACCTCTCTTGTTGCAAACTATATCGGTGATGGGTAGATTTAAAATTGCGAAATTGAGCTCGTTTGAATTGGCGTTAGAAGAGAGAATTTTTGGCCCCAGCCGAATTTCCGAATTCAATCGAGCCGCTGAGATATAGGGAAGTTTTCTAAAAACTTTTTATTAAAGTTATACTTTATCGGGATTGTCGGGATGACACGAAAATCACACGTATGAAGTTGCTCGTAAGCGGTTTAATGAGCAACTTTAGACCAATAATGACTGATGTGCGAATCAGTCACTTCCAGCAGATGCTTTGGCAGTAGATGTAATTTAGAAATAACTTTAACATATTCTAATTTTTCACTTAATAATTATTATAATTTCAAATGTAAAGATAAAATTAATATTACACTTTGTGCAAGAAAATAAATATTGATTTATTTAATTTTTCAAATTTAAAATAAATTTTATCAATCGTATTAACTATCCCCCACTCCAGTCCTTTTATTATTTCACTGTAGTTAATTATTTGCATGCAATTAAAAGTATTTTTTTAATTACGCCAAAAAAGTAAATTCTCACAAGCGTACACACACATTGTCATTTTTTATTTACATTACTGTAATATATTTTTTCAGATTCTAAAACACACAATTCAAAAGTTAGACGAAGGGACATAAAGTTAACGACTTTAGAAACTAATTAATAGCAATAAACTAACTTCAGAGAAGAACTCACTTAAAACCTTCAGTATTTTTAAATTCCTATCCAAAGAAAACCCATAGAATGTGATTTGTAAAAAAAATATACAGTATAATTTTATCTTTAATTGAGAAAAAAATGATGGAGTTATATAGATGAACGGACAGAATAGAAGAATTTCTTTTTTTGTACAAAACCTTAAAAAAATCGCAAAGTGGCGACGATATTGAATACGCAAAAGGTGTCGTGAACCATTTTCAAATTCAAATAAATTTTTAATTTTATATGAAGAAGATCGAGTGGTCAGAGCGTTGTTTTTGAAGCAAAAATAATTCATTAGACTGCTATCCACGAGCGAACTGGCCAAAGAGACAACTTAGGTTGAAATTAAACCACCACGTCTCTGAGAGTACGTTAAAAATCGTCAGCTCTAACCTTTGTCACCGCTTTGGTGATGATGTTCATTAACGACCCCCGACAACACAGGACCAGCACGATAGACCATTATCTGAGCTCTATAATATTCAATAAAATTGTGAAAGGTATACACCTAGAATAAGGCGACAACAACCTTACGGCTAATTTTAATTACCAGCGGGCCTAGCACGACGCCTTAGAGAAGCGACTTTCTCTAAAACTGTCCTTCTCGCGCAATGCAATGAATGAAAAGGACAGTCTTAAAGAGAGACTCTTTGTCTAGGGCGTCATGCTAGGTAAGAACACCAGAGATACGATTTTCAAGACAATTGAACATATTTTGTATTAGAACCGCACAACATTTTCTTCTATATACGATTAATGTAGAAATAGAAAGAAGTAAGAAAGGAGACCTAACATTTTTTTCACAGCAAGAAACAGAACGAGTATCCCTAATCATTCTATCCAAGACTCCTTAATTTCTAAAAATAGTACCTCGAATTCATTATAACACCAAAGTGAAAATTCGGACTGATAATAATGAAATGACGTGACGGCTTGCCATTCATACGAGGCAGTTTCTTTCAGAGGGAATTCCAGAGACGTCATAATGCAGTCGAGCTGCGTAAACATATTTGTTATGTCTCGACATATTGATTCATGTCACGGACAAGCCCCCCGCGCTATCGGGAAATATTATAATTGGAGGCGGATCTCGGACGTTCGGCGCGCCCAGATAACTCCAGCGGACGGCTGTTGCGTTATCAGTAACCCACATGCTCCTAGAAAGCAGAGGTAACCGATTCAAACGAATTCTTCTGCGAGTAAACATCGCGTATCTTTTGTGATTATAAACAACATTTGCTATCGGGTATTTTGCGCTTTTTTTTATATATATTTGCCGTTTCAAAGTCCAACTTTAAATGTTCTTCGCCTGACCGCATATCAACAAAACATATGATTCGTTCGATCAAATTTAATACATTTTTATAACGAAAATATCCGTTAAGAACGCCTTCTACATAATGCAAACATTTTAACATAGCATATATTTAGTAACAGTTAATTTTAAAGTAGCAGCTTCACTAAATATACCCTACCAGTAAGCACTCCGCAGTCTGTCGCCACGGTGGGTTCACGTGTCTACACCCTCGAGCATTTTTTGCAAGTTTATAGTTTTATAAATATTTATGTTAAACAAAGACAAAATAATTTATGTAATAAAGAAAAAAAAATATAACAGTAATCATATTATTAAATATTGTATTGTTTTAGCAATGTAAGACGACGATCTACATAAGGACAGCAAGACCAGTTGAGTTAAAATTTCTATTGATGACAAAGGAATACAGTAGGCACAAATTTATGGGGAGAGGAGATAAAAGGGATCATAACCCTTCTCTAAACTGAGTATGACTTTTTATTGTTTATAAAATGTTGAGTTTTTGAGAAATTTTAATATATGAAGGATTGGAACGATGCGTTTGATCATATTTAATCGTCTTTGCTCGAAACCCTGCAACCAATACCTCTCTTTCTTTAAATCCGTGCACGAATGCAAATAACGAAAATGGAGAAGATACAGTCAATGAGCGAACAATACAACGTTGGTCTAATCGTTTTAATAGCGAAGATTTGACGTTGATGGAACATTCGCGCTCTGGTCGTCTACTGTATGAGATACTGAAGCTACAAAGGAAATAGTAGAAAACAAACCTAGTACCAGTACTCGCTGATCATCGGATTCCCTCAAAACTTTCAAAGGCACCATGCATCGCCACCTAAAATTATTGGCTAAGACCGAAAAAAGTCGTCGAATTAAACGAGATTCAAGCGAAACGCCGAGTAGAAGAGTACAACAGCTCTTGCTCTGCTGAAAATGAACGTTTCATTAAACCGATTGTTAATTGAGATGTGTAATGGATTTATCTAAGCAATCCAAATATAAAAAAATAAGTGGTTAGACAGAGGACAATTACCAAAACCCATCGTGAAGAGAGGTCGATTCGAACCAAGGCCTTGCTATGTGTCTGATAGAATTATATAGGTTTAGTTTAGTTTGAAATAATTCCAGATGGTCGAATTATCCCTGCTGAGATATATAGTGAACAACTGACACGAATGTATGAGGTTATGTCGCAGAAATATTCAGATTTAGTAAAAATAAAACAGGTGCTCTTACATTATGACAGTGCTAGACCATATATTGTGAAAATCACACGGAATACGATTGAAGAACTTAATGGCATTGAACTCCTACCACATCCAACATTTAGCCCGGACCTTGTACCATCAAACTACTGTTTATTTACATCCCTGGCGAAATTCTTTTGCAGAAAAAAAATTTGAGTACAAAGAAGACATTACTGTCATAAGCAAAGGTTGAAAATTGACATTCACAAAAAAAAATTAAAGATTTTATTTTTTGTTATATTTCTTTCAATACAGTCATAAATCATGTATACCAGAATGTCGGTAACCTCAAATACTGCAATGCATGTGCCGAGATAGCTTTCTTTTACGGTAAAACTCTTTAAGAATAACACAACGACGTCGAGGTAACGGCGGGACGCACAACGTCAAAATGCCATCGCGAGTTTTTAAGTAAAGGGTTCTTTGTTTACATAATTCATTTCTTCTGACTGAATACATTATACTCCAAGATGGCATTATGGCAATCAATGTTATTAATTTCTCTCCCTGGCACTCTTCAGCTACTAAACAAACATGGCCGCTATAGATAGCATTATGCCTTCTATAACGGAAAGACGTGTTTTGTTTTTAATTTATCAGTCTATCTAAATTTTTGATGTAGTGACGGTCGAAACTTGTCAAGTGACTGCGATTAATACCTACGATCAAAAACAAGTGACGGTTGTCCTGTGGCCTTATAGCCTGCGAATTACATTAAGTGCTTGTAATGTACATTAAATGCTCAGCTAGAACAACTGTCTTATTTTCGAAATGTACAAGAAGTCTAGCATTTTTTTAACAAGTAACTCAAAACTCTAGTTTTAATTAATGCTAAGACAAACTTTCCTTCTAGCTTCTCTAAGAACAATTGCGCCGTAGATAATTAACGTGTTTACGTAACGTATAGCCGCCTCTTTTACTCCCGTTTTGTTATCGCAGCGGAATGAAAAAAAACTGATGCTATTGTACGAATCGATATAGATTATTTTAAATTCATAAACTTATTATACGTATTAACGAATAATGTATGCTTATACAATAACAATATTTATTAATATATTTTAAAGTTAAAAATATTTGTGTGGCATGCTGTTTATGAAACATACAAATATACAATAGACATGTATTTTACTACATGACGTAAACACTCGCGGCACGCGTCAACTGTAATAATTTTTTCATTCGTAATGACGAATCTACACTTACAATATCGTTGGTGATACGGTTGTGTTTTGTGATTGTTGGTTTAGGTTTTTGAAACGCGGTTTCTTATCGAATCTTTGACAGATGAGAGCTACACGGAATAAGAGTGCGAGCGACAATTTTTAGACAGAAAAACGAAGAAAAAAGGGAGAGGCTAAACGAGTACTCGACACGGAAACGCGACTATTCCTCTAGATTCCTTTACTATCTTATAGTTTGTTTACAAACGTATGTCTATGTATAGACATATTCTTGCAGTATAGACGCAGATATATTGCAGATATATGTATTGAATATACTGATTAAATTTGTTAATTATTTATATTTTTAATAATAATTAATAATGCAATATTTGTTTGTTCAACGTATATCTACCCTCCGAGTTTGGCGTCTTTAAATTGGTATCGATAGGAGCGAAGATTAAAGTAGTGATCAATTCTGATGATAGAGTGGAAAATAAATACGATCATACAATTTTTTGATAGCCCTCTATAAATAGTTATCTATATAGTAGGATAAAGTTAAATTAAGTGTAGGAAAACCTACACTTTAAAAGGGATGAAATAAGAGTTGATTTTTTTTTTATATAATAAAACGACACCGCTGATATTTTAGATGCTTGTTACAAATGAAAAACAACATTTATCATTTTTTGAAAAAGAGTCCTAAAATAGAGCATGAAATGTTTTACGGGAAATCGAAACCGCTATCTGCATTTTGTAACGTGCTTAAATCACTAGTTTGGTTATTATGAAACTAACTATGAGTATATGTCGTAGGCGCAAATGAGAAGCTTTTGAAAAAAAAACTTTGCTTCATCTTAATATTTCTGCCACTAAAAGTTCAAAAAAATTCTTTCACTCATAGAAAGCTACACTATCCCCGAGTAATATGGCCTAAATTTTATTGTGATTTTACTAGCATTTGCTACGTCTTCGTTCAAATCACAACCGTGAGCGTTAGCAAAATCGAAATTGCAAATAGGATGAGAAACAAAATTGATAGTCGAAACCGAGATTGAAATCGCAAATGAGCCCAAAGTCAAAATCCAGTATGGAATTAAAATTAGAATCAAGGACGTGACCGGAATCGGAGTTAGCAGTACTCATATCACAATTTGAAGTGATATAAATCAAAACCGGAGTCGGAATCAAAAACGAGACCGCGCAATAGGAATCGAGAATGAAGAAACTGATATCAAGAACAAGAACAGAGCCGGATTCAAAGTCGAGAACGGGATAGCGGATTATCGAAACGAAATCGAGCCGATTTTGATTGTGTGAAGGGGCGATGTACAAAACGAAGGAATTGACTTTATGGCTACGCGGGCGGAGCCACAGGCAAATGCTGATAATACTATAATACAATAGAAAGCATAGATTTTGTAGATTTGTTTCCATTTATTTTCGAGATTAAATAACATTGCTTCTTTAAGACCACATAGACAAAGTTTTGATTTAAAAAAAAATGTTTAGGATTGTCCAAAGAACTTATATTTAAGTCTCCATCTAAAAAGAAACCATTTATAGGAAAACGTATATTAAATTTTATTAAGCTTGTCATCGACAATTATACCTTATTATTAAATTGTAACTTATTTTTTAATTATGACTTCTGATTTGATTATATATTTTTTTAAAGTTCTAAACATGAAAGTTTATCTACCTACCATAACAACAGATGCACGAAAATATATGTAAACCAAATAACCATTTATCAGAACATTGAAAATACACAGTGATTCGCTGTCTCTCCAATTTACTGAGATAATATAAAAACCAGAGCAGTACTAATAAATCAAATCGATAACTGAAGACCATTCATACTGATTGATAATATTTTAGTTCGTACAATTGTGCCACTGCATTACTTTTTCAAAGTTCCATCAGTGGTTCAGTGTTTTTAAGATTCCGAGCCGAAATAGCAAATACGGAGCCCTTATAGTTTCTTCATGTCCGTCCGTCCGTACGTCCGTATGCCACAGGCATTTTATTCAAAAACAACAAGATGTATATTGATGAAATTCATAGCGTAGGTTTGAAAAAAATTTTTTTTCAGCAAGCATCAACGAGTGGCATATATTTCAACAATTCTTTTAAGAACACTAAGGTTTCTAAACAATTTTTCAGATTACGTAAATGATTTAGGAAATCGCTCCGAAATTTGTAGAAATTGCAAGTGACGCTTAATAAATACTTTCAACAAAATTTATTTTAAACATGATCAGATATACAGTTTTCGAGTTATAGCCGAAAAACTGCGCTTCTTAACGAAAAGGCGTAAGTACCATGAAGATACTGGTTTTTTTAGTTCCAGGCGACTAAAGTGCTTTTAACTATTCTGTGCGGGAAACATGGAAAAGTGTATCAACGTACTTTTTTATACATCTGTTGTGCATTTCTTTGTAATAATGGCTTCGGAACCCTATAATGAGCATGTTCCGACATGCCCTTGGCCAGTTTTATATTGTTTAGGTCTATACCTCAGCACCCATCTGTAATGAATGGATTTGAATGTTTCCAGATTTTTTGAACTATCTATTTTAAAATAAAAAGATTATGCTTTTAAATCGGCCGCTTTCTGTTTATTTTTTTTACGGTAATTCCATGAAAATGACATTATTTACTTCTGTTACAGTATATCTCTTTTATAGGTATATTTATTAATCGAGAATTATTTAAGATCTATGTAAAATATACAAAGACAATAGCAAACGTTCTTAAAAAGTAAGTATTAAAGGTACCTACTGACTGGATGTGATACAATTTCAGCGTTTAAAAAAAGGTAAAATAAATTTGCTAAACTGTCCGAAAAGCGTATAGATTTACAATGAGTTGGTACTGTCCTTACTAATTTAAATGTTAACGTCACATATTTTGCTATCGGGTATTTCATGTATTTTAGTATTACCTTCTAAACTGAAAAAAAAATATAAATTAATTTTGATAGCGATCGCTTCAAGCAAAAATACTTGTGTCAACTTGACCTCATTAATACCTACAGTCAATGCTACATCAGAACAAATAAAAAGAGTTTGCTTGCAAGCACAGTTGTAAATGGGCCATGAAGTCACCAATACAATGTGGGCGGGAAAATTCACTGGTACAAGTTACAATTAATCAAACACCAAGTTCTAATAACTTGTTAAAACTGATTTTTGTTCTTATAAAACTGTATGTGACTCTGCTTGTGGATGTAGAAAAAGTAGCTTAAATTGTGTAAAAGTATGTTAGCTTTAATATAAAAAAGTTAGCTGCTTCGATGCTCCATCAATCACATTACCGGTTAACGAAAACGGTATGATAAATAGTTAATATGATTATCCTATCTCCAAAAAATAAAAACTATTTACGTCATTAACGTTGATAATAATTATTATTTAGCATAAGTCGTTGACAAATTATTTCATACGAAAAATGGTGTGTGTTTTTGTACCATTTAAAGTTTCTTTCATTGCTGTCACTTTTTGGAACTTATGCCAATTTCAAATATATTTTGAAAAGATTAATATTTTACATACTCTTTAGAAACAACCCATCAAAGTCTTTCAGTTACGCATTCATTACTGTCTTAAAGTAGATATTTAGCTAAATATTCCGATAATTTAACTTTTGCTTGATATTACTAGAAATTATAATTATACAACTAAATTTCTGAATTTTCAAAAGTATTGCAATTTTAAATAAGTAACTTTGTTGTTGACAGCATTAGAATTGCAGAAAGAAAAAATCATCAAAGATTAAAATCCATTCGTTATAGCCAGAATCCGTTATTTATGGAAATAACGGATTATAAATGGTTACAATGACTAACTGCACCGGACTATTGATTGCAATAAATTGAAGTTGTTTTCGTACAATCAAGTGAAAATAAATGTATCGGCAAGTAAGCCGTATTTCAATTATTGTATTTAATCGAGAACTGTTTTAAATCTCGTTCAGACTTGAGTTCTGTCTATGAGCTATTATTGAACTGTCCTCGGTCTCATTGCAATGGAGCCATACTGCAGCCATTGCCAATGTCGAAAACTTGTACAACTACTTATTAAGACCTATCTATCTAGCGGCTTACTATTACATTATTTTACTCATTTATTTCGAAAGATTATCATTGGAATAGACTCTGAAATCGTCTATACATCGTGATTTAGATATTGTGAAATTATCACCGACCACACTCGCCATATAATTAAAAAAAAACAAATTACATAAAATTAGAATTCCCCACTTCATAAAAAAAAAATATTACTATCCGATTTGTAATTTCAAGCTTGACTTTAACTATTAAAATGAGAAATGAAATTATACTTTGACTCTGAATTAGTGTCTGACAATGCCAATCCGACGATAAATCTTAGGGCAAAAATCTTCTGTTAGGTATGTTCCGTCTTTTTTTAATCGATTTAGATCGCTGTTAATTTTGCTTTTTGATTTCTCTTATTCGCCTTCTTTTTTTCGTCGATTATTTTTCTATTCTACTACAAATTGTTCTCCAATTAAACTTATATAATACTACTACATTAATTAATATCCCAGGAACGTCAAAGGTACTAAACGCTCCTTAACTTTTGTTTTTGTATTCCATAAAACGTATTCACCTATAAAAAATATCTGTTAAACAATTGACTATGCAGGCCATTCTGAAACTTTTCGCTGTATGTATCTATGTCTTTTGAAACTCCTTGAGTTATAAATATTGTCTATGTTGAAAATTGGAAACACGATTGACCCTTCATTCCATTCCTAAAACATCTTACTTCTTTCTAGCACAAAATGTTAAAAACCAAAGAGCAGTAAATTTTCGAGCTTATCATGCTCAAAAAATGGATGTTATTGGTTTATCAAGCTCTCCGAGCTCAAACATGTAGTTCAAATACTTTTTGAGCTCCTACAATTAAAAAATCTATATGCATTAAAAAAAACACTATTTTTTAATTTTCAATTATAATAACTTTGAAACATGTTGTTTGATTGTGATCTGCTTTGTGGCATCCAACACAATTTTTTAAACGGAAAAAGGTAACCGAGTACCAAACATCAGTCCATCAAAACTGTCACGTGTTATTTTGAAAAAACCCTTTTTTCAAATTTTCCATAAACGACATCTTTCGCATGAATCCATTGATTTTAGTATGTTTTTTTTTATTTAGTAACAGAAGTAGTTATACATTCAAATTTTGCAGTAGAGTAGTTTAAAAAAATGTACAAAACACTGAAAACTTTTTCAACACACACAAAAAGGGCATTATTGGGAAATCGGTCAAAATATTTTTTTAGTATCCTAAAAAGTGAAGATCTGACGAAAACTCTATTTTCGAAAGTCGACCTGAAAACAGTATCATCCGAATAATTGAATTTTTTTAAATCTTCATCGAGAGAAGTTAAAAAACTCAATTTTTAAAAGATACTACTATACCTTTCCAAAGCTTAATTTAATTTTGATTTGCTTTACGGTAATTGTCACAGTTTTTTAAAAAGGAAAAGTCACCGAGCACCAAATATCAATCCATCAAGAATTTCACATGTTATTTTGAAAAAACACTCTTTTTTCGAATATTTTGTTAACGATATCTTTCGAATAAACCAACCGATTTTAATGTAGTTTACGACAATCAATAATTTTTTTTAAAAAGAAAAAACTGGTTAGATTTTAGATTTCGTAATTAAAATAGTTTAAAAAAAATTTAAAATAAATTATTTTAAAAAAACTTTCTCCAACAATCTCTTTTGAACAAATTTTGATTCGTTTAGCAATGATCAAAAGGGACAGATCTTGAAAGTCATCCGTAAAGCCGATTATAATATATTGTGAAAAAAATTTTTCTCCGACGATATCTCTTGAACATATCAAACTATTTTTATGCTATTTACAGAAATCGATGCATTTGTTTGGAGAAAAAAGTTGATTAGGTTTTGGTATCAATCTATGGAGTAGTCTAAAAGTTATTTGCAAAACACATTTTCCTGGAAACTTTATTTATGAGATTCTTCAAAATCTATTTGGTAACATAAGTTCGAAATTTCAGGAAATCTAAGTTGAGTGGACCCCTCTCGAATGTCGAAAATTCTGTTTCGATTGATTAAGCCAAAAGTAAGAGGTTTACACACACACACACACGCACACACATCCACACACAGATATTATTCGGAAAATGGTCGAAATAGGTTCCTAGGATCCTAAAACGTCAAGATTTAGTGAGAACTCGGTTTTCAATAATCGGCATGAAAACAGTAACTTTCCAATTTTATGGAATTTTTTCAAGTTAAAAACTTTAATTTTTCTAGTGTTTATACATAATTTACATAGTCACGCTTTGAGCTTTTTTTTCTGATAGTTAGATTTCTTCTCAAAATATCACGTATATGTATTGATATTGTTGTGCACTATGCTCGGAAGCTAAATAAATTAAAAGCCCAAAATAATTCCCCAAAAAAAATATTCAGGAATAGTTCTGTTTAAAATGTAAGCAGTTAGGTACATGCTCAGCTTCTGCTTTGCTCTCCGTCGTCGTCGACCCACGCGTGTTTATATTTTAAAACGCATTTATTTTTTAGTTAGAATATTTGAGAGTGCATTAAATCTTGATTGCTTATGTTAAATTTGGCATGCTTACGTATAATCTTTTTATAAATAAATATATCTTATTTACATTCGAAGAACATTCGAGACGTCTAGTTAAGGGATATTCTATTCGACTTCATATGCTGACGTGGAATATTATTCCGGCAGTCAGTGCTTTCGCAAGCTAAGAGCAATTAACTAGAAGTGTTTAAGCTATATATTATTTCTTAATGTTTTTGAACACATGCCTTCTCTTTTTTGCGTGTTTTCTCTTCATCTGATCTCAATCCTTAGAACCCCGATAAAATTATTACTTAACCGTATTTTCAGGCAAAAACAAAAACATACGACATTATAGCAGCGGTTGTTTACTAGCGTATTTATTTTTACTCTGCATAATCTCATAATCTCATAATTTTAATAATTTTAGAGCAATTCAATGATACTCCATTTGTTTATTTGAAGTCCATCCAGCCGTGTTTGCATTTTAGGATAGAATAAATAAATAACCTCTATACAGCCGCGTAATAACAGCAGCACGTCGTACAAATTAAAGTCAATGAATCAATCACAAAAGAAACTGATTTGTTTATATTTTCTGAGTAATTGTTTTTAATCTATTGAAATCTAATTTTAGTGAAATAAACTTTTTCCTTTGGAACTCCATGTCGGAACAACGTGTCTGAACTAGAAAGATTCTATTTTATTTAAAAGTCACAATATTGATTACTTTGATTTCAGAATCAAATATTCAGACACTTACAAAATATTAAAAATGGCATACTTTTCTATAAACTATATTTTAAAATTTCATTAAAAATCATAAATTCTTAAAGGTCACAAACTTTTTAGAATCTAATAGAATGTAATCCAGTCATATTATTTAAACTAAAAATAAGAAACAGTACGCACTGATGCAATATTGTGTTATTACATCTACGTACAAACTTTGCTAGCGCCGTAGTAGGTACATCTGTGAGGTTTTTAATTTCCTATCCAACATCGCAATCAACATGCATAGGTATGTATTTATATTACCCCAGATTTTACTTCTATAATTCCGTAAACATTCTAAAAATATTGTCATATTGTACTCGGAAAGAAAAAAAATTGTATTTCAAAAATTTTTTTCATGTTCATATATAGATTCATGTTCATGTATAGAAATGGAATGCAAATTAAATTGAATTAATACGAACCGGATGTGCATAGTTTCTGGTGGCTCGGGAAAATAGTTGTCGGGTCGATTTTCTGTCCACGGATAAGCTTTCGAAAAGCATCCATATATACTGTAGCAACGCTCCAACTCCACATCCTCTTATAACAAAATAAACATCCAATTTGAGCACACAATAATAACATAGCAGAAATATATGAAGAGGATAAGAAAAAAAATGAAAAACCAACCATTAATATTCGAAGGGAAGTTGGTGACATCGATGGTGGTATTCTGCTTCTCCATCAGTACCATGATGGTCTGCAACATCAACGCGGCACTCGTCCTGTTATACATTATCGTTGTGTACACTTTTTTTTGTTACGGTCGCTATTAAATTAAAACCGGCATAAAGTTATCCGCCTTACGTCGGGCGCCCAAAATAAATGTCATCCGATCCCTTTCGACGTGTTAGAGTTACACGAGCGGGAATATTAATCGGCCCGTTCCGTACTACGATAATTGCTGTCGGCGGCGTACGACCGATGTGCGTTTGCGGCGTCTCGACGACGAGTGGAGACAGACGGCCGGGTGACCGTTTATATGCACCCGTAGGCCGCTCCGACACGCCGGCGGCTGTTACTTAATTCTCTCGGTTCGCAGACGTTCCGGGATAGGTTGATAACTGGGGTTACGGCGTTATCGCTTTGTTATTTGTTAAATATCGAATGACGCACGAGCGGGCCCGCTCATTGTGCAAGCTCTTTAGACCCGTGTAAGTATGGGCATCGTCGACGTTTGGCTGCTTGTGTTTTTCGGGTAGAATGTTAAAGTAGTCATAATTGTCCAAGTTTCACTTTTAAACCTGACACCCATCTTTTTTTACTTCGACACAGAGATTCAAAAAAATTAAAAATATGTAAATTGTAATACATTTTTTGCAGTTATAATTAGAGCGTATCACAATTTTCTATTCTGCATAATATTTTGGTCGTTTGTATAAATTGAACGTCTATCTTATTTATACAATATTTTTATGGTTCGTATTTGAATGGATCATTAGTTTAATTTTTATATGATACAATAAACAAAAATTTTCGTGATTGTATTTTACCTAAAGGCCTTGTGGTCAAAACAGGCGAACCTCGAACGGCTTACAAAATTAAATAATGCATTATTCAGGTAGGTACGTGAGCATATCTAATATGTACAGTTCTTTGAGCCGTGTTAAAGTTCTTTGAACCACACGCCAAAATAGAGGTCTGTGGTGAAATATCCTAAAAATAATGATGGGCAGACAAGAAACGAGATAACATTCTTCGTCTGACGTTGCAAATTATAGAATGAAGGAGGACCACCGTTAATTACATAAGACGATTTTTGCAATTTTTCGATCCCCCCTGCCCCCAAAATGTTATATTTCACTCAACTCCCTCCCTCGCTCCTTAATCTCACGTGATATTTTTCAAAGTGCTTATTTTTTGAGGCGCTATTCGATCTCATGCTGAACGTGCAACACCAACTCTTCCTTTTTCAGCAACCTCTGCTACGCTGTGTTACACAACTTTGTCACTTCCTTCTGACAGCACTTCTTATGTAGACGTATTTTTTCACGTTTACACTTGATTCGATCTGATTTGACTGAGCCGTCGAGTAACGAAATATGTAAGGGTATAAAAAGCACGTTGAGTCCTATCCGCGCATTGCTGAGATTCGGCTCGTACGTCGCAGCGTTCGTTGGGTCGCGCGTTTGGCCGGCTGGCTGCGTGACATTTGTCGAGACCCCCGCACCAACCCACGTGAGATTCGGCCCGCCCCTAAACGCCTCACGTAATTAATGAATGCCCCGCAAGGGACACTTAACACGACTGTCGCTTCGATACAGGCAGCGCCAAGGTGACGGTTGAGAGAAATAAAGTCTGCAAAGAATTAAAAAAACATACTCTTGCATAAAATCAACGCCGAGCAAAAATTGATCCTTGAGCATACCTATATCTAACTTTAAGATTTTAAGGGGAAATCGTAAGGTAAATCGTACGCGTATACTAATAATATATTAACTAATATAACTATTATAATTATATACTTCTAACTTGTAATTAGTAATAATATGATAAAATCTTTATGAATTATATTGCACTGATTTTAAAATATGAATGCTAGCACAACCATGTCCATTTAAAAAGGCTAAAGCCCAAGAGTGGACAAAACATAACACAAACCAAAAAGTATATTTGATTTTTCTTGTTTTTTATATAAACTTAATGAGCCTCTCGTTGTGTACTTCTTATATGAGGACCACCTCGGAGTTGTTGAGATACTGTCAAACTCCCACAATTGTGGTTGCGCATGCGTGGAAGTCTGCTTCACTACAAAAACGCGCGCAGTAATCCCTTGTCTCGTTTTTAAACGTAGGTGTCAAAAAGTGTTTCTGTATAACAAGTAATATATTTGAAACGGGAGCACTAACGATTTATGATATACCATGATTTTATCAATAAATCTATCTCAATAATTTTGGAATGTTCCTTATGTTTCACAGCTCGTTTACTTTCACAAGGCAATGTATTGCCTAGATGTATAAAGGAAAACTTCTCTTTACTTAGAAACTGTTATTAAAATATTGACTTTGAATTAAGTTATCAGTGTTTTTATAACATACCAATGTCTACAACATTAATCAAATTGTATTCAAAACACATTTTTTTTTTGCATTTCTATAATAGACATAGACATACAAATATCCGTTATAAACATATAAGATGTCTAATTGAATTAAAATTTAAAATGAAAGTATTGAAATATTGAATTATTTGTATGTAATTATTAGTTAAAAAGTAGAAAGTAAAACAAATCAATAACGAATACATACGACATGGCACGCCTTACAATACGAAATGTTTGAGGTTGTGCTCTGCTCTCAACTTATCAAGCAATTTTCTAGACTTACATTGTCTCTATTATATTCATATTGCACTTATAGGATAATGTTATAATATATTATCCGATATATATATATATATCAAGAAAAACAATATTATTAACACATTTGATACATCAAAAAAACATGGGTATCTATGTTTATGAATCCCATATAAAGTTACAATAATGACCGAAAACCTTCACTCCGTGTTTTATATATATAATATGATAGGAACATTTTTTCTACTAGCTTTAAAAGATTAATTAGTAGTTTCGTATTGAACATTAGCCTAATCCATCTGGTTTGTTAATAAAACTATATCTGTTATAGTTCATTATGATACACAATGTTTATTTCTGACGTGACATCCGTCAAATGTAATACCGCTTGGTACATGCAGATGTTACTTTAAGTTATTTACTGTTGCAATTTTTTTTATTACAAATTGTTGAACGCAATATTTTTTTCCTTTCTCCGTTCTACTTCCACGTCCACACATAAAATTATTATTTTTTATTAATAAGTAAAAGAGCATTATGACGCGTGTACTTTTGGATATTCCCCATAATTCTACTGCAAATACAAAGAATCAATGAATATTGTATGATACCGATATATAGTTAAACATTAGTTGGAAGCTCATTTATATTTTATACTTTTTAGTCTTCAACTTTTAATAATACCTATCATTCCTATAAATTCACAGGCTACCTATGAATAAATAAAGAAATAACATTATATTCACGACTTTGCACAATAAAAAACATAAAGCTGCATCGTTATACTTCGCGAGGATACTTATTGCCAAATCGCGAGAGGGTGTGTGCGTTGTTATGCAAGATGGCTTAACAACGTTTGTTTGGCAAACGATTTTACCCTGTATTGTATTTTTTGGTTAGTGTTTTGAACGTTTGGCTCTAGGAGGTAAATTCTTTCGAATAGCATATGAATTGTAGATCCTCTTCAAAATTGAGTTGCAAGATTCCAAGCAAACAAACATAGTCACATACATTACAAGGTAAATAAAAGCTTGAAAAAAGGCAAACAACCCAACGTTTTCGTATCCTTTAGAATTCGTATCTTCGATTGATATATGTTTTTTTTTTTTTGGTAAACAAATAAGCGAAATACTGAAATAAAAATTGCATTATTAACTTCAACACGTTTTTAGGAAACCTATTTGGGATACTTTTTTTTACATATTATGCTTTTCATTCAGTAAGCAGGTGAGTGAAGGACGCTTCTCATTACCATTCTATTACCATTTTGGTATAACAAGTGATGAAGTGACCTCATTCTGGGTCTAATAAGTAACTAATACTAGTACTAAATTTCCCAATATCTTTAAGAAAAATTAATACTAGACTCCAGGTTTACTTAGAATACACCTTGGAAAAAACCTAAAAACAATATTCGTTTTCGATAATTATCGAATGGTTTGTTTTAGATTTCGAATTTACGTCACTTCGCAATCTATTCGTAGCTATTGCGTAGCCAACCTATTTCGAGTTGGTATCGCTAGTTGACGTTTTTACGCGCCTATTGCGAATTTTCTCTCTGAACAGGACTGTATTAAACCCACGACAGGTCTTTGAATATGTTTGTCAGTAGCTAAGCGATGTGGTGTGGTGAGTGGCGGGTTTGTTTAAAAAATTTCAGATGTTATTGTCACAAACAATTAAGTAATGATAGATTTTTATCAATTGTAGTAAATAATAAACGTTTTAAGATAGATCTGTAATTATTCCAGTATACCTACATGTAAGAATAACTCGAAAAATAACGCTATTTCACGTGTTGCCAATGGAGTCAGACAAGTGAGTCGTCATTCTCATTTATTGCCATTGTAGAAAAAGGTGGACTCATTCTATGAAATATCAACATATGTATGTAAATAAAGACAAGCATTCAATAACCGTTTATATTTTCTTTATGAAGTAAATTTATACTCGCGATAGTATTGTTAATTTATAGTTTTATAGTAAGAAAAACCAAAAAAAAATTCTACCGTATGGAATCGATCATAAACCTTTTCGCAAATATTCATAATCTCCTTCGTTTTAAGAACAACTTTGCTAAAGAAATAATAGTCATTGAAATAGCCGTTTTTGAGAAAAATAGCTTAGTATGTGATCTAAAATTCTCATACTTACAACCTTAGCACCTAGTGACAGCTGGCGGTCGTACGTTATGCGCGCCTCCACCCCGTCATTGACGCCCACATACGATTTAAGACGGGACCTAGTGACTCGTGTCACACCACCACGTGCGATTATTGAATTTGTACGAAATTCGATGTTTTATTTATTCACTATTTTTCAATTTTTTAACGATAGATACGTTTTTTGTAATGAAAGTATAATATCAGTGTTAGGTAACAAGTATAGTAGAAGTACGTTTATGATATTGACGTTTTTGAAATTAAATTTGTGTTTAATTAATATTGAAGTGTTTAATAACAATGCCTTTCATTGCTATCGAATATTCAAACACGATTTATTGTTGGGGAGTTTGCAGTGGTTACATTGATGCGGTTCTAATTCTAAGACTTTCCGCAAGACTTCCGCTATAATACAACTTACCCTGACAGTCGACAACCTGCGAGTCCACAAGTAATATTGGGTGCTGTGAGTCTTTTAGGCACTAATTTGCCTTGTTTATTTAGAGGCGAATGTGAAAAATCAGAGACAAATTTAATAATACCACCGGCGACCTTTACAACTCTGACAAGTGTCATTTATAGGTAAGTGACTAGATATTTTTTTTAAATCGCGTATTCCGAGCGCGAGACAATTCGAGTTCGGCAGGTGGTACGTACCGCGACTCGACGACCGCGCACACGCTTACAGCCTGGCTGAGCATTTAGTAAGGTTGTGTCAATATTATTTTATATTATTTATCAATATATTTTCAATGATACATTTTTGTGTTACTTTGACAAAGTTGTTCTAAAAAGTAGGAATTAATATTTGCGAAAAGATGCATGATCGATTCCATCCTTTATAATCATACAATACCTGTATGTGAATAATCCAATCGATTTATGATAAATGTAAAGTACATAATACAATTATTATAATTTCTTTCAATTTTATTTAGCCGTAAAGTGATCATATCTTTTTATTATTTATCTTGAAATTGTACGTTACAGCCTCATAATTTAAGGTATCAGAATATGTAGTAGCAACCAGGAAAGAAAGATATTAATATAAAAGTTCAGAACATTTTAATGAATATTCACATGCGTGTTACAAAGGAAGTCGGATGCAGAACCAAGGTTTGTTTTTGAGATTTGAAAAAGTGAATACTTATGGAGAACTCTATTTTCTTAATTGAAAATTTTCCAAACACATCTAAAACTGTCAAAAAATTCATTCCCAAAAAAAAACAAAAAACCAAAATACTTGTAAAGAAATTAATTATACACAAAAGTAAACAACCATATTTAATTCTTTACCCGCTAAAAACGCATTTATCAAAGCCTATGACGAAAACTTTTCATTTAATAAAAATTTAAAAAGTACAAATTAACGTATTGTTTTTAGTATTTATCGTTGGATGTAATATGACCTTTTTTTTCATTATATTTGATTCTCAATTTCCATCAGCCGATTACGACAATGACGACTGTACGAAGGGTATGCCAATAAAAACTAGATAAAAATTATAACATCATCACAAACTGTCACATGGCACTCAGAATCAACTGTTTTTTTGGTCCTGTAGCACCATAGTTGTAATATAACCGGTCTTACAAAAAAAAAAAAAACGTCGGGAAGCATTTGAGTCTGTGCTTCGCGAATTCCGGATTTTGTCGGTGTTGGTTCCAAGCACCATACGGTCGATTGTCTCTTTGCTTCGGAGTTGCAGTTGCACAGCCATGCCTCGTTGCCAGGCAGAGTTCTTCTCGCCTCCGTCAAACTTTTCTGTCAGAATCGGCACCAATCTACTACTCTTTTGCTCATCTGTAGTTAGTGCGGTACCCATCTCGGACAACACTCACGGAGAGAAAGATGATAGTGAATAATGTTGTGTACTGTTGCCGATTAAATACCCAGTTCTTACTCAAGCTCTAAATATATAATTCATCAACTCCTTCAATATTTTCTTAAATGACAGCAGTTGGCAGCCGTCCTGCCCTCGCTTCACCTTCAAAGCTTATCCGACCTCTTTTAAGCTCAGTAAACTAATTAAGAACTGTCGCTCACGAACAAGTTGACTCACCGAGACTAGTAAACCAACAATTCAGAACATTCTTTAAACATTTAAGCCATAACTTTTTGTAATCGTGATAAAACATAGCGCGAAAATCAGGTCGACTGAATTCGTTTTGTTGCAAGCAAATTTCCGCCAGAAAGATGTTCCATTTTTAAATTTATCACTAAATAACCAGTGTCTACGATGGTGTATAACGTGCCAGTATCAACTTATTGAGTTTGGCGTACCTCTCAAGTACGACCACCGCTTCTCACACCTACGATGCGGGATCGGCGCTTCGTGTCGTTTTTGTTCGATAGAACTGACATATATTCGTTGACTGTAAATTCCATACATCTATTACGAACATGATTTGCATATGACCTAGTATAAGTTTCGTACTCCCCTGAGGGCACTAGGTCAAACATCAATCTGGGAAGGTCACGACGACTCGGGAATCCCAGGAGATGGTTTACCTGTGGTGAACAGTCAAACCTCGTTCGCTTGCATTTTGAACTTTTGTCTCTACAAAACTAGATGTTCGCGACCACGCGTATAAAAAAAAAAGATAACAGACAGCTGGTAAAAAATTAAAACAACATATTTCCATTTATATCTTTTTAATGAAATCCGATTTTTTTTTTTGCAAAAGTGGTAATTATATTCTTTTAATAGATAACGACCAAAGCAAATGAAGTAACAAAAATGAAGACTGTAATGAGTACATTTTTTATACTAAATACATGTTTTTATTGTTTTATTAAAGAATCGAATACAAATTTTTGCTTTAACTTAAATACCTTTTAACATGTACATAAACAGATTTTGGACAGAAAAGGAGCATGCGCTGTACAAAAATACTTAGCACCTGTATATGATACACACTTGCGCGACAGGCACTGCGTTGTACAAAAACAGGGGAGCACTTAACAATCTAACATTCGAATAATTATGATCGGCAGATTAGGCAAGGATCAAATTGTTGAAGCTCTACTACACATAATGTGTTTGATTAATTGTTTTTTGTGTCAAAATTATCCTAATTTAATTTTTTCTAAGTATTTTCTTTCACAGATCAAAATCTCTGTATGAAATCCTTGTTTTTTATGTCATAAATAATTTAATGTCATTAAAAATAATTTTCTAACATTATTTTAATTAAAAGTTTTATTTTTCAAAAAAGTGGAAGATAGAGACTCGCTTCTTACAAAAAATTATTGTCCTTTACGTATAATTTATTTTTATACAAATTAAGTATCTATTTGCAAAATTTCCACATGACCTAGGCAAAGAAAATATCTATTTGATTTATGTTGACAATATATACCTTACATGTTCTAAGTTTTTTTTTTATTAGATCTTTTATTTACAAATACAGATAGACCTGCATTTGAAATTTCAATTGTTATGAGAATATTTAATTTGTAATTAAATATTAGACGCATTAACCATTTTCGGTTTTCAATTTATGTTGACACTTGACACGAATAGGTATCGCGAGGGGCACACTATCTCTCGTTACACCGCGTATCAATATAGCTATCATTATATATATACAGTACTGCCAAACGGGGGCGGGGCGTGCAAGAGATACTTGGCTACGTTTGGAATTGTCAAAATATATTTTTTAACTTAACTCTATTACCTCTCTTAACTCCACTTATATCTCGCTCTAATACATTACCTCTAAAACAAGATCAAATAGCAAAATATTAAAACAGAGATATACGCCCCTTTTCTGTAGAAAGCTGAGCATTGACATCGTGAACAAAGGCAACCTCAGAAATACAATGATGGAGTTTACAGCTACAATAGTAAATAGCTTATAATAATTATTGCGTTTTATCATATTAATGACACTGTTATTGAAATAGTATAGTACAGATGGGCTCTGAAAACATTGACCTTGATGCTTCGTGGCGTCGACAACGGTTTGAAGTAAATTTAATTCAATTGAAATAATTACATCCAACCCAAATAGCTATGGAAACATCTGAACATGCTTCACTAGGATAAGTAAATATTTATTATAAACTTCTAAAATTAATAGATACAATAAAAAACTTTAAAATATATGCTTGTAGTTTCGAAACTGGACAATTTAATACTGTCAAATAAAAGATGAACAAAATGAGATTATATCATTATTTCGACCCTTCACAAGAAATTAATAAAGAATAGCTTGAGTCGGACATGTGTGCAGAATTTTGTACTTCTAATGTTTTGCATAGAAATTCTCTGCCCCATTACGTTAACCAATAATATCAATCGGCGTTAGTGACTTTTAATTATAAGAAACTACGATTTCTTCTAAATCTACAATACATAAAACGATTTTTTTAAATTATTCATAATTAGGTATTGACAACTAGCCTATAAAAAAAAGGAAAAATTAATCTGATCCCAAATAATAGGCCTAGATACAGAAAAAGAAGAAGAATAAGGAGTAGTAGTTTCAAAGAATTATTGAACCTCGGTTTATCACGATAGAGCTGTGTAAACTATATTTATAAGAAAATATAATATTTAGTTGTAAAATATAGGGCGTCTAAGAAACAGTATCGTTTTTTATGTAGTTTTGAGATATAATACCC
Source organism: Eumeta japonica (assembly GCA_005406025.1). Taxonomy (NCBI): domain Eukaryota; kingdom Metazoa; phylum Arthropoda; class Insecta; order Lepidoptera; family Psychidae; genus Eumeta; species Eumeta japonica. The sequence goes on from BGZK01000410.1 coordinate 42,353, forward strand.
TACGCTTTTAGAAAAAGAGAAAGGAAAAGAAGTATACTTAAATGTTCGCACATCAATCGTACGTTCAAAGTAAATTTCAAAATGTGGCTTAACCCTATGTAAAATGGTATCTGCGAAAATTGGCAATGGGTCATCTATAAATAATGCCACTCGTTGCAGGAGGATCGATAAGGTGTGACGTCATACGACAAGGGAGCGAATCATAAGCTTCATGATGTCACGTATATAAATCTAACGTATCAAAACTTTAAGGAAAAACTCTATCAACATAATTATATGCTTTGAATTTGTTCGTATTACTTTTTGGCACGTGGCGAGTGTGCGAGTTCATGTTCGCTGTACATATACGTCGTCATAAGTCGGCCGCCTTTGACATACATTTTAAATTTTTTTAAATAAGGAAACTATAATTTATTTTATTTACAAAATATTTTAAACAGAAGCACATTATTATTTCGTTATGATAAATAACTTGTAATTAATAACTTTTAAGTTTAAAATTACAAAATGTGTGACGTTACGTCAGGGTGGGGATGACACAAATGTGACCACACCTGTGACAAGAATGGGAGGAGCTCTGAAAATCATTAAAGTGTCATATTATTTATGGATGGCCCTCAATGACAAACAAGACACTTGAGTAAGCATAATATAAAGGTCGTTTTTTAGCTAGTTAGAAAACGCTAAAAATAGTGCCTACAGATAAATAGATAAAACCGTAGGCGCATTGCCGTTTCCTTGTTCAATAGGAGGATCTGAAGACTTGAAATGGAGAACGATTTGTGTAATCAATACTATCAACAAACGCTTGTGGGTTTGAAGCTACCGAGACTAGAATCGAACATAGCGATCCGCGGGCGCTTAGATTTCAACAGCGGTGCCAGTTTGTAGAAATCACGCGCACACCTACATATCAAATGTGATTAAGTTTGAGGTTTGGGGGACCCGAAAAGAAGAAACTATTGTCAATATTCTGAGAAAGAAATAAACCGATTTATTTAATTTAGGTATTAGCATGTACATTCATGAAATACCGTTTTATGTGTCATATTAACACCGATACGCAATATGCACCAATTCAGAGAGTATCAAACGCAGGTTTGGCAGATGAAATGATTTTATTTGATAATAATGGGTCCAATGACTAAATGAATGCAACTGTAGCCTTCGTTTTTGCCACTCCGAAGATTGGCGCCCTACATGTAGCAGTTATATTATACGCAAGACAATCTGAAGATAATTATTGCTTAGCTTTTAATACAATGAAATCATTCATAGAAGAAATGTGTTGTACATCTTTTAATTTTACAGTTATAATGACTAATCATAGTTTCACCGAAAGAAATGCATTATCTACTGTTATTCCTAATAGTAGACATTATTCTTTATATTCCATGTTACATTCGCTTTTTGGCGTTGACTGTGCTTTAGTGATCACGAAGTCCATAAAGACGATCGTGAACCTATAATTAATTATTTTTGCAACCTTTTTTTTTTTCGAAAACCATGAAAGATACTGAATCTTTCAACTTTTTTCGAAAATGAGCATATTGATAAAAATAATAAACAGCAAATATACTTGGCCAACTGTTGGACACGCCGTGAGGAATGGTGTCTTGCATACAATATTGTTGACAAAAGAAACAATGCTAATAATTACAGTGAAGAATCTATAAGAATTTTCAAATTACAATATTACAAAGATGCGAAATCTTTAACATATGTGCTTAAATAAATTTCATGACCAAAATCATTGAAAATTATCACAAGAAAAGTCATTTTTAAAACGGAACAGTGCATAAACTGGCCTTCGGATGTAGCAAATTCAAGAATAAATGTAATAACATACAAGAAATTAGACGAATTATTTAGTAAAACTTGACAATAACTTATATGTTGTACATTGTATCGTGGCTGCTTGCGATTGTCCGCATGGTCAAGATGGTCACTTTTAGAAACATCTTTATGCTGTAGAGCAAAAACCAGGGCTTATGTTTGAAAATTCATATTTACTGAATCAAATTGACAAAGAAACTTTTTCCACTCTTTCTTTGGGAGAAGAAATTACATCAGTATGTTTCAAAAATATCGCTCAGCCAATTTCACTGGAACCGAATACTTCAGAAATGAGTTTAGAAATGGCTAGAAGTGATGCTGTTGATTTTCAACCATTTAACTAACCTATATCAGACTCTAAGTAAAACGTCAATTCCAATAATCTAGTTATCAAAATATGTATAAAAAGGGTTTAGTGGAAGTTAAATTTGAATTTGATCGTATGTCGCTAGAAAACGATAATAATCCATTAGATGTGAATATCTTGAACAAAATTTCTACAATACCGTCGAAACTGCAAAATAACTTGATATAACAGCTTTTATGATTGAAAAAACTAAATTAAGAAGACCGCGTAAGATTCGTGCTCAACCTACTTCCATCTCGAGGCACAAAAAAGAGGTTTAAAGAGGGGCACAATTCATTCAGGCAGACCTGTAAAACCGGGGAGAGAAAAAATTGCCATAATATATTCCTCCAAACACAACAAAATAAACGTATTGCCTCAAAACTTTAATTCGAAATAACGCTGTAAGATGAAACTTTATACCTAGGTTAAGCTTCTTTAAAATAAAATAATGGAAATCTAAATGCTTTTAATTGCATGTCCCTATTGTGTCTAACTGGGAGATGAACTTTTAGTAAAGAATTTTTTCCATCGTCTAGTCATTACAAAATTATTATATATTATACCAACTATTAGTTTTGCATTGCATATTATTAATTTGTTGGTTTGATATTACTTTACATCATACATTGGTCGATTATGAATGTCGTAAACACGGCCTTATCCCTCATACTTAAAAGAAATTACAATGGCTATATGCGCCCGCGAATCGCTACATTTCATTGTTCAATTCGATTCTCAGTACCTTCAAATCAACAAGTTTGTTGATAGTATTAATCACACAAATCCTTGCTTATTTCAAACCCCGGTTCTTCCTATTGAACAAGGAAACGGTAATACGAAAACTTTAGTAGTTTCAAAAGCATTTTTTTTAGTTAATAAAGAGACTATTGAAAACCTAAATAGTATCACAACCCTATCCTTTTATTTTGACAAGTATGATAGATGTAAAAATAAAGAAGACGTGGAATCAAGAGCAGAAGAAAGAAATTAACAAAATATGCATTTGTAAAATACAAACCTTAACAAATATTTGAGAAAAAGTCTCATTGAACATACTTGATGATTTACTACAATTAATTACGAAAACATCTATTTATATAATCCTATAAGAGTACCAGGAAACAATAAAAATATGAAGGAATAACAAAGATCCATAATATTTTTAATGAAATATAATATCATAGACAATAATTATTGAAAAGGGGAAATTTTAATTTTTAACTCCACTAAATATGGCACATAAAAAATTAAAATTGAATAGCATCGAAGAACTCGTAATATAAAATATTTATTAAAAAGTTAACTTCTAATTATATAAACATGTTCATTATTATATTCATGATTCAATATAAATATTGCAATTTTCTAAACACAAATGTGTATATTCAGCTGAATATATTATCTTTCTTTTTTTTAACTTTGACTGGTGTTTCATCTATAAAACAACGATTATCATTAACATTACTTGTATTGCACAGCAATAATGTGTTCAATTCTTGAGATCTTTCCTTTTTATCTTCACTTTGTACAAGTTGATATATGCTAGTATCGTCTTCCATACACCATGAGACATCTTGTTGAAGAGCAGATTCAGAACCTGAATAAAATACCAGTACGATAAATGTTAATCAAAGTATCACTTTAATTGCTATCACAGAAAAATTTAGTTAACCTAAAAAGAATAATGTATGAATTATACAGTTAGTGCGTCGTGTGTTATGCTTGGTTCCTTTTATTAGATTTTTCGTTGTTGATTTCTAGGTTTATAACTAATACCTAATAGATTTACAATTAACCATTAGGTTAATTAAGATTTTCCAAAAAATTCTTAAAATGAAAAAGATATATAATATTTTGGCATAAATCAGTGTGCTTTAGTACGTTTGAGTACTTTTCTTGACAACACGTCTTTTCTGTAGTAAGCTTATTAGATACTAAATTTATTGATACGATAATAATTGAAGTTTGTACAAGTTTGTTAAGTTTCATTAAAATTTATTTACTTTCCAGTTATTTTATTTTGTATACACGAATGAGTTAAATATCGATTATTATTAAGGGTTATTATATATAAATATTTATTAAGCGAAAAAAATAAATAGACAAATAAAAACAAGATGTAATAATATATATCGTACTGAATCGATCATGCATCTTTCCGCGAATATTAATAATCTTCTTTTTTAGAATAATTTTACCAAATAAACCATAGTCATTGAAGTAGCCGTTTCTGAAAAAAATTGCTTATAGCATATATTAAAAAATCACGAAATCACAACCTTAGCAACAATTAACGATCATGCATGATGCCGCGCCTTCCAGTGCTACTTTGCTAAGCACGTAGCGTGGCCTTCAGTCGTCCGCGTCGCACAGCCGCGTGCGGTCGTCAAAATTTCGTTAAAGCTAGGTATTTTATTTATTCGTCGTTTTATAATTTTTACGATAGAGACGTTTTTTGTAATGACAGTATAGTAACAGTGTTAGATTACAGTTATAGTGCAAGTGTTAAGTTTACGATCTTGACGTTTTTGAAACTTAGATTGTGTGATTAATATTGAAGTGTTTCATAACAATGCATTTAATTCGATTATGCAAACATGACTTTTGTTGGGGAGTTTGCAGTGGTTACATTGATGCGACTCTAATATTTAATAGTAAAACTTACCCTAACAGTCAACAACCTGCAAGTCCACAAGCAATATTGCATCCTGTATATCGTTTAGGCGATAATTTGCCTTAGTTTGCCTTGTATGTTTAGAGGTGAGTGGAACATATGTGAAAAATCAGAGACGAATTTAATAATACCACCGGCGACCTTTGCATCACTGACAACATCAAGTGTAGATAAATGACTAGATAAATTCTTCAAACGTAATACATCGCGGAGCCCGAACGCAGAGCGAAATTCATCACGACACGTGGCGCCGCAACCTGACGACCGCGCTCGCGCTTGCAGTCTGGCCAAGCATTTATTAAGATTGTATCTAATTTTTTTACGTATTTTATCGATGACATATTTTTGTTATAGTTACTTTGGCAAAGTTGTTCTAAAAATGAAGGAGATTATGAATATTTACGAAAAAATGCATGATCTATTCCATCTTGTATATTGTACACCCACTACTTTTCAGTACGCTATTATATGCATACATTACTATCGTTATAATATTATTTGACGTTGTCATGCCAAAGATGCATATACGTAGATCAATAAAATGTATTTTATGTCTTATACCGTATACAGTTTTATACCGTATACAGTCCTATACCGTAATAACATTACATCATACATGTGCGGAAACCGCTAAATCAGATAGCCAAAACCGAATAATTTAAGGCCTATCATGCTATAATCACACGTATCACAATTATTTAATTGCGTGTTCCTGCGGAAATAAAACCATGTCCCGCCCCTAAACAAAAACCATTTGGGTACTATAGCGACCATTTCACCACACTGCAGCTCACGCGAATACCACAAAGTACTACAATACATCATACCATAGCAATAGTATCAGAAATGAACTGCGGACACATGTAGGTGAAACATTCTTAGATAAGACCAAAATATATTTTTTCTCAGTCGCGTCAAGTTTATTAACATTGTCCGTACCCCAAAATACTGGCCATTGGGCAAAGATCGTATATTTTTTCACACTCAATTGACGCCCCTCCCAAACACAGACCCTAATCGTGCATTTACTTACAAACAAATAAATGGTCGAATAGTCAACTTTTGAGTAGAAAAATTTTATTTAATATTTTCCTTATATTCAATCATCATTTTGTATTAAAAATGTAAAGTAATCTGATGAACTTGCAAATGGCTTTGTTAACGTATATTTTGAAGGATTTTAATTTATTTCTACAGCTGAAAGTTTGCTTTGTCCCAATAAATAAATATAGAAAAGGTCATCGGCAGGCAGGCCCGATATTTAAACCGCTATAGACAACGCTGATACCTCGTTGACACGAGTAACGTTTCAAATCAAAGTCAAAAATATCTTTATTTCTTAGGTAATAGAAATTACACTTGAAATGCGTCATAAACAACTGTTTTCGACATTAAAATTACCGCCCATTCCAAATTCTGATTCAACATGAGAAAAATGGGCAAAAAACTCAATGTTAGCTCTTTTTTACTCGATACGAAATATTGAATAATTAACAATTTAGTACAACACTTAGTAATAACATGAAGCAACCTGATAGCCGAGCAGTTCAATCCTATGGGTTTTTTTATTAACATATTCAGACACAGCATAATAACCCTTTCCATATAACTTTACTTTAACGAAATATTTAAATTCATAAATTGGCAAGTTTTAAATATCAGCTAGAATCTTATTATAAAAACGCACAGATTGCCCCTTAAACGATTTAACTTTGTTTAGACGGGTTTTTTAAGCAGCAAGATCGTTCTTATGTCTAGTGTTAATGTTCTGGACGTAGCTTCTTTTTTGGAACGATCTGTCTCTTGACATACACCAGGTTTTCGTATATGTATTATGATCCTATAGTTAACATATTAATTTCCTTAAATTTTTCTCTGAGATATATTGGTCTCAAATCATAAGCAGCACGAATAGCTCGTTTCTGTAACACGAAAATTGTGTTAACATCGGCTGCATGACCCCATAACAAAATTCCATAGGTCATGACACTATGAAAAAAACTAAAATAAACTACTCTCGTTATTATGATTTTTTGCAACATTATTCTGGTCGCCGAAACTAAAGCCCATAAACATAAAATGGAAAAGCTGTATTTAATCAACCGTTTACTGCTCATGACTCCTCAATGGTCTACCCACCTGATCTACCATAGAGTAGAGACCTATGCACCACTTCTCACGCTAAAACACCCACCGTGCGCTACACTACGATAATAAATGTACATACACATACACATGTACATGCACGTCTACCTCTCACATTGTTTGTCTTGCATTTAAATCACTCGTAAAGCACACATAAAGCGGACACGTAAAATAGATTATTTTATAAAGACGAGTATTATTTCAAAAAAATGTGACTACGAAAATAAAAATGTGACGTGTATACCGCGTAAACCTATTAGGTTTTACACGGTATACGCTTGTATACTCTTCCAACTTGCATGCATATTCTCCGAACATATTATAACATTGTTGTAAAATAATATGTTAACATTTTTTACATTTATCACTAACAACAATTCGATGACGAATTTGTATTATACTACCAGGCGCCATTGTAAATGGGCTAAATACAATGAAACATTCAGTTCTCTACCAATAAAAATATGTCAAATATATTTAATTCCAGTACCGCAAATGTCTGCAAAATGTTTCTGAAAATACAATGCGATGTACTGTCCGTGTAAATATTCATGCACTTATTGCAAAACGACATATGACAAAAGTACGTGTTATCTCTAATTTATTTGATTGGCAAAAAAACTTATGCATAATTCCAATTCAACTTATGAATGAAATTATATTACTTTTACAGATGTGTACACAGACAACAAATAATTGATTTCAATATATACTTACCTAAATTGGCATTGCTTGCCATAGACACATCAGGTGATTTGTCGTTCATAGAGTCATCTAGGCTCATTTCCATGCTAAAATCTAATCTTTGGACAGATCGACTCCTATTTAGACTAGACATGCTCAAACTACGTTTTCCTGAAAAGCTTGAATTTTTCCGCTGCCGTGGAGAATCTTTCAAAGAAGTACTTCTGGTCAATGGAGATGGAGTGCTTTTACAAAAACATGGCCATTTTTTGGGTTCTATATTCCCTGATTTACAATCTTTGCAATTTTCTATTTTTGCCAACACTGGACTGCATTGGTTATTCTGAAAATTATTGCTTAATAAATGTCCGTATGCAGGCATTATAACCAAACAGTTCTACTAATTATAATAAAATGATCCAATTTTCTAAATATATAGAAAACAAATTAAACACATAATCAAGATATTAACTAATGTTTTCTTTGTCTATATAAATAAAATTTAAGTTAAAAAAGAAAATAATAAAAACCGCCTTCGAATACCTTTGCAAATATTTTTTTAAGTCTTCAAAAACAATGAATCAGTTGTCTTTGGAATCAGTTCCAGCTAAAGATAAATCAGACACAGTTGTGTATTCTTAAAAGAAGATCTCTTTTTGAATCAATATTTAAGGTTTTATATTCATGTTCATATATGTTCTTTTGCTTTGCTTTAACTGAAACCGACTCAAACAGATAATTAGTTTTTATTGAAGTCTGTTAAAAAAAAATTGAATTGGTTTTTGAAGGCGATTTTTATTTTCTATTTTATTTATTTATCATGTCTCACCTCACCACTAGATGCCGCCTTAGTGCCAGACGAAAATGATGACGATACAGGAGTCATTGTCCCCAAATGTTTTCGTTGGGGTGTAGCAAATAGGATAGGACTGAGACATGGCTCAGCTACTAAATCCAATATTTTATTTCTATAACCAGTCTTACAATTCGGATCATTTATTCTACTAAGTGGAGTTCCAAAGGTCCTTTTCACACCTTTTGCTACCAAATCGCAGCTCTGGGAAAGTAATGAAAAATATATCGTACTATAGTCATTCCTAAAAGTAACTTAATTTATATGTATACTATTTATTTACATTTGTGAATTTAAGTTTATGAACTTATTTTTTTTACTAGCTGTTCCCGCGACTTTGTACGCGGAGAATTTATTTCTAAAAACCAATTAATTTACAATAAACCAATTTTGATAGAATAAAGCCTATGTATCGGCCCAAGTAAGCACAAATTAATTGTGAAAATCCCATGAAAAATCATCTGTTAGCTTTGAAGATTATCGTATTTAAAGAGATATTTTTTTTATTTTTATTGTATTGTTACAGTCCTCACTGACGACAATTCAACAAACACAAAAACGCGCGCGCGCGCACATACAAATAGATTTTGTTTTTTTTATAACATTATTGAGGGTTAAACGAATAAGCGAGCACCAGAAAATCGATTGTCACCGCTGCCTATGGGCACTCACGACTTCGGAGGACATCACCAATGCGTCGCGAATATCTTGAGTAGGAATATAGATTCGCAATAGGATATCTGATGGAGAATGAAATGTGCTGATGCAGAGGGCAAGGACTGGAACTCAAGAACCATCGAAACTATCACTCACTGGACGAAACACAACAATGAAAACTATTATTTCATGCCTATATTCTGTGAGAATGTGGTATTGCACCGGTCAAGCCAGCCTACTTAAGGGCTGCAACCAAATTGACCATAGCATAGCTCTACCACAATAAATGGCTATTATGTGAGGATATTTTCTTTAAAAAAACTAATACATTTTTTTGGACGTAGCAAGTCATTGCCACTTAGGCACTATACATTTAGATATCTGCTAAAACTTCGTCACATGACCGTTCCTATCCATCGACCAGAAATTATCTGACTATAGATAAATATTCATACCCGTGTGAAATCGGGGCGGGTCTCTAGTGTTATATAATAATTAATATTTCTTTGTTCGTCTTTCATACGCTTCTATATTATTTATGTTGAAATTTCGTTAAAATCATAGAGTACATGACGGAGCGATTATACGAAAAACTGGTCAAGGGGAATGTCGGACCATGCTCATTATAGGGTTCCGAAACCATTATTACAAAAAAACTAACTACAGATAAAAAAAGTACGTAGTTAAACTTTTTCCATGTTTTCTGCACATAATAGTTACAAGCACTTTAGTCACTTATTCTTCTTCTTCTCTTCACTTCAGTCAATAAAATAAGTTTATATGTTACTATTAAACTAGTGTAAAATGCATCAGCAAAAGAGCATATCTTCATGGCGTTTACGTTCTTTTGTTGGGAAGCTCAATATTTTGGCAATAACTAAAAAACAGTATATCCGAAAAAGTTCAAAATAATTTTCGTTCAAAGTATTTATTAAGCGTTAACTTCGTTATTTTCTTCATATTTTTTTGGATACACAGTTTAAAAAATACGGGGGGTCAATTTCTGCTACTTTCGGAGCGATTATTTGTGAAATTATGCACGTAACCAGAAAAATTACTTAGAAAAATTAAAATGTTTTTAAAAGAACTGTCGAAGTCGTTAAAATTTGCTGAAAATTTTTTTTCGGCTTTTGTTACATGAATGGAGTGCCCCCACATGTATATGCTTAAATGCGGCTTAATACTGAATAGCGGCTTAAACAAAACACACTATAAATTTCATCAATATATGTCTTGTAGTTTTTGAATAAAATGCCTGTGATATACCGACAGACGGAGGGACATAACGAAACTACAAGGGTTCCGTTTTTGCCGTTTTGGCTCGGAACCCTAAAATAAGTATACATTATAACATTAAGCGGCACGGTTGACTCAGTGAAACAGGTCGAGCCTCACTTTGGTCCATCGTAACATTTATACACGTTGAGATATTTTGGATATGTATAAATATTACGATGGATAACGGTTACGATTAAACTAATATTAGTGAGGCATCATTTATTGGAGATATCAAAAAATGTTTGAGGCATTGCACGCATGCCGAACACAGTTAATATTACAAAAAAACTTTGAACGCAATTATCTTTACTACAATTTGAAATACACATAATCTGATTATCATTACATATGATTGTGGCGTCGTAGTACCGTGTGGGAAAAGTTAAGAACTACGTATGGTGAGGCCATGTTTTGATCAATCACAGTTGAATACAAAATTTACTCATATGTACAGAACTTAGCCTGTCGCATAAATAGGGCAGATAAATAAAATTAATTTCATTACGCAATGTTCAAGTTTACGGTGACGAACGATACGATAGATAAAAAATTAAAAAAGTATATATATGTTAACTAATGCCTAGATAAATCTTAAGACGAAAAATGAGAATATTTTCTTTTGAAATTGTTTTATGATGACTGAGTTGCACAGTGCACCTTAGATTATATGTTACACTTTGGTATTATCATAACTGTGATACATAAAGGTGAACATTTACGATTGTTGCAAATGAAGTGATGTAGTTTGACTTCGTTCCATTTGGCGTTTCCACTTGGCATAACCAAATAAGTACTTGGGAACATTCACGGTAACTCCATGTTTTACTACATGTCCTTTCGCTTCCGACTTGTGTCGTTTTTCATATAAAGTATTTTGTTTCGTGTCTATCGGTAGAAATGGACGATGAATTTTTTATTATTTTTAACGGCAATTTTGCCTATGCATCAAGAGAAGAAAGTGGATTAAAAGTAAAGTGTATTAAATAACGGTTTCTAGTTATTAACTTATTTAACGGATTAACAGTAGAGCCATCTGATTGAAAGAATTACTTCCGAATGAAAGAAAAATCTTATTTGCTCCTTCTCAATTTCATATCACCTTTGACTAAGAAGAAAACACACAAATATGAGGCAAAGCATATCCTTTTGGATACGGAAAGTTCCTACAGCTATATCATTTCAACACGTGGGAGTGATTATTCCTGATACACATTAAGCTACAACAAAAGCTTCGAAAGGTAAGCCGAGTAAGTACAACCATTTTTGTTCGTATTTTATTTCACACACATCTATAATAATTATACACTTCCATATAATATACAGTATGTAAATGAACAGCATCACGACACTTGTCTTCATAACAGAACATGATATTTCTATGAAATATCTACTATTACTTAAAAAAAATAATAATTAAAAGAATTAAATAACACGATATCCCTGTCAAATCACAAACTCAAAAGTAAAATAGAAATTGTCTTAATTAATATTTATGTATAAAGCCAAAAGATTTACTCACTGACTAAATAAAATTGTCACTGCAGTCTGGGAACCTCTTACATTAAAAAGTGTTCCACAGAACAATCCTCCGACTGCTTTATTTATTTATGTATGTATACAAATTCTATTTATGCATATGAAGTGTGCTCATCAAAGCCTTCAATTTGATACCTATATTGTAATGATTAGATATTTTTCTCACATTTGAAAATGGACCCACAGTACCGCCAATTTATTTTTCCAAAAATTCAGTCAAAAACACTCGGGATGATGGGGTATATAACGATACCCCATACATCCAATCTGTTCAGGAATTTAAGCGTTAAAGTGGAATAAAGAAACTCACATATACACACAAGAACCATGAAAACATTACATTCCTTTTTTTGGGCAATCATGTAAGAAAGTAGTCTGGTTCACAAAATACAACATAAAAAATTTGGTATGAAAAATAAATGAAAAACCCTGCGTTTTGGCAACAATGCGTAACTAAGTCTCATGCATGTCGATGACCCTTGACGTCAAATCACGACAGATACGCAACTTAGGTACTAAGATTCATGTCCGTTATCAACGGTATCGTATTCACACTGAGCGTATATTAACATAATATCCGCCCAAAATCATGGTGTCAATGTACTCTCACACTGAGAGTACATTGACACTTTCACTTTCACTTAGTCTGGTTTTGATTTAGGTCTTTTGAAATCAGCACATGTTAAACAATCCTTAGAATTTTGCGTAGGTTGGTTGATCAAGGACTGGGAATCTGTATCCACAAATTTGTTGTTGGACTAAAAATTATTAGGTAAGTAGTAAATACCATACCTTAGCAAAAATAAAAAAAAAAAAAAACTAATTTTACATACAAAAATGAAAATAAAATAATCTTCTAAGCAACTTTAAAAAAAAAGTAAAGGATTTTAAAAAAATAGGTCACTATTTTATGTTCTATATGTTTTGTGTCAATGAAGTTACTTCTCAATTTTTAATTTCAAAGTAAAAATGTATCCAAAGAGGAAAAATGTATATGTACGTGTATGTGTAAATGTAAATGTATGTGTATATGTACCTAATTAATTTTTATTCTAATGTTTCAGATGAATGCCACAAAACTTATGCAATGGGAAAGCAATTGAAGATGATTTTTAACAGAAATAGAATTTCCCACATTGTCAGGGAGCGTACGTACGGCGTACTGAAAATTTCTGGAATGAATGAGAAAAAATTACAATGAATGGTCAAAAATGAACTTATTGTTTCTCAAAATATTCTCCTTTAGCATAAATGCACTTTCATACGAATAGAGCAATTTTGAAAATTTTTATACCACCCCTCCCTGGTGACCTCTGAAACACGTTTTTCATACTGCCGACAGCCTCTTCTGGTGATGAAAATCGTTGATCCCGTAATTGGACCTTAATTTTTGCTAACAAAAAAATTCACAAGATGCCAGATCGGGACTGTATGTAAGGATTGCTCATAAGTTCTACGTTTTTCTCTTTCAAAAATTTATTTGTCTGATTGGCCGTATGAGAAACGGCATTGTTATGGTACAAGATGATACGACATTTACAATTATTTTTATGGAGTTTGTCAATAACTTCTGGCAAACAAATGATCATACACAATCACCAATCACGGCACAATAATTCTCCAAAGCAACAGTAGTCACGTGGCTACTGTTGCTTTGGAGAATACTGAATAAGTCCAGCTTTATTAAAAAAAAAAACGATCATCCGCTTAGAGGCACTTCGCTCGCGCGCCACTTTGGTTGGCTTTGACTCATCTCGATAGACCCAAACGGTCGATTGTTGTTTTGTTTTGGGGTCATAGCAATAAAGCCATCTTTTCATCATCTGTTACTATATCCCAGAATTTGATGTCCCTTTCTCGAATTTTGTAAACATTGCATTTCGCCATGACGCGGTCTGTTTTTTGAGCCTCAGTCAAATTGTGTGGGATCCACCACGAGCACAGCTTTTTCATACCCATTTTTTTGTGCAGGAGTGATTGTATTTGACTCATGCCTATGCCTAAAGATGTCTGCATGTCATGGTAGGTCACAAGCCTCTCTGTTTTGATGATACGGCGCACAGCATCAATGGTTTTATTATTCACAGCGATGGATGGGCAACCATCACTAAATTCGTCATGAAGATTGACATGACCGCACTTGAATTCTGCAAACCAATTACAAATAATCGTGTTGCATGGTGCTTCATTTCCAAAAGCAGCTCAAATCCCAGCTAGGCTCTGCTAAGCGGTCAAATTATACTTAAAATCGTAGAAAATCAACTACGAAAATTTTTGCAACATAAAACCATAGTGATGAAGACACGCAATTTTTAAAATATCGCCACAACGTAAAAACAATTGACAGGTAAATGGAACAAACTGTATTCTACAGCCAAGGAGTCCCATTTCAAATGCAGTAATTATTTTTAAATATTGTTTAAGTTAATGACCAGTTCCAGGAATTTAGTGCGTCCCACGTATATTCAAAAAATCATCAATATTAAAATACTTGTTTTACATTAAAATAACAAATAAATAAATAAATAAATATTACTTACTTTATTTAATTCTTTTCGGAAAGAACCTCTTATCGAATTTTTTTTATCGCCACCTCTTTTGTAGCATTATGGTCCTTTGTTTGAAAAGATGTAGGAGCTCATCTTAAGCTACACTTTGTTCTGGTAATTTGGATCTGTGGTTTTCCACAGACTCGGAGATTCCTTTTACACGACAAAATAGCAATTTGCCACTATTTTAAAATAAGCTAAAATACACGTCTGTTAGACTACCATTCCCACGCATGGGCGAGCACTAATCCGTTTCCGTATTGCAACTCACCACAAAGGACACGTCATTATTTTATTGGAGTGAGCCTTAAAGTCAAATTTTCGCATTCACAGGGACGCGGAGTAATGGGACGATGGAATTCCAAGCTATTTGGATACCTATCGCGGCGCTCTACTCCATTTCAAGCTAGTTAGATTTTATACCCCCAATAACAACTTAGAATGAAGTTTTATTTGACGGAATGGAACAATCGTAAATGTTTGATTTAACACTCACCAGATCTGGACTGACGACAACAGGGGCATGAAGATCGTAGCTGGAAGGAGGTCGATTCTCGACATGAATCTCATCATCTGTCTGCTCAGAGTCGTAATGTTCAGGGTCAATATGTTCTTCAAATAGAATTTTTCTACACAATGAACCATTAGCTGTAATCTCATACTCACCAGAGAAATTTTGATCCTAAGAGTCGAAAAATTGTTAATAATTGTTCTTAATTAATATTTAGAATACAACTACTTATACAAACTATATTACCTGTGTAAAAGTACTATACTTTTGTAGAATGGACTCTAGTTCCAATGGCAATATAGGTGGTAAAGTCAGGGCCGTTTGTGCTGAAACTAGACATTTGGATATATAACATAATTTTGATCTGTAATGCCAAGAATAAAAGAATGTTAGGTAAATTATTGATTGATCCATAAATACCATCTTTAGTTATACAGTTTGAATTCATAACACAATTGTGCACTTGACTACTTTCACCATTCGTCTGTAAGGAAATCACTTTCTTTGATGATTCCAGTGGGCTAGGCATTATCATCTCCTGTGAAAAATAACTGAAAACAATTGGATTATTGACTACCAGAAAAAGAGATACCATTTTTTGTGAGTGTAATATTTTTCTTATGGGTAAAGTTAAAGTAAACTATCCCTCAAATATTCAAATTGGCTTAAAAGAGAAAAACATATCTAGTTATCCATGATTTTTTTACAATGAATAACAAACAATCTAAATACTGACTACAGACAATTTTTCCTGCAAACTATTACATTTGTTTGTAAATTATATAAATATGCAATTACACATACTACAACGATAGAGTCCGCAGCTATTTTATACACAAATCAATACATAGTAGAACATTGGATTTATAAAGGACATTAAATGAATGTTTCATCATTGAAGGTAATGATTAAAATGCACTCAAAGTGTACAGCAAATCACTTAAAACTACAAACATACATCAATGAAAGGAAAATTTTTATTTTCTTTCAATTTATAACAAACAAATTTTCTTAGCTAAAGTAATTCTGACTTGCATTTTAATATTAAATGTGAATTTAACTGATCATCAATTGACTCTATTGTAAAATTAGAAATTCAATTAAATGACTGATAGGATTTTTAAATTTAAAAATTTAAACTGTATTATGAAAGATTTACAAACACATTCAAGATGCTCAATTTCATTTTCAAGGAATGAAATATTTAGTTTTAATAAACTATATCTTCGACCTTTTAATTTTTGCTTTTTTCATAAACAGATTGTTCACCATGGCTATGATTCGTAAATTGTATTCCAATTTACAGAAAAGCAAAAGAAAGCTACAATAGTCATTTTTTATATCAATAAGATTGTAAATTAATTTTATGTCAATAAGGAAAAAAATACTTACGCATTCCTTACCATTTACATCCTCTCTACATGCTTACCTTTACATTTGCAGTTCTATTTTAGCTACAAAGCATACCTACTGTAAACTACTTGCTTCAGGAACTCTATGAATAATATCCTGTTTCACCTTTAGGTTAAAATTACAATTTGTCATCATAAAATGTAATCAATATACAGGCCCAAACTCAAACCTAACTTTAACCATATTATTCCAGTTTATTCAAATAAGGGGAACATCTGTGCATTGGGAAGTTTTTAACAGAACAAAGTAGAAATAGCAAAATAAAAAAAGCACATTTACAATACAATTATTTGATAAATGTCTTCATTTTCATGGGACACTTTTTGAATAAAACCAGCAAACATCTTTGTGTTACTTGTAGTGAAACAGAATTATTCACATTTGGGTTTAGATTAGATGTATTTTACGACGCATTAATTTAAAAAATATATTTTATTTTAAAAAAACAGTCATCATTTTCATTTTGTGATCATTCACAGATGTATAAACTAGATGTTATTGGCTGCTTGGCTGAGCATAAATTAAAATTTAGGATTATTTGTGTTGTTCCTTTTATTACAATTTGGACTTAAAATGAATTTCATCTCTTTTAGTTTGAAGCACACTCTCAATTTCAACTCTCAATTCTGACTCTACTATTGGGTCAGACCAGTCCAGACATATCTGAAACTGATATTGTCACTGTGATGGTGCAACAACAGTCATTAAAAGCCATCCACTCACACTGGGTCAGTGTGTCTAATTGTCTATAGTACAATTTTCAATCAAAAATAAAAGAAAAATTGTAAAAGCTTATGCTTCAGCAGTGGAGATGATAAAAAATAAAAACAGTCTTCTCAGTGTAGCTGGCAAATTGCATGCAAAAATGCTAATTTGGAATGACAGAAATGAATAGCAATGTAAGTTTAACTTGGCAGAGGAAACATAAAAGTAGAATTAATGCAGTGAAGATTTGAGTCCTATATAAGATTTATATGAAATATCCTTCAAAACTAGTTAAAGGAATGTCAGATAATGGTAGTTTTTAAGGAAATGTAATTACTAGAAAATGATGTGTCACAGTGGTTTGATCATCTGGCCAGGGTGAATGAAAATAATTTAATAAAAGAAATTTATAAAATGAATGCATATGACAAAAGAAATTGGAAAATGACATCCTAAAAACTCTTATATAGACCAAATTCATGGCAATATATCATGAATTTTATGTCATCAATTTGGTCATGAATTTAGAAAGTACTCAATTTGTCTCTATTTTTTTATATGATATCTTCATCAATTGTGAACAGATTTCAAAAACTATTTATTTTTTCGAAATGGTATACTCGCAAGATAGTCCCATTAACACCAAGTCAATATCTGATGATGGGATTCCAGGGAAATCAAAGGTTACCCTCAAATACTATATGCTCTTTTTTTTAAATTTTTCAAATATTTGCATCTGCGAGTCATCATCTCATGCTGCTAAGCTGATGATGCAAACCACAGTATCCATAATAGTTAAGAGTAAGCAAATAATGTGATTAGTAGACAGAAACTGCTTTTTAATGGCTACTAGTTAACTTTCAAGTTTAAGATCATTTGACTCATTTTTGTAAATCATGTATATTAAATCGGTATTGAGAGTCTGATGATAGAGCCAAAAAGTAGATAGTATAACTTTTCAGTTTTTAATAGTAAACTTCTGGAGTTTGATTTCATTACTTTTTGTTTTCATGAGTCATATACATTATATTTTGTAACGACAGTCTGATGATGAAGAGCTAGAAGGTGGATGGTGAAACTATTCAGGGACTATTAGTAAATTTCTTGAGTTAGGGTTAATTCTTTTCGGTTTGACGAGTTTTATGTATTAGATTTCATAATAATCCTTTGATGATGGAGCCAAGAAGTAAAAAATGAAACTATAACTAATTATACAATTAAACAGACTACAAGGGACGATTCACACAGATTTTTTTTTATTTCATTCAATACACGGTATTTTTTTTTCTTTTACACATTTTTCCCTTGTAATGTAATGTAACTAATGATTCACAATTTCTTCTATCTTCTTTTTAATTTAAAAAGACAAAGTACTTGATAATTCAAACATGATCTTCATTTTATAAACCAATGAGTATACAAAGAAAATTAAATGATGGGTACCTAATTATGAAGCTATGATTATAGATGTACTTAAGCTTAGCTCTAAAACTTTAATTTACAATTTAAAATTCTGCTCTTATTTTTGACAATATTTTTTTTTCCTATATCATTCAATGGAGTATTGTCCAATATCAATGTTTTTTTTTTATATATTATGAAGTCATTGTGTAATTGTAAATGAGAGGAGAGAAAGCAAATGGAACAAATTTATTCAAAATAAATACATATACTATATATTTCTTCTACCAGTACCAATTTTTATGAACCGTTTTCTTGTAATCTAATCAAAAATCAAATCTATAACAAAAATAAAAACTCAACAAAAAACTATTATACCTTTTAGTAACTTCATCAGCAATTTTTTCCATTACTGGATCAGGAGAAGGTTCAAACTGGCTATTACAAGCTACAATATCAGCTGGAACTAGAGTACAGACTTGGTCGATATCCCAACAAAAACTTCCGTTGGGTTGTTTTTTATAAATTTTACACATCCCTGGGCTATAAAAACATATCTAATATGTGAAAATTTTCAAATTGAACATGAATTTTGAAAAAGATCATTATAATTACTATTACTCACCTGCAAATAGGCATGTGTAGACGCTCAATTAAAGCGCTATCAAAGGGATTTTTAATCTTTTGATTTGTCGGTGGTGTTGTTTTATCATTTTTACTTTTCGGACTCGAATTCCCATCATTCATTTCGAATTTAACGGCGTGCAAATATTAAATACAATGACCGTTTGACACAAATTTGACAACAATCAGTACGTGTGTTACCAAATCTAAAAAAAGACTGTAGATGTAGAACAACTTGAAAGTGAAGACCGATAGTTTATTTTACTCCATAGAAATATATGTATTTATATATTGATCTATAATTGTTCATTAAGTGTGTTTGTCATTGAACACCTTTTAATTATATTTTACTTTGAGTGCTAAACCTATTATTATGATTTCTTTTGTATGTGTTTGAATAGGTCCCTGGATGATTTGGATTCTCAATTGAACTCGATAGATGGTGATACGATTTGATTCTAAGTTTTCCTTTTTCTTTTTTACAAAATTTTTTTTCACATATAATCTCAACATTTATATTTAACATGTAGTCACAAACTTTCACCCCTTAGTGTTCTCATTATTTTAAATGAATAACTGAACATTAGGATCTTTAGTAAAGTTTTTAAATAATTAATGTTCTGAGAATAATTAATAGTTATGATTGTGTAGCATAGCTAGGTGGCACAAAAGTAGAATTCAGTGGTATTGGAAGTAAGCATTAATATATGAGCAAGTCATTTGCATCGTAGTTAAATGTAGTTTTGACATTTCTATTTCTCTTCACTGTGTTACAATAAATATGAAATAAAATATATTGCAATGATCGTCGATAAATGCATTCATTTATTAATTTTGCTTAAAGCAACGACAAATCACAATTAAACGTAAAGTTGGAAATATCAGTGTCTAATGTCACTTATACGTTATTATATATCGTATAAGTACCTAATCAAAAAAAGTTTTTTGAACCCGCTAATAACAGACAAATCAACGTTCAGGCAGGACAATATCTGTTGAATCCGCTAGTATATATATCGTGGTTCATTTGGTTATATTTCAGTAAAAAAAAAATGATAAAGTCGCTTAATCGATTAAACATAAATATTATTCAAATTCCAAATATCATTACTTCGTAGATTATAATAAACACTTGAAATACGCCATAACATTTAAGGAATTTACAGTTTTTTTTAATATCACCACTTTTTTTAAGTCACCTCTCATTCGTAAAACAGTTATCTCTCAAAAAGAACGGGAAAGAAATTTGAGGGTTGCTCTTTTCAAACCAAAATTATAAAGAAATACAATCATATTGCAAGAAAAACAAACCTGTAGGAGGTCGAACTCAATATGTCCATTTATCCTATAAATATTCAGAGTTTGTATAATACCCTTTTGTGCAGTGTTTGCTTAATAAATACTTTAAATTAGAATAAGGGTAAATTTAGTATATATCCTCAGAAATATTATTGAACATGACCCCTTAAATAAATTCACGACCCTATGCAGTCGACTACAATGTAAATGCAGTTTGTTTTTATGTCCAGTATGGAAATTGTTTATCAATGCCTTAATGAAAAAAATCTAATTACTTTCTTACGTATATTTAATTTAGGTTAATAAACTATGATTCCACAATTATAATTACATTTTTTAAAACTTACTTCTAAGAGAAACATGATGTCTCAGCCCGTAAATTGCGCGAATGGTCCGTTTTCTCAAAATGAAAAATCTGTGAACATCTGCAACATATCCCCAAAACAAGATGCTATATAATACCAAGCTATAGAAATAGCCAAAATAAACCAATCAGGCGGTTTGGATATCGAACAATTTTCTCATCTTTTTACTTGCAAATACAGCAGAGCTAATCCTTTTCGCCGATTCGATGATATGAAGAGCCCATTGAAGTTTATTATGTAAAGTAACAGCCAGGAATGCAATAGCATTCTAATTCCTGATTTCTTAATAAAATAGTACCAGATACAGTTTTCACATTCGTAAGTAAGGATTTCACACATTTGTTTTCTTTCTATGAAGAAGTAAATTACAGTAAACCATTTTTTAATTTTGGAGATAGTGATATTCACATCGTCATAATCGACTGATGTCTTTTATCATTCAAAATGCTTTGCAATGGAAAACGTGAATTATAATAGTATCCCATGAAAAATATCAAAAAATCGAATTTGAAATTCAAAAGATACTTAATTAAATTTTTGGATAATTTTACTACCTTCTATTTGTTAAAGTAATTACAGCTCAAACTTTATACCCTTTGATACCAGCTATTGTGGTGTACATCCTACAATAAACTAAAGTTTTACAATTTAACATAGATCTAACCCGCTTGGGATCCTACATTTTTATTTTTAGTACTTTTCCTGCATTCTTTTCTTAAGAATGCAGAAAAGTTAAATTTTTTAAATTCATTTCTAATTTAATTTCTAAATTGAATTCTTAAGTCAATTTGGCCATACTGAAAACAGCATTTACATTCTATATATTATACGTGTTCTGTATTAAGAAAAATCTAAATGTTTTCTGCGATTAATTGTTCTGTGTGATTAAAACAATTGATGTCACATGAACGTCATTATGCAATTTTTGCACGTAGTGAATAATGTTCTCAAGTTGTTTTTTTTTAAATGAATTTGTATTGTTTCCAAGAAAATTTACGTGCAATATAAGCCTATTTTATTATTGCTTATTTCATCAGGGTTACAAACCCTTCTACCCTTCAATATTTTCCAGTTCTAACCTATTGTACTTACGTAAGAGTATACAGCTGCCCTAATTTCAATGCAAAATGGGCAATACTGTGTTCGCTGATACAAACATGAACAAACCTAATAGTAACATCAATCCTCCTTCAGAATGCCCTATGCATAATAAGACAGAAACTTTGAACAGACCTTCTGAATGTCCTGTACAACATGATAAATCAGATGAAGTTAATCCATATAATATGGTAACAACTTGATAAACCTAATAAAAAATACTTTTAAATGATCTAAGACGACCTTTAATACTTCTTTTGAAATTCAGATGCCTCCAGCAAATCAACAACCTTCACCAGGTCAACCTTTTTCATTGTCGGTTCAAAGACAGGTTTCGTCAATTCCCCGAGCAATGCCTGATGGTTCAACAGAATTTTGGGTTTATCCAAGTCAACAGATGTTTTGGAATGCTATGTTACGAAAAGGTTGGAAATGGAACGATGAAGACATTAAACAGAAAGATATGGAAGATATTATTAAGATTCATAATGCTAATAATGAACAGGTTAGTATTTTTTTAGTAAATTAATAATTTTAAAATAGTTTTTCTGACAAATTTTATTGGGAGATTTATGGACTTTTGACAAAGTGTACATTGTACTAAATTTGTGTACAAAGCATTGCAGGGCAGGATCTACATGTATATGAACGAACAGAATGCAACCATTTATTGAAAAGTTTATCCGATATCTTTTTTTAAATTAAATAAATGATACAATAATAAATTTTGTTTAAGTTATGAAGAACAGTAGGAAATATGTCTCACAATTTTAATAATATGAATCTGGTGAAATCATAATTGACAGTGTAGTCAGCAAATGTACAAATCTACATGGCTCTATTTATAGTGAGCTGATTTACTTGAGAGATGTTAAGTCATTGCTTAACAATACTAGTTTCCTTATTTCTTAAGTGTGTTAGCAGAAAAAAAAATTGGCTAATATTATATTCATTGACATAGTAGTTAGTTTTCTAAATGAGTTTTTTAATAATTTTATTTATTTGTAAAGGAACATCTAAATATGCTGTTTAATTTCATATAGTTGTGTTCAAATATAAATGTACATATTAGTTTTTAATTTTTCAATCACATCCTAATAATCTTTAGCATGGGTCTATAAGTAAATAATGTATTTTTAGAAAATAACAAATATTTTTATAGGCTTGGCAAGAGGTATTAAAATGGGAAGCCCTACATGCGAAAGAATGTGGACATCCACGTTTGAAGAGTTTTGGAGGAAAAGCTACACAGTATAGTCCAAGAGCAAGAATTCGTTCATGGCTTGGGTTAGTTACTCAAAAAATTAGAAATGCAAAATAAAGTTATGATAATTTTCAGCATTCAAGTACAATGCAATGCATGAAACTCTGCCACTATGAAATTAGTCACAAAAGTGTTGCAGTGGTGTAAAATAGGAGAGCGAATGAAGCAGAAAGTGTTAGGGAGCATTGCACCTGCTCATTGAATCATTCACAGGCAATTCAAAGCGGCAGAGTTTCGTGTGGAGTATATAGTATGGCGATCGTAAGAATTTGAGCCAAGCTGGTCAATCAACAGCTAAATCCTATAAAAAATTCAGCTATTGCGTGCTAAATATATAATATTATATTTTTTTACATTTCGTTTTCTATGTGTACTACATTTAATTTTATTTTAGGCTGACCACAAGTGGTGTGTCATGCCCAAAAATTTTAATCTCTCAAACTATTTCAAAAGTTTTTTTTTATAATGTTTCATAAAGAATATCTGTTTCTGCGAAAATATAATCAAAAAAAATCCAAAAAAAAATAAACTATGCAAGAATGACTTAAGCTTGAGTCAATGTATCAACATCCCATATTTATGATACGCTAATCATAAGACCGTATTCCGAAGACATGCAGTATCATGGTGAATTGGCCATACTTAGCTAATTGTTTCATACTATCGTGAAAAAACCTAGTGATGCTTTTAATGATGCTGCTAAATCACTCAGTTCTGCTGATGCGTTGACAAAATTTAGAAAGAATCTATTTTGATATGAGCAGAACATCAAACATAAAGATTAGTCACTATTAGATGTAGCTTGGTCACCATTTTGTTCAGAAAACATAACTGCTGCACAATTGTATGTTTGAGCTATTATTTTGGATAAGCATTCATATTCTCAGAGGACATGCAAAAGTGCTGAACTTAGTGAAATATTTCTAAGATCCAAATTGACATCCACCTATTTTATAAATCAGTCGACTACTTTGGAATATACAAAATATCACAATATAACTATGAGCTGTTCCTTTCCACTGACATCCATTTTATTAATATTAATAGTAATTACCGTAAAATCAGTATCGTGTTTTTTTTTTAATTTTTGCTGTATATAAGAGAGACAGTATTAGAAATGAAATAATTTTGAACTCTACTGCATAAGCCTGTAAAAGCCTGAGTGGAAGTTTGTAAATGACTTTCAAAAATACCATCATATTTTGATAACAAATCTACCATTTCTAAATAATTTCCTTTATTTAACGAAGAAATTGTTTCATCATGTCCTTGAACAGATAATTCTTGTTTACTCAAAAAACATATATTTATAAAACATTACATCAAAATGTTTCGTGTTTTCTTATCTATTTTTGAATTGTTATTCAATGTCTAATTTATATTAACTGCATAAACTTGTTTTGATGCAAATTTTACCAAAAGTATGTAATTTTAAGCATGATTCTTAAGTTTTTTTCTGACTGGTCATGTTTTTTATTAGCATTTGTCAAATTATGCAAACCAACATATCCATGATTATTCCAAATCAATTTCATAGTTACAAATAAAAGACATGGAAAACCATGCAATCTATTTTTGTTTTCACACAGTAAGCCAACTAAGCATTCCAAAATATTTACTATTAAATTTTCAACTTACATTTCCTATTTTTTGAGTCGTCTATATTTGGCAACGGCCAGCCAGTTTACAGAATTTCTAACTTTTCTATGTAAAAAAAGTGATTAAATATGTTTAGACTACTGTTTAATTTTAATAAGCAAACATTTTAGTCACAAATTTCACAGCTGTAACTAGAAATTTTTACTACTTGCATTACAGAATAACACAAATATTATAAAACTATTAAAATTATAGTATTTACGAAGGCGACAGCATCATGACAGTTAAAAATGGTAATGACGTATAAATGTAATAATTATAGGACACTATTTAAGATCACAAAAGCATTCAAATCATAAAATAATTTAATTTAGTCGATTTCTCTACACAGAATCTGAAATTGCATGTGTGCTGATATGTTTTTAATGCATTCAAAATTATTTTTTGTGTATGTGTTCTATATGTGTGTCACTGTGTGTTTAATTTTATTGGCAAAAGAACACGCTGATGACGCTAAACAGCGCCACCGTACAGTAATAGCTTATATAGTGTTACTTATGAATTACTAGAGATGTTTAACCATAATTATAGAGGGCGCTCTATTAAATAATTCTTTATTGTTATTGGTTTGTATATTTTTTTATGTAATGAAATGGTTTGATTTTCTTACAATAGATGAAGGTACGCAATTTTTGCTTTATATCCATTTTCAATTTTATATGATAATTCTAAAAGATTTATATTTATATTATTTCATACTTCATAAGCTGTACAAGCTTATATAAGTATGAAATTTTATTACTAACATTGTAACAATCTAAATTCTTATTCTAACTACAATTTCAGTACAGCTGAATTAAATAAATAAAATTTGTATATTTTATTCAGCAGAAATAATGTAGTGGTTAGCACGTTTGCCTGTGTCACAGAAGATGCTAGTTTTAAGCCTTGATGGCATACACTACTAATTGTTAGCAGTTAAAAATATTTATTTATTTATTAATGGTTGGTCACTAAATTAAATATAAAATTTGCAAATTTCATACAAAAAATTATAAATGAAAATCTGAGGCTGAGACAAGAGGTGCCTTGCTTGGTAGGGTAGCTACAACACTTAGTGTGATTTACAGTGGTACTCAGTTTTTGTTTAATAAAGCTGACGTGTCTGTCAACACCATTGTATAATAACCCATCTTAGCTTATGGAGGAATTTCTAGCCTTTGGATCCATATTTATGATATAGATCATTTTAGCACCCATTATTTCAATTGGTTTTTAGACTGTTGAGCGAGATACAAAAACCGAGATCAACAAGGTAACTAAAACCCTGTTCCAATGGCGCATTTGTCTATATTTAATTAACGCCATTTAATTCACACAGAGTAGCAAGAAATTTTATTGGCACTCTTTCAGGCTACGATGTCCAACAAGTTGTTAACATTTGTGTCATTTTTGCATATCCTTATATGCTTCCTTCAAATCTATTATATTAGGTTGAGGAAAAAGATTTTTCGCATTTATTTTATAAGTAAAAAGATGTAAAATCTCTTTCGTTGTGTTTGTATCTGGTTAGTTTTGATATCATAAAGTAGATGACATTTTAAAAAAAGGAAAATATAATGGAGTTTCACCATATTTCTAATGTTTTTCTAACCACTAAAATGAATGAATCTAACAAACAAATTTAATAAATTTTGGAGTTTTATTACAAAAAAGGGAAAAACGCAACACAAGTCATAATAAAAAATTGGTGACGTTTCTGGACCTAATGTAGTGTGGGTAAGAGTGGAGCAAAACTGGTTCAAGGGTTTTCAGTCTGATAATTTTGATGTCAAAGATGAATCTAGCTCTGGTCGACCTGTTATGGATAAAGTTGATGCTATTTTGGAAAAAAGTAGAGCAAGCTCGGCATATTAGTTCTTACAACATAGCTAAAGAACTCAGGATTGACCGCAAAACAGTTTTGACCCATTTGAAAAAAAGCTGAATATACAAAAAAACTCAATACTTGGGTCCCACATGAGCTCACTTAAAAAAAATCTAATGAATCATGTATTCACTTGCAATTCTCTATTGGAATGCTATAAAACTAATTTGTTTTTAAAAAGATTAATCACTGGTGATGAAAAATGGATTAAGTGTGACAAGAGCGTGCGAAAAAGATCATGATCGAAAGGCAACTGTAAACTCCACAAACTATTAGGAAGTCCGGATTAACTCACAATAAGTTAATGCTAATGTGCATGGTAGGATTGGAATGGCATTATTCATTATGAGCTTTTACCGCCGGGGGAAAACTATCAATTCGGATTTCTACTGGCAACAGCTGATGAGACTCAAGCAATAAGTAAAGAAAAAGTAGCCGGAATGCATCAACAGAAAGGGTGTGGTTTTTCACCATGATAATGCCAGACCATATACATTTTAGCCACTCAGCAAATATTGAGAAAGTTTGGTTAGAAAGTGTTAATGCATGCATGACCTAGCATCCTCAGATTTTCACCTTTTTCGATCTCTTCAGAATTCTCTAGGTAGTGTTAAGTTAACATCAAGAGAGGATTATCAAAACTACTTGTTGCAGTTTTTTGGTCAAAAGTACCAAAATTTCTACAGCAATGGGATTATGTCACTACCTATAAAATGGCAACAAGTTGTTGAACAAAATAGCATATATATGTACATGTATATAGGGTGTCCCAGAACTCAACGTCAAGCCGAAACGGGGTGACAGAATTGATCATAACCATCATGAGAAAAATAAAAAATCTATCCCATGCAGTTTGAAAATTATGAGCATTTTAAGAAAAACCTAGAATTTGGTCAAACTGTAACCATTTTTCAGTTATTGTGGTTAATTTTTATTATTTTATTTCATTTAAACTTTGGAACCATAACCCTAAATAACATATCTGAATGACAGTCAAAAATATTGACACAATTGCCCCAAGTTTCCTAGAATTATGACTAATTTGTTAAACTATGAATTTAAAATTTTCAAAATTTGTCGACTTTGAAAGGCCCTCCTTTAAAAAAAATGTACTAGAGTGCCTTGGCAAGTGCCATTAAAAGTTGGTGCATTTAATCAGGAATCTAAAACGGTACAATACTTGTTAGTTTTATACTAAAAAAAATGAGTAAAAAAATAAAAACCTCAAGTTACCCGATTTTTGCTAACCCATTTTACTCAGTTAAAATGTTTTTGATTCACACAAGTTCTTGGCAGGTTCTTAATTTTACGGCAAAATGATGAGAGAGGTGGATACTGGACATGTTTGCCATGAGTAAGCGAGACAGATAGTGACGCCACGCAGTGAGACGGAGATGCGTCTTTTAAACGAGTGCGAAGTAGAAAGAAATTAGAAAGAAACTTATGCCCAGCAATGAATGTCCAATTGATAAAATGAATTTATAAGTATACCTCACATAAATATATAAAGTATATGTAGCTTGAAAATATAAACTCTCGGAAGCTTAAGTGAAAAATCTGCATTTTGGAGGTGTATCAGAAATTTTTAATGACATTAATTATGGTTTTCAAAATTAATAGATCCTTTATAGAGATTATGAGCTAGGACATCATCATTAAGATTAATATCCAGCAATGGATTATATGGTCTATGCAAAAAGAGGCCATTATCTCCTACATTATTAAATGAATATTTTAAAGAGGGCTTTCAGTATTTAAAAAATTCATGATGCTAGGCACAGTTTTATTTCTAACTTTGAAAATCTTATATAATCTATATGTTCCACATGAAATGGAAAAACATTCTAACAGTACTGGATATTAGAGTTGGAAATTATGTCTCTCATGTTTAAGATGGGCTAGTTAACTATGGACTATCCAATATCTAAAAAGAGACAAACTTGTTGTTTGGCATCAATCAATTTTTTTTAATAAAATGTAATTCTATGTGGCCATTATTTGTCTCTTATTGGACATTCTTTATTAGACTATCATAGCTAATATATGTGATATTATTTCTCCACATTGTTTAAGTTATTCTTCTTTTGACAAATTAGGAAGAAATTATGTGTGATTTTTTATTGGGCCGACTGTATGAAGTTGCTCACAAGTGGTTTAATAAGCAATTTCAGACCACTAATAACTGATGTGTCCAATGTTAGAACTGGAGGAGTTGCGATTTATCAAAATATGAAGGATACTACCAATACCATTACTCCGAATATTGATATGACTGTAAAACAGGCAGAATTAGCATGTTCAAAGCAACATTCAGTTAATAAATTTTGTGTAACTAAATGCAAAATGAAAGATAACGACAAAATGACATTAACATATTCCAATTTTTAGCTTAATAAATGTTATAATTTTAATAAAAAGATAAAACTGATATTACCTTTGTATTAGGAATTAACTATTAATTTATTTAATTATTTAAATTAAACTTTATCAATCATATCGACTATCCCACTTCAGTCCTTTTATTATATTATTGTAATTAATTATTTGCATGCATTTAAAAACAATTTTTTAATTACGCTAAAGAAGTATACCTTCTAACATTTACTAAGTACGGGCACTTTTTTTAATATCTGATTTATATTTATTAATAACTAATCCAGAGGGGGTATCTCTCTAACCAGAATGCATCCAGCTTTGGTACAAAATGTGGTCTTCCAAATTTGTAGACTTTTACATTGAATCTTTCAAAGATAAAAGCAAAACTGAGAGAGATAGCTATATTCATTTACTTTCACTTATGATGAGCTTGCGCATGTTTTGAGCTTGAATATTGCATATGTATGCATGTGCACCGATTGCATAGAGTAAGCATTAAATGCTGTTGGCTGAAAACTGGATTTAATATTGTTAAACATTAAAAAAGATTTTTATGAATCTGTTTGTCATAGTTAAATATTTTTAACTAATTATGTTTATGATTTCGTAGCCTTAGAATTTATTTTCGAAAATTAAGTATTTTTCTGTAATTATTTAATAAAGTATACTTAATGCTCCATGTTGTTTTCAAGTTAAAATAAAATATAATTTACTAATTTTGGAAATTAGTGTGACAAAAACAGTCTAGTGGTAACCACACATTTTAAAAATATAAACACACTATTTACACACAGTGTAGAAGACACAAGTACTTTAAAAAATTAATAAGTTTTTTACTTTATTCAAATATTGTTGACACTATCATCACAGTAAATCATATGCATCGAGTATCTGTAGCCAAGTTGCTACCCCAATCAGGTTAAAGTGTGCTATTTAAACATCTCTATTATAGCAAAGTCCTTTGCTGCAACAGTAACAGTAAAATTCAATTATAAATTTTGATTTCTTTAACTATATAATTGTAGGCTTTATTTTTACAAAATCATTTTTTTTTTTACAGGTATGAACTACCATTTGATCGCCATGATTGGATTGTGGATAGGTGTGGCAAAGAAGTAAAATACATCATTGATTATTATGATGGAGGAGAAGTGGACAGTAAATACCAATTTGCCATGCTGGATGTTAGGCCAGCTCTAAATTCCTTTGAAAATGCTTGGGACCGAATGAAAGTCATGTATATGAGATATCGATACCAGTTTATTGGTGATAACGAACAACCAAAAAAATTAACTACATGAAAAATTAACTACTTGTAACTCATTTACAAGGATCGTATGATGAGCATTAGGCCTAAACAAGAAAAGTAATTTTCATTGTAAAATTTATTTATTTCTACATAGTGTTATTTTAGTTTCATAACTTCATCGTAACATTTACACCACAAAAATGTGTTTTTGTTAACCCTTCAATGTAAACGTTTGTTTCAGTAATCACCTAACCCTTCAAGCCAAATCAGACACTTTCAAAATATTTTTTTTTATATAAAGATATATCTATAGAAAAAAAATTATTTGTCATATATATAAAATAATATGTATTTCATGAAGTACTAAATCTGGTGAAATAATTTTTATTCTAATAAGGAATTATATTAATGAAAAATTTCATTAAATTTCTTATTCACAAGTTTCACACACTGACTGAATTATTTATAATTTAGTCCTTTTTTTTTTTAACATCCAATGTGGAAAATATATTTGGACAGTAGATGTTTTTGACCTAAAATTGTCTATATAGTCACATTTCAGTTGTCCAATACTTTATTGTTAATAATGAATAAACAGATTTTGAGGAAACTTTGCCGAGTTGCACTTTTATGTTGTCATGTATTTTTTTATTCATAAACAAAAATCAATTTTCAAGATGCAATTTATTAGTTTTTGTAATTATTCATAATTACATTCTAATTAAATAGGAAAAGTTACATTTATGTAAAACGTATGTTCAAATGAATACCAACACCTCTTTTCAAGGTTTGATATTTATCATACTATTTATTACCCTCATGCAAAATCGTAATATTGAATCTGAGCATTATTTCAAGCAATGTTTTAATTTAAATATGTTTGTTAAAACTAAAAAAATGTATGTTCTTAGGAAATTATTATACAAAATTCCTTTTTGTAATATTACGTCATAGTCATAATGTGATTATATTAAATTATAGAATGTTGGTCATGTTGACATATTGATTATTTGTCCATTTTAGTAATATTTGTTCAATTACATTTTAGAAAAACTAATAGAAAAAAATAAACTTGTGAAAATCAATTTTTATTATTGTACACATAAACAATTCATACATTGGTTTTAATAAGGCATAGTGTCAGTCAATATAAAGAGACCTAAATTAATGAAAAACCTGAAAGTCTGAACTATTTTAACTAGGTACACTTTCAGTTAACTAAGTTTGGGTGCCAGATCAAAATTAATTAGATTGGGAAAAAATATTTCATTACATTTTCACTAGTTCATAAGATGAAAGGAGATGTTTCAATCAGGGTTAGGTTTTTGTAACAAGAAATAGAAGGATTGTTAAAAAGATACATAATAAATTATCTATTTAATATCTTTGTTATAAGTGTATATATTTGATGTACTGTAAACCTAGCCCAGGGTTCCATACTTCATGAAGCATCTCCCTTCTTGTAATTAGAAAATTAAGTTTGTTAACTGTGGAGTTCTTTTGTCGACAATAATTGTCACAGTAGGATCTCTTTGTGATTTGTGTCCGCCAATAATATTAGTAATGGTGTATTATTATAATTAGTGTGCATAGATTTATGCCATAATTTCAAATTATTTAAGACATAGCAAGTGTACACAAATCGTGAAGTACTTATAATCATCTTTAATTATGTAATACTAAATGCAGACTAGTTAAAAATTCAATAAAATTTTTCTATTATTTTTCAATGATGACACTATCACAAAGTTTGATTGTACTTAGAAAATAAAATTATCACTAACCAATCAGACTTTTATTCATACTGAACAATTGAATAGTAAAAAAAAATGATTATTTTGATGAACTGTCCAAACTGATAAGTTGATTAGTTGAAGTCATGGTCTTGCAATCATTCTTAAAAATTTCAACCTGCTGTTCGATATATTCTTCGAAGTTGTTGTAAGGACAGGCAGATAAAACTTTGGTTCTAGGTTTGCCCTTTGTGCAATGATATACAGAACGTAATACCAGTGTTGGAAGTTTCTCAGGGAAATTATTTGCTGCAAAAACATGTATATTATTATACAACAAAAAACTTTATATATATACAATTTTATAAACCAATCTTACCAATTTCAATCTGTAAGATCCAGTGGAAATCATTTAATTCAAAGAGGAAAGCAGCGCCATTTGCATCATGTTCTAAAATTGCACCTTCATATTTAATTATTAATTTTGCCAATAATTCCCGCTTTAGTTTTTCTGCATTCAGAATTGTTTGAATCTGAAAATAGTGCATTTTTCTAATGAAGCAATGAATTTGTTATAAAGAATTATCAAAAATTTCAAATATAATTTGGTTCTCATTAATGTCCTTACCCTATTATTTATCAATTCTGTTACTGTTGGCACATAATCCATAAGAACACCATCCTGATGCATACTGAAAAATTTAACTGTTTACTCAATATTTTAATAGCAACGCCTTTAATGCCTAGATTGTCAATGTTTTGTTTAGAAAGGACTACTCGGTAGTGAACCATGAGTCTTCAACTATTTTGGTCCACAATTTGTACCTACTTAATTATATGTTACAATGAAGACTGCACTACAGTTTTCCGCTGCAGGATGACCGCACCTATATACATCAATAGCCTAAATCACTTTCACATCAGGTGATAAAATCAAGTTGACCCAAACCCGACAAAAACTACATAATTCATTTTTTATTATACTATGGAATAATTATCAAATAGCATTCAAGCAACATTTGATCAGTATCATACAATTTCAAATTGGGGGAAGGCAGAACTCTGAACCCACGGCTATGAACTCTGAGCCTCCATATTGGCCCAATGTATGCTGACGGTAGCTAGCTGACGGTTGAGACCCATGGTTTAATATTATTTATGAGACAAAGAGAAAGTGGTTTTTATTTTGACTTACCACATCCAGTTCAGTAACACTTCATGAATTTCTAGTGATTTAAACTACTTTGACTGTGTACCAATTTCAGAATTTGGATGTACGAACAATGAAAATAGAATTGGGACTGGGACATGTAGAGAAGTGATGACAGTGTGTTGTAAACAAATGAAGTACCTACTCAATTAAATCGGTTTACCAATAAAACAGTTCCTAATTGACAAATCTAAGACAGAATGCTTTATCACACATTTTTACCAAGTATTTGTGCTTAGCTTTGTAGGCAACATCGGTAGTAATGTTATTTTCAGTTTTGCGTAAGAAAGTAAGTCCATTTTCTCATTTAATGGATCATATTTGCATTGTAAAGTACACACCACAAAAAGTATGGTACAAGTTGTGTCTAAAGATTTATCAAAGGAAAGTATAGAAATTTTAAATTTTAATTCTAAAAAAAATTAAAAGTCTAACTTTCGTCCATAGATAGCGATAAGTGTTTGGTGCTTGTATGTAGCAACATTTGCTTACAAGCATATTATAATACATACAATAAGTAAAAAAAAAACTAATTGTATTCTAAATTCTTATTAGTCATAAATTCGAATTATTCATATCTGCTTTTTTTCACACATTGCTGCCTCTATTTTAAACTGACTTCAAAAAAGGAGGAAGTTTTATGTTATACGTATGTATTTTTTTTAATAATAAAGTTGTATCCATTTAATGCAATGTAATATTTCAACAAATAACTACTTTAAAGCTTAAATATGTGTTAGCTCACTGACAATGTTTACAATCCCTTTTAAATAAAATTACTTACGGCGGTAGACAAATATTCCCTAAGGCTTTAGTGAGAAGTGGTGACAGTATCAACTCTGCATTAGTAGAATTTGGATATCTTACTAAAAGAAGTGCAGAATCCAAGCCAGGATTATGTTCAAATCTAAAAAATAATAATCATTAAATTAATATACAAATGTAGAAAAATGTATTAACATATTTCAACCAATATAGCTTTAATATGGTTTTGTCGATAATCCTAAAATAGATTTTAAATATGTATGATTATTAAGTATATAATAACTGCTACAACATTTTAAAATCAAAAAATTGCACATTTTTTATTCCAAGTCTTCTAACATTTTTGGACAAAACAAATATTTGCATATTGTAAGAGAATTATTCAAATAAAAAAAATTGTTAAAAAAAATTCATGGATGGAAGAATTATAGATTATTTATATCACTTGAACTTTGAATATAGTGACTAAAGTAGAATCCTTTAGTAGGGAGTTATTATATATTTATCTATATTTCAATAATCATAAAAGTATATGCACCCTTCATTGTATAGTTCTGGTAGTCTTGATACATTTACTTGAAGTTTTATTAGAAATTCCACAATATGGCCATTAACCCAAACTTCCACATCATTTAAGGATGTTTTGGCATCACCAAGTAGTGCACTATATTCAAAATATGCACGGGAAGTTTCATCTTCATTTAACTTTTTTATCTGGAATATATTAAAATCAAAATTCAAAGCAAATGTTTATAACGATACTAATTACACAGTAAACATTCTCAAGTAATTATAGTCCTTTATAATAGGCTAGACTTGTTTACTAATTTTCACCAAAACAGTAACACATAGTAACTCACCTGATGCATTTTATAAACATTTATTAATTCTGACACAACTTTCACTAAAGCTTTTGGATTATTTTTTTCCCAATATGCTAGACTTGGTAAATGAGTCTCAACAAAATCATCGTTTATATCATTAAGAAAACTTTCATCATCAAATCTGAAATCTGGTGCAAACCATGGTGCTGAATGATCAAATATAATCTCCCATTTTAATTTTCTGGAACAATACGGTAGGACAAGTCGAAACTGATTCATGTCTGTATTAGAAGAATTAGTTATTCTTTCCACATCCACTCTTCCCTTGCATAAACCTACAATAAAAAGAGTGTGTTTTCACATCAAAATATTTTTTTTATAATATACAAGTTTATTAATATATTTAAAATTGTACCCAAATCCAAATCTCGACACAAATTTTGTAAATATGGTCGAAATAACTGTGATATATCACTTGCAATTCCACAGTTAGTCATTTTTATTTTATTAATTTAGTATCTGAATAACAACAGTAAAGAAATGTACGAGTGAGAGAAATTAGAAAAGAAATTACAATTAACAACAAAGGTACTCTTTATTTAGAATAGTGTAATTGACAGTTTCAATCAGAGTTGCTACTATTCTTAAAATTGCAACAAAATTAACCTAATTGCTTTTTAATAATGCTGAAAATTATGCTAACATACTTCGATTTTAAATAAAATGCTATTTAATTTTAAATATTTCTTAATGAACAAAATTTACATTTACTTTGCATCTCAATCGATAGTGTTATAGAATAAAATGTTAATATCTTGACTTTCATCGGCACCTAATGTGCATGTAGACTTGGAAGTCTCATTGGCAAGATTATAACTTTCCTTAGTATCTATAAAACACAGTACGTTATTCGAAACTGTGTAAGAATACCACCACTTCCCTGCCCTTCTTAAGCAGAATTTGACGTATAGAATGGAATTATAAGTTTTTACCGACAAACGGTTAATAAACTTAGTTTTAATAACATATTTTTGGCTAAAAACCCATTCAATTGTGGTAATAATAATAATGATATTAGTAACTGAGATAAAACTTCAAAGGGGTTAGCATTTTTTATATGTTAAAAAATAAACATATGCAAAATCTTTAATAAAATATGCTCATTTTGCAATACTAGGCATATATTTTTTCATATTTTTATTTCGTATAAAGCCAGTTTGAGAAACCCTAACGATGTTTGTGCAAAGTCCTGAATTCTAGATTATAATAGGAAAAAAAAAATTCAGGTTGTTCGCCTTCAGTGATCCAGAAAATCGTATTCTAATACATTAATCTAAAATCAATTAGCCGGCGGAGCGAAGTAACGCGAAAGGCTAAAATAAATCAAATCAAAAATATTTTTATATCATAGGTATAGAAATTACGCTTAAAATGCGTCATGAACACTGGTTTAAACGTAAATTACTACTTCTGATTCCTTATTTACAAATTTTTAAAAATTTATCCCTTTTCCAATATTCATATAATTCTATAGCGGCACGTTTCAACATCTCATTTACAATAATTATCTACTAATTGTTAAAGTTAAAAACTAAAAGGTCAAAATGTCGATAACATTAGAGATATTGACATTTGTGATATTGAAATTGTGAGAGTTAATATCTGAAACGCCATGTTATTAAAAATTTCAAAAAGTACATTTTTACCATAAAATATTCCTACAAAGCTAAGTTGCCATAAAGAAGAATAATGTAGTGGGCTTATAGAGTCGTAAATTGCTCTTTTTGAAAATATAGCAATAGACCGCGCAAGAAATAACGCCTATTGAGAAGAATATACATATTTATATCAATAGATGGCTGTATCAGACGATTATAAATTAAATACCGACAATTTAAGGACACGGTCCGTAAGGAACCACGCACACGCCGTCACTTTTGTGTAATATTTAGCGGTATTTTTTTCCAAATTCAATCTTCAAGTTTTGATAATAAGGTTGAGTATCAATTTAGATGCTTATTTCGTATTGGGTTTTTTTAGCATATGTCAATAGTTTACGAATTTAGTCACTTATTTAAATATCCTATCGTGATTTAACAATCTTGTAAGAATATACGTTCGAATTTAGATAGTGGAGAAATATTTACATATCGAAACAAAAATATTTAGTTCCAATCAACTCGACAGATGGCGTTAATGAAAAATTGTCGCACAAACACGATATAATATAATAAGAAGAAGGAACGACAGCGTAATTCCTGCACAGTATATCACTTGCAGTTAATTCAAAGCGGCAACATTATGTGCGTTGTACTTTATCTATAAATTGATTTTTCGGCTCGGCCATTCTTTATATTTCTCTTTCAATAAAAGTCCTTTCCACCATATCCTTTTAAATTGACATTTAACAAAGAGTTTCTTATAAAAGTGAAATTTGAGTTCTATGTCTTCCTTTTAACGGGCTTTAGGCCAAACAACTATTAAAAGGAATGCAAATTTTATTTTAAATGTAATTTTTTGTCAAATGTAAGTTTAAAAAAAAATGTTTGAAGAAGTTCTTATAATCTAACTTATTACTTGAGTTAGAGAGTTCAAGTGCTATTTGTAGTTTACGTTGTTTATTTTTATTCAACAACTGTTAGTTATTTTATTTAATTTTTATTATTTTTCATATCTTATAATTTTTTTTCTCATTTGATTTTTACGATTAGTTTTAAATGGTGAACTTTCTTATGTTTCTCTAATTGCCAAAATAATTTTTTGCGGGCTGTTTTTTACTAGCACCATCTGTAAAACCCTTATGAACCATTTTTTTTTTTTTTGTTAAAAATAACATATTTCTTCAACTACTAATAACGTTGGTGTATGAGTGATGTCCAAACTTAGTCAATTTTAAAAATTAAGAAGTATAGTTTCTAAAAAAAAATTGATCAGTGAGATAAGCATTTTTAATCAAATGATGGTAACACCATCGTGTACGTGGTAAGAATGGAAAAAATAACTTTTCACGAATATAATCAAACAATCAGAGTTCACGAATATAAAAAATGTAAATAACATGGTTCCTCAGCTATTCATACATATATACTTTACCTTACCTTATCTTACCTTTTTTGCATAGTATTGAAATATTTTAAAATTTAAAAGTTTTTGGGGAATATTAAACTTATCAATGGGATTTATCAATGTAGACTTATCAACACTCAAATTATGTTGCAGCTAACTTCATTGTAGAACTCTTGTAGTTTATTGTTTAATGCCAATTACAGACCGATTAAGCGGGTGAATCAAACGTCTCTAAACTTTTGTCGGCCAAATGGAAACTAATAATGAAGGTCGGCAAAGAAGAATTTTGTGAAATTAGTTTGACAATTTTGCTCAAACAAATATAAGGCTTTAGAACTGTCACGTTTCTTATAAGTTGAAATTTGATTTTTTAAGAGTTATTTTACACTGTTAATTTCTGTACATTTTATTTTCGAATATACCCTCTTATAAAACCAAGAAAAGTTTCCGAAAAATAGCAAGATGTTATAAAAATTATTCGGGCCAGATGCTCAATTTAGTTGTCGAATTGGTCAAAGAGAAAAAGTTTTCGTTCCAACAGTTGGCATACTACGTCGTATTATTTTAAATATGTAGCACTTATTTAAAATATATAGAACGACGACCGGCAATTGTGGGTCACCAATGAAACTTATTGAATATGGAGAATTTAAAATAGTTAAGGTTTTAATAACTTCTGTGGAATTCGGAAATTCCTTAACACGGTTAGATTTAAAACTCTTAGTATATAATTATTAAAAAAAAAAATCAAATGTTATTTTAATGGAACGCCTCCCGGACACTTTTGGGTAAATAGTTTTTTGAAGAAACATTTGTTTGAATCAACAGTTTGGAACACAAAATATATAAAACGAGTCAGGGCTGAAAAAAGTTGTTATGAAATTGCCGAAGACTGCCAATTTGGAAATAAATATCAAGGATGTGCCACAATCGAACATATAAAATGACGATGAAAACAATCTAACTGATGATCCTGGCCTAAGTAAATGTATTTTTAAACGTGGGACAAAATATCCTGAACATATAAATGCAACTAAAAGCTCAATTTCACTGATTTTGCTATTGTTGTTGATACTGAGTTACAGCAGATGGACAATACGTAGCACCTTATGTAGTGTATAAATCAGAGTGTATATGAACTCAGTTGTGCGAAAACGGTCCTGTTAGAACTTAATACATTAGAACTAATTCTGGATGGTTTGATGGAACTACATTCGAAGATTACTCAGATCCATTATTATTCCATGGGTTCGGAAATTACCAGGTACAAAAGTCGTATTCCGCGATATTTTTTGCATTTGAATATGAAAATAATCCAGTTATGTGAATGATACAATATAAGCTTTATATTTGTGCCGCGGAATTCGATCCACTTATCGCAGCCGTTAGATGTTTCGTTTTTCGCTTCATTGAAAAAACAATGGCGAAAAATTCTATTACAATACAAAATTGAAAATGTCCAACAGGTCACGCTTAATTGAAAACACTTTCCATCGTTATTAAGTCAACTGATGGACAAATAAGTATTTATAAAAAAATCAATATTATAAACGGGTTCAAAGCTACTGGAATATACCCATTTAGTTCGAGACAAGTACTTAAAAAACTACCATATCAAGAAGAGATTAAATATTCTGTAGATCAATGTTTATCAAATTATTTAGAAAAGACGAAAGGTCCACAATCTAGAGTAAATATTAGAAATAAAAAAATACCATCTGGCACATTTATCTAAACTGCAGACACCGTAAACTTAATTGAGCCTACAAAAACTTCTAAGACAAAAATCATGAGAAACTAAAAATATTGAAGAATAATGAAGTCAAACTTAATAAAATTGACAATAAATAAGATATAGCTAAGCGTTCCTCAACTGAAAAAATACTAAGGAACATAACACAGAATTAGAAAATATAATTAATTCAGATGAAAGTACAGATGACTTTAGCACATTAAATATTAAACTTTCAAAGACAGAAAAAAAAAGAAGGAATAACGCAAGAATTGATCTTAGATAAGACAACCGGTTACATGAAATTACCTAAAACCATAAAAAAGGGGTAAAAGTCCGAACATATTTATTTTGTCCAATATACAATATCGGCCATCTATTTTACAGGAATCATATTTTATTAGCAAACCACATGACGACCTCTATTATGGACAACCTTCAACTTCGAAGCAACATATTCATTACTGAAAAATATCATGAAGGATTGAACAAAATGATAATACTGACAGTAAAGTATCTGATACTTTCTCTAATAAAAAATTTTCGGACGAAAATTTGTTTGCACTTTATAATAAAGAATTAGAGAATGATAATATCGATGACTTTGATTTAATTTTTATTTAGTTTCAATTAATGAAACTGATGATGAAACCAAAAAAGAATTGTCATATATTGATTTTTATTTGAAACCGGATATTTACGTTTTAATTAAGTTTATTAATCGTAAAACAAAAATTTATTATGTTGGATAGATTTTGAAATGTGATGGTGCTAATATAGTACTAATCAAGTTTTTAAGAAAAAAATCTAATAATAGTTCCTTCTAATGGCATCAAGTAAAAGATATTTCAACGGAGTTTAAGTGGGATACAGTCAAAATAATGTCTGAACTTAAAATTCATAGAAGCTCGCTAAAATTTAATATTAACTTACATAAATATAAAATCAAATACATAGTTTTTTCATTTTTTTGCGACTTGTTTTGTTTTGATTCGATTTGTTCACATTTTCACTATTGTTGTATGTATCTTGTAAGTTAAGGCATAGATTAAAACTATTCCTGTAATTCCCCAAAGATGATTAATAAAAACATCTAATTGTATTAATTATTGGAATTAGTCGTAACCCTATCCCTATTTTTTTCTTTTATATGAAAACTTATATAATTTATTAAGTTAAATTACCCACTGAAATATCTTAAATTACATAGAAAGTATGAAGCTGCAGACTTTTAGTACAGTAAAATTGCCCAGTTTTGATTTGTATATTTTAATATCATCGCCTTAAAGCACTAAACTGGAAAGATTTTTGGTATGGGCAATGGTGTTCAAATTTTCGAGTAAAGTTGTGCATGATTTGAAAACAATTTTTATTACCAAAATCTATCGATATTCTAAAAATAATTGAGAAATTTTTAAAATATAATTATAATTACATGGTATTTTAACAAAATCAGTATCTATTGCTATATTAAAAGTAAATATTTCATTGATTTATGCTTGAACTGAGTAAAGTTGACTTACGATTTTGCCGAGTTCAAGCATAGTATATATATATATATATCGTTTGATATAGCAATAGCATATATCTTTTACGCGTGTGTGCTTGCCACTGACACTATCACTTTGTATCGTTGTGTGTATGTCGCTCTTTTTTGATCCTCTCTTACGCCATAGGCATTTATAGCTCTCTTTCTCCTTCTGTTAAGATGATATAGTTTTTCTTTTTCATGTACTGAAATGTGCCTAAACGTGAAATATGACGCGTCCTTGAAAATTCACTCGTACAATCATATTATAACGAATCGCCGCCTAAGAAGTTTAAGTAAAAAAATTGCTGATGTTGTGTTAATGACAGCAGATTTATTGCAAATAAGAAATCTTGATAATTTTATACACTTTTGGGAAAAAACAAACAAAGACTTTGATTTTCTTCTATACTGTGTTCAATTTAGACCGGAGGTGCTTTGAAATTGCGAGATTTTACCATAAGCCTCCACCATGTATATGAATTTTACCAAACACTAATGTT
Source organism: Eumeta japonica (assembly GCA_005406025.1). Classification (NCBI taxonomy): domain Eukaryota; kingdom Metazoa; phylum Arthropoda; class Insecta; order Lepidoptera; family Psychidae; genus Eumeta; species Eumeta japonica. The sequence goes on from BGZK01000410.1 coordinate 84,106, forward strand.
CAGTGGACGACCTCACCTCCAATAATATTGAATTTAAATAAATAATTGTATCGCAAGAAACGTGTTAATTAAACATGCGTTCGAAAGTATTTTTGTTCATTAAAATATCTAAATGTTTTTATTTACATTGTTGAAGAATAAAATTCTCTTTTGGTCCCATTGAAAGAAACGAAGGCTGGATATATGGACATAAGCCTAAGTGGTTCGTATTGGTTTACTTTGGAACCAAATCTAACGTAGCGTATAGTTCCTATATAAACAAAATGACAAAGCGAAACTGGCTTTGCAGTAAGTGTGACATACAATATTGGCTTCGCTGCCATGCAGATGTTCAGAATGCGTCCTTATTCTTTTCCTTTCTCTCTTCGACGAATGTCTTCGTTCTTTCTCCAGTTAAGAAATAACAGTACCATTCGAAATTACATCTAAAACTCATAATTATAAGGTCCTTTGTAAGAGATTTATTTGATTTAAAAATATGTAGTAAATCCTTACATTGTGCGAGCTATGGGCCACGAATTAACGTAAATTTGTTCGATGTAATAATTATATGTTTTTCTATTTCTGTGTTTGGAACCATTAAACGTATTTTATACACCTTATGTCAACCTACTATTTTTAATCTACATTTAATTTCATTATTCCATTTTTTTTGTTGTCTAACGGGTTAATTTGCATATTCGTTGTTCTGTGGTACGTCGTGGTCTGTTCTGTGATCGTGGCCATAGCGTAGAATAATATTTCACAATCCTGTTTAGTCTTGAAATCGAAATCTCGATTCGGATTTTTGTCAGTTTAATTGAATTTGTAACTCAGTACCAGTAGTATATTACACGCGAAGCATTAATAAGTTTCTTTCTTCCTCAGATGGCATAAGGAATGACTGCTTCAGTACAAAACAACGCTTCAGAATTACTCAAATTGGCTCGAAAATTCAATTGTTTTTACCTTTCAGGTACATCCTATGTCAATATTTATTCAAGAGTACATTAGTACATACCATTTGTTTTTTGGTGCTGATAGTTATTAATTATTTTCAGGTTTAAATCATGGCATTTGTAAGCCATTCATTGTTGAAGGTCATCAAGTAGGATTGATTAGACCCGATGTCATGAAGTATCTTCAACGATTTCCAGAGGCATGTAACATATTTTCTGTTTTGTTTTAATTTTCTTAATAAATTGTTAATTTTTTTAGCGAGTGGTAATTTTTCGATGAAATAATTACATTTGCATTGTGAATTAACTACTTTATTTTTATATGTTTAAGGGCTAACTTCATGCACTGTTAATTTGTAGATCCTATTAATTACATTTTTGTATTAATAATCAGTGAGCTGGTGGTTAATGAACTTCTTAGGATGTTAAAAGACTATAGTTGCAGAAAATTAAGTGCATGGTGAAAATGCCCTTAAAATTTCTATTACTAATGTTTTTTTGAAAAAGTTCTTACAGGAAAATAAGTAAATAAATAGTAAAAAAGATTAATAAAAATAATAATATTGGAAAAAAGTTCCTATGATGTGTAACGGACACATCAGATACTAAAGGTTTTTCTATGCAGGTAACAGGTTATGGTTATTAAAACTAGTTGTCACCCTTGGCTATACCCGTGTGGACATGGAATGAATCCTTCATCTTATATATGGATCGATTACAATTTTAATGATAATTCTAATCATTATCCCATTTGTAAGTTTGATTCCACTACTGGTCACAGTTCCGATTTAAAAGGGGGCAAATATATGCTAGTATTAAAATAAAATTATGTTATATTACTCGAAGATAGTGTACTTTTTTATAAGTGGAAAAATTTTCAAAGTCTGTAATAGTATAAATATGCAGATGATGCCAAAGTAAAATGTAAATTTTTTATTATACTGTTTTGCTCAGAGCGTTTCTTATTCATGAAGAAATTTTTAGAGTCGATTCATACCTTGACTCTATACAAATTTCAGATGAAATCAGGGACAGTGAAAATTTAATTGTATCCAGTTGACAGGATCTGTTTTATGTTATTGTTTTCAGTAACAGTGTTAAATCACACTTTGTAAACTTGACATTGTTAAACATTCTTTTTTTTTTTAAACATATATCAGTTTGATTTAGTAAACCTTTTGTTTGGTGCTTGAAAAAAGTTGGTCAACATTTTACTTAATCGCATCCTTTATACCTATAAATATGTAGGCAGACAAATAATAATTAGCCGTAATTAGTACAAAGATAGCAGATTTCAGCAAAATCATCTTAAACAACATTTTCTAAAGATACTCGCAATATTTTGATATTCAATTAAAATAAAACTTTTAAAGTGATATTTAAAAATGTGAAATATGTATTGATAATAAATAAGTTTCCATATAAAAATAATATTTTCTTTTCAGGTTTTCTTAATATCAGGAAAATATGTTGAACTTAATCCTGCTTTTAGAGATTACAAAGAACGTACATCAAAAGTTGCTGATGTTCTTCAACACTTGCGCAAGGAAAATGAGATATGTGCTCTGAAAGGATGGAGGGATGAGGTACAAACAATGATTCATTATTTTTAAGTTTGTTATTATACACACATGCAATTTAAATCATCACTTTATAGTGTACAAAAGTGTAAAAGATTAGCATAGAATTTGAGGCTTTAAGAAATAAACTTCAAGATTAATTGAATGTACTTTAATTTTAATTAACTCATTGTACCTAATTGGTCTTAAAATTGTTATATGTATTTGAATATATCCTTTTTTATTTCTTTTTATCTTGACGTAATACTTTGATCTTAATGAATTCGAATTTTAAATAAAATTGTGCACAGTATCCTCTAGTTTTAATTTGAAAAAGTATTTGAATCTGACTTTTTTTGACAGTGTTTTGGTGTGAGTACTCCATTTTACCATGGGAACCTTTTGGAAATGGATCGTAGTGCTATTTGCTTGTTTGGTATTAGAAACTATGGTGTCAGTGTGACAGGATATATCCATCACCCCACAAAAGGTCTATGTATTTGGTTACAGCAGAGGAGTCACACAAAACAAACTTGGCCTGGTGAGTATCATAATACAATAAGACAAAGCATATTTTCAAAACAGTGCATCAAATTATGGATAGTTTAAATAATAAATGGTGTGCTTAAATTTTAAAGTATCATTGTACAGTTTATTTGGAGATTCTTGATTAATTTTATTATTTTTAAATTATATTAAAATAGATTCAAGGATTTATTTTCAATAAATATTTTAGGTAAATGGGATTGTTTTGTGAGTGGCGGCTTGGCAGTCGGCTATGGCATATTAGAAACTACTATGAAAGAAGCTGCTGAGGAAGCATCTGTTGAAGGAGATCTAGCTACAAAAATGGTACCTGCAGGATGTGTAAGGTTAGTATTTTACCAATTGGCTATTTATCTCTGTACTATAGAGGTGCAGATACATCTGTTGTAGGTTCATTCCTGCTCTGAGACACTGTTAAAACATGAAATTCAGTAATAAATACAAACCAATTTAATGTAATTAAAAATATTTAATTTCCTGAACATCACTGGATAATATTATTTCAATTTGAAACAGTGCATTTTTGCTTGTGAGGTTAAATGGAATGGTGGTATAGTGTACAGAAATAGAAAAATCCTGTGCCTATGTTTTGATTTCATGGGACATGCATATAAATACAGGATATATAATACAAGGGTGGATCTAGAGGGGTCTGACCGCTCTGGACGGGGTGTTTGTTTTACTATTGTAATAAAATCACAGACAGTTTTAACTGAATATTGTGACTCTTTAAGGCAGGATGTTTTCCAGTAATGTGCTGCATCAATGGAAATGTCATTAAATCTTGATGCTTACAAATATTTCAAATAAGAAGTGATCGCTAAATTTATTTATGTTTACTCATGATAGATACCACAAGTAAACAATTTTATAGTTTGATTTAGTGTTTGATTGTTGAATGATTAGCGTATAATTAATTCTAGGTAATTTAATTGTCCATTTTTGTTCCTTTTAAAATTATTTCGGTTTTTTTTTGCTGTTGTCTCTACAAGATTATTTTTCATATATAAAATAGTGCTATTATTTGAGTTAAGAACTTGGCACATAGATTTGGAAAATAAAAAAAACAGATAATTAAGTAATATATGATACAGGGGCTATTATTTATGTTTAAAATTGAGTATCTAAACTTCTATCCACTAATACAGTTTTAAAGTCTCAAGCATTATACAATTAATATACTAAACACTTTTCCTGTAATTAGAAATTCAATTGTTCAAGAATTATAAAATTATTAATTATCTTCTCCTGACAAAGCTTAAGCTATTTTTAAAAATAAATATTGACATTGTAGCATCAATTAACCTAAAATTAACCAGACCAAGTTGTGATGATGGCATCAATATTGATATTGATAGATTTTTTTCTGTGTTTAATTAAAATTTTGTTTTTTTAGAAAATCCTGTATTTTGATTATCTTCTGATTTTTTTGTTCAGTGATTTTAAAACCTGCCTAACTAAACTATTTCAAAACTATGTATGTCATTGGCAATGTGAGATATTAAGATATGATAATACATTTTATTAATATGTTATATGTTTACATTATATATATAGTTGATGTGCTTTCATCATGGTGTTATATATTTTTTTCATAAATAAGAAATATACTTTTAATGATAAGTCATTTCATCTTTTATGAAAAAGATTAACAGGTTTTAGCCTGAACAACTGTTAAAAGGAAGACGTGAAATGTAAATTTTATTTTAAAGTGATTTTTTGTTTAATTTCAATTTATAAGGAGATGGTAAAAGAGGCTCTTAGTATTGTAAACAGACCAAATCATTTTCAAATAGTGATTGATTTCCAATTTTAAAAATATTTGAGATTGCCGATTAATAAAATTTGCATTATAGGATATATTGAGACTTGTCATTCACCCTTCATTTTTATTTAGTTATTTATATATTTATTTATAAATACATGCTTAAGTCTCAAAAAGATGAGCAGAGACTCCACATGGTGTGATCTTTGCATACAATGTATGGGTTAGCAAGGGGTAATAATAGGGGTAATAAAGGGGTCAGAATAGTAGGTTTGTAGATATCTAGTGGGGAGGCTTATGTGTAACAGTGGATGTCCAATGGCTGAAACAAACTATTTGTTACTCTTGATATCTAAGTTCGGTTTATTTTCCCTTAGTTATTCATATTTTTGAGCATCCAACTACATATCTAGTATTTGTGTTTGTAGTAGTTGAATTTACAGGTCACTCAAAATCGACATGCATTTTGATAGAAATACAGTGGAATCTCAATAACTCAAATGTCAAGGGAAATGCAAAAAAATTCGAGTTATCGAGTTTTCGACTTAACAAGAACTTCGAGATACATATGACTGTTGACAAGGAACAAACATCACGTTCACAACTGTGTTACTTAGAAAGTTTTGTTAATGTATTCATTCATTGCATGTGTACAAGACAAAAACAATAGATTGGAAGCCCCCGAACCCGAACATTCATTTTGGAATTTATTGCTATTATTTCGGGGAATCCCAAGTAAGACGTCATTATATTTTACCAACTATGACTAATGAGTCTCCTTTTTGAAATTCGAGTTATACAGTATAAATATGTATTAACAATACATATTTATACTCTATAACTCGGGAAATAACAACGGGGAAATAAATAATGGGTAGGGAAATAACATTTTGTTCGAGTTTCAAAATCTAAATAATTCAAGATATCGCATATTTAGGGGTTCATTTATTTGGACTTACTGTGCTATTTTTTTGGACTTACTGTGGATTTCGACTTAACGAGGTTCGAGTCATTGAGATTCCACTATACAATGTTTTTAATTTTTTATGTTTTACACTGTGAATAGTTACTAGTATAGTATCTATGTATTCTAATTTCTGTGGCCACTTCTTACTTACCTAATTTTTATTTCTCAAAAACAATTAAAAGACATTGTATGACAAATTGTGCTTGTATCATCTGTAATCAATATCATTGTTGATCCACGCTTTAACTATCTGACTTTTAATAATACAATGTACCCTGTGATCCTGTGTATGTATATATACAGAATGGAATTGATAATGCATTTTTTGACAAATTTCATAAATTCTTCCCTTTTAGGGTCCTGTACCCAAAGGGTGCCAACAAGACCTTAATACTGAGACTCCGTTGTCTGTCCGTCTGTCTGTCACAGGGCTCTATCTCTTCAACCATAATAGCTAGACACTTGAAATTTTCATTGATTATGTGTTGCTATGGCCGCTATGACAACAAATACAAAAAACAAAATTAAGTCAAAAGTGAAAGAAGCTCATCATACAAGAAACTTGTTTTTTTTTTTTTAGCAGAGTCATCATACAAGAAATTTGTTTTTTTTTTAGCGTTTTGAATAATTTTTTTCAATGACGTTTTGTTTTCTGCTATTTTAAAATAAAATTACAAGTATTAACTTGGTATGATTATAGTGCAAACTCTAAAGTATATCTACAAATAATAAAAACCTGCCAAGTTTGAGTAGGCCCCTTGTTAAAGATCCCAAATTAAATTAAAGGCAAAATACAATTTGGTAAATATTTAACAAATAAATTGTAATTTAGTATGGAATTTTTGGTGAGTGACTCCGATTCACACTTTTATTGAGAGTTTGGATTAAGCATAAGCCTACATTAAATAAGATAAAAATGTATCCTCATTAATTATAAATTGTGCATTATTTTCAGTTTTTATTTTGAGAGTGAAAGGGGATTGTTCCCGAACACTGAATATGTTTATGATCTGGAGTTACCTTTGGATTTTATGCCACGTAATACGGATGGAGAAGTGGAAAGTTTTGAACTCCTAACAGCTGGGGAATGCATTCACCGAGTTCTCTCACCAAGTTTTAAAACTACCAGTGCACCAGTACTTTTGGATTTTTTGATAAGGAAAGGCTACATTAATCCAGAGAATGGTGAGTTCAAAATATATTTGTTATAATATACAGTGGAGAGTTGATTATCTGGATCTCAATTATAAGGATTCATGATCATCAGAATTATCAACCGCAATCAAAGAACTTTAATATAATCCATGTGTATATGAACCATATCTCTGCCCCACGCTTTTTGTTAGTGTTTTAGTTTGACAGTTACCAATTATTATGGCGATATGTCGTGTCATGTCTGTATTTAAAAATATCAAAGCATAAGAAAGCATAAAAAAAGAAGAAACTGACCATAAGTTAGCTGATAAGTATAGTGTGAGTACTTCCATGGTAGGTAATATTAAAAAATAATACTGATTTAATTTTTAAGTACACCTGCAAATTAGATATTGAAGACAGAAATAAGCATTAAAAAGTGACGAAGAAATTGAAAAACAACCTTTTGTAAGAAGCTTTATATTGTTTGGTGTTTATAAAAATGATTAATTGCTTTAAAAATACCAGTATTTATTGAATTTACAAACCAAACCAAAAAAGCACATGGATGAATGCAGACATATTCATTGACTAGAATGACAACACTTATCTGTGAAGTAAAAAAATATACTTGAAGCAAAAAAAGTAAATAGGTACATATGTATAAAAATTTATTTCTTATTTCTTAATGGTTTTTTTGTTAATAAGTTTAATTTCTTATTGTTGTTTTGAATAAACACATAGCATTACCTGTTGATTTTAGAAAGATAACTATTTTTCTATAGTTGATAATATGTACAAAAAGCATTTTTCTCATACATTTTGGATTTTTGGGTTGGGATGTCCTCAATTCAGCTCAAATCATGTAGTAGTTGGTGTTAAAATTGAAATTATTGATGACATTCATGTTTAAAAGAAATTTGGATTTGTAGGTCATTATAAAATAGATTTGGTATTTTTATTTGCCATCAGGAGATATCCATGTTCACATTCTGATTATTTTTTATTAAATATCGAGTTCAGTATGGTCAGATTATTTTCCATTGCAAAGTCTGTCAGCATCTTTCCATTCCTGCTTTTAGTTTTTGAACTATATGTGTAAGGACCTATAATTGCATATTCGTCCCATTGACATTTCTCAATTTGGCCATTAAAAATCTCTTATCACTATTCTTATGTGCGTGTATCTGTAATGTTTAATTCAAATTCTGGTAAAACTTGTGATTGTGTTGGTATTTTCTTGTTCATGGGTGAATATATCTGGGTAATGGTCGATGGGTTCATGTACTCTGCTAGTTTTAAATTGAATAATACTATGCGCTCTCTTAAATCGTAAAATCCATCTATGTCATATCACTTAGACACCTTTTGACCAAAAATCCCATTCCATGCTTGCTCAAAGTTTCCCAAAGTATGTAGTGCTGTATAAAGTCTGAGTGTGCAACAATGCTTTCTCCCATTCCTCTTAACTCGTTCAAGCCGAGGATATCTCAGTTGATGTTTTGTAATGCACTCTTAAATCTGTAGATTTTATTCTCATTTTAATGTTAACACATGTAGCGCTGTGATACATATTGTGCTTTTTTGTGTTTTGATTGGAGGTTTGATAATTTCCTTTGGTTTGGGTAGAGTTGGTTCTACATTTTGTGTTATTTTTTTTGTTGTTTTTATTATATTGTTGTTGTTGTTTTATCTTTGGATGGTGTTGATCTACTGTCCATGGCAACCAACTAGGTTGGAGAGTGTGTATTTGTTGTTATGTTTAATGTTTGTTCAATTTTGTGGCCGGTTCCATATCCTATTTCCTTCAGAAGGTATTCTTTATTGATATTGAGTATGATCATGCCCTCATATAGTCGAATGCATTTGTCTTGTGGATTTTTGCACTTTTTTCCTCATCTTAATTCTTTCCATTTGTCTGGTGAGTCTGAATACAACCCTTTTCTTTTCCTTTCATTCGCAGCTGGTCTATTTTATTCTATTATTATTCCTTGTTAATTTTCTCAATTTCTTGTTTTAGTTGGATCCGGATTTATCTTCTTTCTTCTAATTTTTCTTTAGTAAAATCTTGAGTTATGTAGGTATTTTTAGCCATTTTTTTTTATAATACTTAGGAATATCTATTTTCCTGCTTACATTGGTAATCAACAGTAAAATCGGTCTTATTTTTCTCTTTACAACTTATTTTTGCTATTTTGAACTTTTGTATATTTACATATATTTCTTATAATATTTCCATTGTAACTTAATTGACTCGTGTGAATTTTTCTCCCTTTCTTGCATCCTATGTATGATAATATTGTTGCGTATTTTGTTACATTCATAAATATCTAGTTTTTCTTACATAACTTCTATTTCGCATTTAAGTATTTTATTTTTCTCAAATATTTGACTTTTTCTTTTCGTCTAAGTTAAACACTTACAGTGACGTTTTCTGCTATTGTTTTTGTTTGATTGTCAAGTTATATTTTTAGGTTAGGGAACAGTAGCGCCATGCCTGGCATTATTATTGCACTCATTTTATACGGAACCTCAACATCAGCCAAAATTTCTGAACACAACTTACTGATTTGTCTAAGTTAGAAAGTGTGTTTTTTTTTGGTTCGAACAGGAAGCCATGAGAGTTAATTATAATCTCAATTACTAATGCCTGTTTTCTTGATAAAAAAATAACACAATTTCACCTTGAATTATAAGCTTTCCTATTGTTATAACTTATTAATGTCTCAATAAAATTAAATTTATGTATTCATATAATACCAACAATCATATTGATTAATATACTATTTATCAGAGCTGTTTAAATTTTGCAAAAAACATCATTTTATGTAAAACTATTCTATTGTAAATAATCTGAAAAAATCATAGACTAAAAAAAGCTAAGAAAGCAATATCATTGGGCATATAACAGAAAAAATGCTACAAAACTATGATTGAAGAACTAAAGCAGATGACCAAAGAAAATGAAAACCAAACATTTTACTAGTAATTGTTGTTGTTATTAGCAATTAAACATAACAACTATTCCCCCTGAAAAATAACAAAAAAATTTGGTTGCCTGTAAAGTCGGTATACGGGCGAAAGTTTTACGTGACAACGACTTTGAATGGTAAAATCATTTTAATGTGAATATTCATTCGTATAGTAGGAAGAAGGATGAAATAATAGTAACAATTTAAAACATTTATTTATACAAAGAATTATATTTAAAACATTAATTTATACAAAGAATCTCGCACTGAATTTCATATTAACAAAATTTTATTTTACCTTTACACATACATACGTATTTATATACAAATATACATACAATAACTTGCAATACATTTGCAAGCTATGCATATTCTCTACCGATCATAGTTGAGTGGGAGAGAGACGCATTCGACTCATCGTTACGTTACCGAGCGTTACACTTTTCATAAGTGACTCCCAGCCGCAACCTAATTTAAGACGTTGTCACGTCAAAAATACATTGAAGTTTACTATTTAAGTGCTATTATTTTTGAATATACAAGGCAATGTAATAAATAAACATATATTTTATAATAGTGAAATGATATTTATGCTTTTATTCACATTTATTTATATTGATATGATAAAATGTTATACATAAATCATATCACATAAGGGGCCGTCCATATATTACGTCATCGATTTTTGCTAATTTTCGCGCCCCCCCTACAATCATCCTATCGTCATTTCCAGTTTGACAAAATTAAAACATTTGCGGATTTGAAAAAAATAGGGTAACATTAAAACGTTTTGTTATAGAATCATCTTTTTAATTTTTATGTACTTTGGCAATGTTCATTAATATAATAATATTATTCTTCCCTATTCTATACATATATTTAGTTTACTTTGGATAGCTTCCACGGAGTTTTCACCCATTCTTGCAAATCCTGGATCACAGGTAATATTTCCGTATCCTCCCCATATTCATTTTGGCTCGATTCTTTTGGCTTGAGTACAATATACTATTGTACATTTTGGAGTAACTGGTATCACAAGAATGACGTCAATTTTGAAACGCCCCCCCCTCTTCTTCCATCATTTACCGTCATCCGCAGACCACCCCCCCCCTAATTTAGAATGACGTAATATATGGACAGCCCTAAAAGGCTGTTGCAAGTTTGTGAAAATCGCATGCTTAAATAAAAATTTTTGAAATATTGCTGCACTCTTATCAAATAAGTAGGTGGTATCTAACTGCGACATTATATGATATATAAAATAATAATTCCTATTTTTGGTTATAATAATGTTATAAATTATTGAAAACCCCTTTTTTTAAAATTAAATGAAAAAAAAGTCTGACAGGTGGTAGAATTCAAACTTGCTTTTGAAGAGATTGGTGCCTTAAACCAGCTCGTTAGACGGTTGGGCCATGCCAACATTGAACGCAAGTCATAAAAATAGTAGTAGTGATGAAATATGTAAAAAAAAAGTTACGCTTTGTGTTAATGCTTGTATTTTTCACTCATAAAATTTCTATATCGGTCACTTTATATGAAAATCGATTCACAAGGAGTAAACTCCAAAAAAGAAGATCACGAGAATAGACAGTAATACATTACATATAACTCAGTGTAATCATAGGTTGTAACATGTATGGAAAAAGCAGAATTATTTGCCGAACATTTCATTCAAGTGTTTGTTTGTATCATATATTTCAACGTTAAGAGAGTTTAAAGATGAACTAAATGCAGTAATTAATAGAAACCAACAGTTCCATACCACTAGCATAAGGTAACAGCTAGGAAGCAAATATATCAAAAATTGTGTACAAAAATTCCCAGACTGTGCACCGCCTTATTACGGGTGATGTCATGAAACACTTGATGAAAATGTGATAATGTACTTTTGTTGTTGCAGAGCCCAACTACAGGTACTTGGTGGAATTGCTGCATGTTCCACTGCAGTCGATTTACATGTGGCCGCGTCTCGAAGCGGCCATTAATGGGGGTGCGGACGACGTCCGTGTCGGTTGCGATATAAAATAAATTCACTATTCACCTCCTACTTAATAATACGTCATCATTGCCAGTACCATAGATTATTACCATTTCTTTCAAGTTTATTTTGTATGTTATTCGTATACATTATTCAATTAATAGAATTAATTTTGTGAGAATCTAGTACAACAAATTTTCAACAATTGTTTAATGTCATTTGAATATGAAATAGGTCAAATATAACTGTACTTAGTAAAATCAAACAATAGTCTGGTTAGATAGTCACATATATTGTTTGTCATTAAATTTTACAATATACTTTGTGTATGAGTACAATGCCTTAGATCACCAATAATTAGATTAATAACAAGTAAAAGTCAGATCTAAAATCCTTGTAAATCAAACTACATAAGTTACTAAATAACCATTTCTGTTCCATCTTGAGGGATTGCATTGAAGTCCACATTTGTCGTGTTCAATAATGATAAATGTAATATGGAACTTTGAGTGCTATTGGTTATCTGTGGCAATCAAAAGCTATGAAATTCTTAATCTATATGATAAATATTTGTTGGATGTTTTGTGACATTTGCGTAAAACCACAAAGATGTCTTTAATGAGGTGAATTTTTCAAAACTCATGTTCATACTTATAAGAAATTTTTCTACAAGAGTAAACTTATAACTGTATAGATGCAATGTAATATACAAATGACAATAGTAGAATGTGAGGACTGGAAAAATGTCATAGTTATTTGGAGAACAAAATATTTTAATTAATACATCAATTCTTGAAACGTAGGTTGCTTCAAAAAATTGTAACAAATAATCTATGACTGGTAATGGTGGTTAGAAGAATTTAGTCATAAAAAGTTTAGTATTTTATCCTTTTGTGATTTTCACTTCAAAAGTGTTTGCTGTATTTTTCTTTTGTATTCTTACGATAGACAGTTTTCCCAGTTTATAAACGTGTGATATTTTTTTATGGCTTTGTGAGATATATTTGATTTTGTGTTATAGTTTTATTATTGTTTCCAAATGTCGGGCTAATTTTGTATCATATGAGCCTAATAAAGGACATTGCTCTGCAATCATACATTATTCACCTAAGAACCAACAATCATGGAAAGTTGTTTTTTGCACTATATGCCACTAGAGTAACAGACACATTTAGAATGTTCTTATATTGAATAAAAAAGAAATAGGATTACAATAATATTATTATAACAGTATCCTAAAAAATTTTGATTCAAGTAAGGCTTATTGTTTTATGTTAAATATTAATTCATAATTGAATCTTAATATTGCCAAATTAGTACATACATAGAAAAAGTAGTATCATTGACTTTTTTTGTTATAAGTTCACAAACAAGAATAAAATGATATTTCTTTTATAATAACAACTATGGTGCATAAAAAGTATACTTATTGAATTACTTAATAAACTTAATTAATCAATAATAAAAAAATGAACTGTTTTAATTCAAATGTATTCATTTTATTAATAATTATTTTCATTATTGTAATCACATTGCATGTGTTAAACTCGAAACGTTTTTGAGAGAAGTCCTCAGTTCGAAATAAAAAGATTCTGGGAGGGTGTAACTCAACTGTAAGTTAAATGAACCTAAGAACACCAGTTTCCCAAGTCAACGGATAACATTGTTAATAATAATATTATCCACTTGCATATTACACATAAAGGTATCTGTCTTGCTAAGACATTATCAATTACTATTTTTAATAGTACAGTATGTATTAAATTCCAACTTTAGCATTTTCAACCACTTAATGCTAGATTTATTTTATTTTGTGCATGAATTTGAAAGTGCTTATTGGATAACTCTTACTTTGATAGATGCTTGAGAAATCAGGTTAGATAAAACTCTTAATATGTTGAAAAGTGCCCATTATATTCCAATAAATTACATATAAGGCTTAAAATAGGCAGATAATTCTTGTACATGTTAAGATGTGTTGGTTCACAGGCGAAATTCGGCGATGTCCTTCGCGTCTAAGAATTTAAAATCTGTAGTAGTAAATATTTTTAAGTTACGTATCTTATATTGAATTTCGCTGAGTATGCATTATCACAAAGTATGTATCGCAAAGCAAAATATGGAGTAAGTATTCTTATTGAATAAGGTGAGTTTTTGATGCATTTCTATGTAAACTACTTGCGGTGTATTTTAGTAAGTATTTTTAAACCTATCAATGCTTCTAAAGAAAGATATTACGTAGTCTTCTTTTATAGGTTTGAATGTGGACATGGAGAATAGGTGGATGGGGCATAGCTACGCAAAGGTCGAAGCGTTGCACTATAGCAGACTCCATCCTTTTGACTGGACGAGGATGGTCATTGCCAGTGTAATGACAGTTGGTCTTTCGTAGGTGTGAATGTGTGTCCTTAACTTATGTATGTTTAAAGCAAAATACTTACTTTGGGAGGCGTCAATCATTGCTTATTATTGTCATTCCATCCACCTACTTTTTATGTCCATTAATTTGAATTACTCTTTTGGCAAACTTATTAATATACTTAGGGATGTTTCACCATTTATGGTTATATTCTGAATAGTTTATATGACAAATAAATGATTTTTTTAATTGGGAAATATGTTAAACAACTGCTAGGTACTCAATGAATGTATTAAAGGTCTAAATATTTGTTGATAAATATTGAAACTTAACATACACTTTTTGTTGTCTAAAAATATAAGATGAGATTGTCCTCATGTTTAACCCCATGAATTAATTTTGTAATTATATCACTCAGTATTTTGAAATTACTAATATAATATGGTAATATTATAATAGATATTAAATTTAGTAATTATAATCCTGAAATTGATTTAAATTTGAATTGGGTGAAAAAGAAAGCTAGAGCGAAGAAAAATTGGAATGCGCGTGATATTTTGCGGAAACTTAATTTCTGTAGGTAAGTCGATAGTTGCAACGCTAAATAAGTAGCGAGAATATTTTAATAAATTATAAAGTGAGATTTAACAAACAAGCAATTTAAATGGTTCCATATTTAATTAGATAAAATATGTTCCATAGTTTAGCTAGGAATTATTCTTTTCTGTGATAATTTATCAGTTTTATGTCGATCGTTTTTAATATGAGAAATATGATTCTACAAAGCTTAACATTTGCTATTAAAACGTAATATTTTTGTTATAACACTATCATTATTATTTATAAATATTTTTTTGTTGGCTTTAGTAAACAATGAAAAAATATTGTTTTAAATATTTCCATTTATCACCTATTGCATATAGTGTTACAGTAATGTATCTGCTAGTGTAGGATGGTATTCAAGATGTACAATTAGATGCTAGGTGCTAATGTCTTTTACTAATGTCAGCTGCAAGAAAGTTAATGCGAGTCTAGTCATCTAATATTGAATTTGAGAGTATGTAATTATTAAAAAAATAAATTTCTTACTCCCTTCAACACTAATTAAAAAGATTTGCAGCGTGACTTGATTGCAAAAAGGACTTTGATATTGCTGTAGATGTTTTATAAGTTTATAACGAAACATACATGACATTAGAGTTTTTGAGAAATTTAACCACTGTATCCAAAAATATACATCCAGCTGATAGAGACCATACCACTTTTTATACAATTTTATATATTATTATTATTATTATACGTAATAAAGGAATTTGATTATAATTGACAAATAACTTTATAAGGTCGGTATTTGCTTACAGAACACGTTTAACGAAATATAACAATGTGAGATGTGGTGGAAATATAGTATAAATTCTATACAGTATAAATAAAAATTAAATAGTATGAAGTGTTTTATTTCCTCCTGTACCTTACGAAAAATTGGTTAGTCATCTTTATCATCATCCTGTGTTTATTCTTTGAGCAAATAATATACCATAAATTAAGAAGCTTTGTTCAGAGTGGCCAGTCTAAAAGACGCTTCTAATTATTCATGCATTTCGTGTATTTTTATGTGCATGTGTAAAAAAATAAATATTTAAAATCAAAATTGTAAAATGAACACATTGCTGTCAATAAGTTTCTAAAATTTATTGCAGTATTTTTTTTTAATATATTAGGGTTAGTGTTAAAAAATATTTTAACCTGGTTAGTACATTAAAATAATGAGAATATTATTTATGTTGAAAACGTGAATGAGGAAAACGAGCAACATCTATCTGTGGCTATTTAAATGTGGGGTTATCTGATAAGTTACAGCACAACGCGAAATTTTGCTGCTCTGAATTGCCTGCGAATGATCCAATGCGCAAGTATAAAGCTACCACGATCCTTTCTTCACCCCCGCGTTCATTTTTTACTCTATTGCAACGCTTTCGTGAATAACTGCACAGTGGCAGAGTTTCGTGCGTTGTATTGTACCTTGGTCTTAAGAAGTATATACAAGAGGATGCGAATTTTTGCTCTCTTAAAATTTTTGGGAAACTAGAAAGGCAAATAATAGTATTGTAAACATTATACATAATATAGTCTATTTTATTTATATCATATTTACCAATAATATTTATTTATCACACACCTTCAATAGATGAATGTCAACTATATTCATGAACATCAAGAATATGAAAAATATTCTAGAAGCTCGCAATCATTATTCCTATAGAGTACTTCAATTTATTTGTCCTTTTATACCATGTTTTGTATCTCTATATTCTATACAGATTCGTTGTTATTTTTTAGCTTTTACATTCAATTTTTATTTTTGGTTGTTATCGTCCATCATCCTCATGTCCATTGCACATTCCAAGAGAATAGCTACATTTATAGCCGCAACGTATAATTTTTCCATTTTAATATTTAATTACACTAACATACACAAGCTAGCTTTGCCTAGCTGGGGCTGAGCCTTGTGGTGCCATGTCAATTTACGAGATGGTATCCATTATGCATCTTTCCGCAAATATTCATAAACTCCGTTTTTAGAAAAAAATTGCCAAAATAACTATAATCTCTGAACGAACATAAGCAACTTTTTCCCATGGGAAGTAACAATATTTCCGCGGAAAACTCTAAAAACGCAGAGCAAAGTTCAGGTACCCAAATATCAGCGATCACACTACTAATCCGACAAGCGAGTTGTTGCTCACATTCATTACAAATTCATGGCAACATTTATCTGGCGAACGAACAAAATTAGTTGCGTATATTTTTGATTGAGTGCTCACGAACAGATTTGACGGTGTAGCTGATTTTTTCGCAATTTCCGAAGAGTTTAGTAAAAGTTCATGTTAATGGGTATTTTGTGTGGTTTAAACGTTGAAGAACGTTTTCCTTAAGCCCAGTAGGTATGTGTATGTATATTTGTTTGCATAACGCTCTTAGCTTAGCACAATGAAACGCTTCGACTGTACTTTCGGTTCTTAAAATTTGTCTTTTCAACTATACTCGAGTTAATGGCTAAAAGATTTTTAAATTTGCCGCCATATCAGGTGCAACAGCTATCCTGTCATGATCTAACGTAAATAATAAAACGTGTACGGGGTGTAATGTTTTATTAGTAGCCTTATCTGCCTTTATCGCTCGGATTTTTACCGACAGTGAACGCAAATGAGACATTTATTAAAATTAATAATGATATTGTAGGGCAGAGATCGCTCACGTTTAAAGGCGATCTCGTAAGATTTCATAATTTGACATAAGACTATAGGACTTCGCGTTTTCAATTGTCGTTGGACATAAAAAGGATTGCATGACGAGTCAAAAAAGAATTATGGTCGGGAATTGATAACTAATAATATAAATATGTAGGCTTTAGACATTTCCTGCGAACGTACAAGACAATATAATAGTCACACTTTAGCATATAATAGGTACTAAACAGAAATACAATGAAATTTCGAAATTTAATTTTACCATAAACGTCCCTCATTGAGATATATCTTAGCTGTATCACGGACAGTTTAAGTGGTAGGGGGGCGGGGGTCACGACCCCCCAAAATCGCACTCTTTAAATCTTCAAATTGACAAACCTCTTAAAGATCGACAATTTAGAAATAAATTAAAAAGTTACAGGTAAATAAATATGGAAATTAAAAACTATGTCACCTATACTTCATAATATAGAATTTTCCCTTTCTTGTTTTTGTGTAACCAATGTGTTTGGTGCATAGAATTTGGACTTATTTAATATCACGCCAATTGATTTGTATAGGACTTCCTGATGCAAACCTTGCTGGCCTTTCCACATTCACTCTAATAGATTTTTTTTTCACTCTATTTTCATTCATTCTTTTCAGATGGCCAAACCACTAACATGCCTTTCTCTACTCTAATTGAATTTCCAATACATTTATTGCCATCTACTTTCATTTTTTTTTGCCATATCTAACTTTCGCTATCATACATACACATAAGGATCAGTTATGGATATGCAAATGTGCTTGTCGTGAAGTACTTTTACTATTTACAATAGCAAGCAAGACCCCATTCAATTTATTCCCCGCTTTTATTCTCCTTACCATATCCATCATGTTTACCTTTACTATATATACTAGTAAAGGTGTTTACAAATGATATATATAATGATGTTGGTATATGTGAAATCAATAAACTCGGAAACTATTTGACCGATCATTATGAATATTGGTATGTACATGTATTTTTTATAGAGGTTTTTATGCTATGCAAGGGCCAAAAACTTTTCTGTTGTCTTGCCGAGAAATGTTTTCGTTTTTAATTAATGATAATACATACAATTGGCTTGTTGTATGTTCATTTAGTTTCTGATTTATGTCTATTTCATGCACCTGTCATGCCATTTATTACTTCTAAATCAGATGAACTTTCAAAAACTTCTAACACTACCACCTTAGTACAACTACTTGTAATATTTATTGAATCACTATTATTTTTTGTACCAAAAAATACAAATGACCACTTTTGTCTACATATGCCTAAATTGAAGAAATGAAATTGATTATGTGGGTAATCAATTTTAATTTGCTTATTGCTGAGACCTGACTACCCAAAATCTTATGCTACAACCGTCCATATGATGGTGCTATACAATATTGCACTATTTAAATTTTGTTTCTCAGACTAAATGGTGGTAATACAAAGCACGTAACTTGTCAGTCTTATGAACAGATTTTAATGCTGGTTGGATTAGCTTTTTAAAATAGCATTTTAGTGTCTTTTAATGTGTTTAGATGGTTACATTCATACTGCGCGCTCATATAAAGGGTTCATAATGGATAGTTTGACATCTGTATACTCAATTAAACAAATTTGTAGATCAACTTAGATTACTGAATTTGTTTTATAAAAGGATAAAGGATCGGATAACACAAGAAATGAAAGAAGAAAAACAATTCCTAAATATTAGTTTAGGAATTGTTTTTAGGAGATTATTTATAAATTGATAAACTTTCAAAAACTGAAAATACATATTATTATTGATTTTTATTGAAAATATGACAAACAAACTTGTTCTGTATCTTAAATATAAATAATGTATTAACAAAGCATTGTTATAAAAGGGAATTCCATTTTAGGGTTAAGGTAATGTTTCAAAAACTAGCCTATTATCCAATATTATCAAATTAATTGTATTTATTTATCTAACTCAATGCATTTTATTTAATGTAACATAACATTTCTATAGCTAATAAACACAAATAAACTTGTCAGGCAGCAATTTTATTGTTCGATAAAATGAATTGTATACAATATTTATCTAGACATGAAATCCCCAATAAGTGAGTTTTAGATTGTAGTCCATGATTTTGAAAGTATTATGGCTGCTACATATTATATTTATACATACAAAAATCAATTTCCAGCCAAACTAAATGTTCACATATGAGATATCAAATCTAAATGGTTTGTTAACTATACACACAGAACGAAGAAAAAACCAGCTTTATAAGGCTAGTAGTCGTCGCCTCTAGAGACAACCTCCTTGCAAGTGGGTCGGAGTAGTATAGTGTGCTCGTACTGAGCTGTGTAGGAGCCCTTGATGTCGCACAGTGGCGGATACGCGTCCACCACGTCCTTGTCGCAGAGATCCTTCAGCGCCATAGCATACCGTGTTGCGCCGGCGCGTTCGAGCCAC
Organism: Eumeta japonica; assembly: GCA_005406025.1. Classification (NCBI taxonomy): domain Eukaryota; kingdom Metazoa; phylum Arthropoda; class Insecta; order Lepidoptera; family Psychidae; genus Eumeta; species Eumeta japonica. The sequence continues at coordinate 104,040 of BGZK01000410.1, forward strand.
CGCTTGCAGAACGCTAACGTGCCAAAATGCTTGTTGATCAGGTTCAACAACTGCTTTGATGACTGCAATCTGTCAATTTTAATAACTATACTGCCCCAAGTGAAAGGTCTCATTTATTTAAAAGGGTGGTCTTCTTGATATTTTTTATTATAATGTAATAACGATTTTAGGTTTTAACCACACTCCATTATAATTGTTAGGTAGTATTTTAGATTAATTTCTATTAATTTTAAAGTAAGTTTTAGGGTCGCCCTGCATACAATCATGATAAGAAATTGTGATAGAAATGTTTTTGGTTAAAGTACACATATCTTATAATCTAAAATAATAATGTTAATACATTAATGTTATTTTCAAACAACATATTAAATAATAACAAATTTTTATTTAGTTGAATCTGATAATATTTCATTAGCATTAGTGCTTGAATCAAATTGATCAAAATTGGGTTATTCTGATCGCACCTGAATAACCCAATTCATGTTCTGGTCATATTCATCAAGCTTATGTTTATCCAAGTCAATTCTCACAAGCTAAATTATAAATTTTAACAGCTAGATACAATGTATAAATCAATAAGACCATCAATATAAACTATAAGACAAATAAAACCATAATTTGGCATTTCGATTGTCTGATTGGTAAGATAATATGGTAGTTACAGAATTTTTATGCAGAATAAAGTATATAATGAAAAATTAAGAACATTTTCTGTAATTTTTGGTAAAACGAAATTGTTGGACATGTCTTAGTTTAAAATTGAATGTCTCTTTTTTAGGACAAACTGTATATTACCCTGATAAATGAGAAATTATTTTATACATTTTAATCTGCTTGAAAAATGTAATGATAACATTTTCTTTAACTTAAATAACTGTCACTCATTATTTTACTTGGTGCACAGTCATTTTTTAATTAAAATTGATAACATTAAAGTTGCAGAAGTTATTAAAGACAGTCTTATTGGCATGAGATTCCAAGAAATATTGCAATTTAATTTATTCAAAGAAGCAAATTCTATTATATTTAGGGTAAGTTTACAAGATAAATTTATCTCATTAGTTGCTTTATAACTGTATTAATAGCCCTACAGGTCCGGGTTCTCGGTTTGAGAGTCAACATGATTATGAATCGTAATCTATCATTTGTGAAAGGCGATATAGATATTGTTATGGAAAACTATTAATTTGGTGCATCATTTGGAAATAAGAAAAGAAATGCTCGCTGTCTTGATTTCTAACAATAATTACCCATATTTTCTTTTAAATTTAAGTAGACATCAACAAAAAATATATACATCTGTCTGGTAAAATGTACACATTTCATTAAATGAATGTTTTCCACCCTGATTGACTGGATCTATATATAGTATATTACTAATTTTGAAAATGTTTCATGACTAAGGAGTTAAAGAGATATTTAGTGCTTTTTACATATTTAATAACACCAATTATAGTTAGTTACCTTAATGGCACAAACTGTTGATCGTAATTTTTCATGTAATGAGAGCAATCCATATCATCATGTACTTGTCCACGTCCAGTTGATCCAAAAGTTTCAATCGCATAGAACTCATTTTCTTCCATACGAGTTGTTTCACCACCCTTAACTATTGGAACAGTTTTCCCAGCGTGGATTCCTTAACAATGAGTTCAGTTATGAGATTTACATATTGTAAAAAAATAATTATAAGGCTACGAGCTCAATAAAAGACAAAAAGAGTAACAAATAATTACATAGTTGCAGATACATGTAACCAAAGAATAAATAAAAAATAATAATTACAGAACAAGCTAGATTGTATAGGTATCAAAAATAATATAAAATGAAAAATATATTTTGTTTTATTTTTTATTACTTAAAAATTCTTGAATACGAAATGATGGGTATTTTTTGTCATTTCTATAATGAAAAAGCAACATTTATAACTAACTAACAAATATGAAGAAATCAATGATAAAATCATTTTCTAAGCAAGTAGTTAATATGTACACCAATGAAATGAAATTGGTATAAAATATACTATTTGCAATCATATCATTTTTTATTTGATGAAATTGTTTTATGAAAATCCTTAATTCGGACAATTTATGTTTGTAAAAATAGTTATTAAAATTTCTTTTTTCAGTGTTCATAATCTTAGAAAATGAAAGCAATAATAGTTATTTAGTACAAATAAAATTGTTCAATGTAATAATTAAGTAACATGAAAATAACATACATTATAAACTGTGATTAATTCATATTTGTACAAAACCACAATTATTATAAATGCAAGCAAATGAAAGTAGGAAAAGCAGTTGTCTATAAAGATATGATACGAAGAATGTCATAAGAAATGCTGAGGGGATGCAGAGGTACAGTAATAAATGTGTAACCAACTCTTTAGTACTGATAAAACTTTAGAGGGCTATAAACATAGTTTTGGGTCAAGCAGACACAGTATTGCTTCAAAAAATAAAAATTCTTGTGATGGAAAAACAGTAGCCTGATGAGGGAGTTTTAGCAAATGCAAAAATTATAACTGAAAGAAATGTGCATTAAACTGAGACTTAGATTTGGGAAGTGCAATTATAATTGAAAAGAAATGGAATGCCCATACAAGTCTTATTATGCCCATACAAGTCTTATTCTCTGAAAACATCAATGAAAAAGTTTTAAGTAAAGATTATGAATTTTTTATATAACTGCAGTTTTTTACAGTTTCATAAATGTCCACTAAAATTTGGAGTGATTTTCAATATAGTGATTAAAATGAATGTAAATAAATATAAGAACAAGATCATGGTGTTAGAAAAAAAGCAAAAGCATGCTTTATATTCATAAGTGAAAAAATTAAACAAACTGTAAATCTGGTAATTTTTTTCTAAACATTGATAAAAATGAAAGAGATATTGAAAGAAGTAAATACAGCTTGATAAGCTTTTAGTATTTATAGCTTGCTATTAAGAATAAAAAAAAACCGACTAATGGCAAGTGCCTTTAGCTCTCTATAATGGAGTTCTGCTTCCTACATTTATATGCATTTAAGAATGAAAGTTAAATACAATAGAAGAGTTATGAAAGAGGAATTCATGCAGTGAAGATATATTGCCTGTACAGACAATTAGAATTATAAAAATTCTTTACTTCTATAAGAAACACAAATGTACGTAGTATTACTCAAGCATTAACTATATTTTTATTTAAACTGAAGACTGGAAATTCTAATAAAGTGATAGCAAGTGTGTTGGGTTTATCGCATGAACAAGTATCCTCATTTTTTAATGAGGTATTTGCATTTTTGGAAAAGATGTAATGCCTTTATTTGGTCTTAACTCTGTTCCACGAATCGGCGCGTTCCACACAAAATATCATCAACTACAATCAGATCCTTAGTATAAATATTATATAATCTTTGATCTTCATCAGATTTAATTACTTTTATTTTGCCAGGAACTTTGTGAATAAACTTATTACATATTTTACACTTCACAAACATTCTTTATTGTTACTACAATATAGAAAAAATAAACGAAACTTAATTGTACTTCACTACACTCTTTACTGTCAATGATTTTATAAGAATAAAAATAAAAAATATGAAATGCTTGAATTTTATATGTGTCTATAAAAGCAGGTTAATACTTTTGCGCGGCGAAGATGGCAATAGCAAACAAACGACAGCCACTACTCATAACACACGACATCTATAAGGTATATAACTCGAAAAATTCTGAGTTTACATTTATTGTTAATATTTTTTTTACATTTTAAGATTATACTAATTATTCAATTACTTAAGTAGGTGAGACCGTTTATCTAAATAATCCACATATGGAAAATCAGTGGTTAGATGAAGAATGTTTAACGTATTTTGAAATAATTCCAGATGGGTGAGGGGCGGGGCGAGGGGGAAGGGGGAAGGGATTTCTGTTACTTTAGGAGTGATTATTTGTGAAATTATTCACATAATCAGAAAAATTCTTTAGAAATCCTAAAATGTTTTTAGAACTGTCAAATTGTTGATACTTGCCAAAAAAATTTTTTTTCAGCTTTTATCACATGTATGGAGTGCTCCCTCTAATAATATTTATTTTTGTTATTTAACCACCAAACTAAGTAACAGCTTATACAAGATACATGCACTATACATTTCATCAATACACATCTTGTAGTTTTTGAATAAAATGCAAAGATACATATACATGAATAGATCGTCCCAGGGGGGAACTCTGAGAAATATTCAGGGCAAGTTGTACTTTTATTAAATACTTTATTTAGTATAGAATAAAAATGTGTTTATAAATAGTCATTAATCGAGACACAATATTACTTACTGTATGGTCCAATTGAATGCCCATTTAGATTGCGTATTGGTTTAACTTGATATACTTGACCATCTAACTCTACTTCATGCGACTCCATTACCTGTAATTTCAACCTGTTTTAACAATGATTTTAACATATACTGAATGTTATTAAATAGTCCTACTAATATTATAAATGTAAAAATTTGTATGTTTAAATGGTTGTTACTGAATCATGCTTTAAAAGCTAAACAGAATTGCTTGAAATTGTATAGTTATTCAAATAAAAAAACTTTAAATACAGTATTATATAAAAAAAAATGTAAACTACCCTAGGGTGACCAGAATCGAAATAAAAAACAAAGCTTGGACTAAAATAAAAAAAAAGGAAAAATATATGGGATCATGGTTAACAGTGTGATCGGTCAATATTAAAAATGAAAGAAATCTAAAATCTAATCATTAAAAAAATTTAATGTTCACGCGGGCGGAGTCGCAGGCAATAGCTAATTAAAATATATTTTATAATGACAATTTTTAAAGTATGTGTTATGTTTAATCTAGTGTTTGTACTTCCTTCTAATTCTCCATACAAGAATAACATAACAAGGTTAAAACAAATATGATAATTTTGCAAGTGCAGCTTGCAGATCATATACAAACATTACATTATACACTTAAAACCACTGCCTCTGTTAATGCCAAATGAGCTTATGTATATAATTCACAATGGACATGAGATACCTCCTGTATAATTGCTCCAACGTCACATAATCTCACATCCACCCCTGCTGCCTTGATACCAGCTTCAGTAGCTTCCTGTACACCTTTGACAAGGGGATCGTAGCGTGGGTTGAAATGCAAAGTGAAAGCACAATCAATTATTCTTCCATTTATATGTGTACCAAAGTCAATTTTTACCACATCATCATACTCCAGCACAGTGTTGTCTCCTGTAAGTGAATAACATATTTATTGTCATTTGTTTCTAATAGTAAAGAAAGGATAATCACTCCTTGTTCCTGTCCTGTTATTTTATTTTATGAAAAATAAAATAACAGGTTGTTATTTTATTGCATTCTAATAATGCCTATTTTTCAGATTTTGTAATAAATTTTAAGCAATAAATTACTCTACTTGAGAATGTGCAATAAAAGTTTACCTGATTTGCGATTCTTTGACCTCTTATTTTAAATTTTTCTCTTGATTTAGAAATATGTAGAGCCTACGTTTTTATTAATTATTACTGTAAATTAGTTATCAAGGAATAAATAAAATACAAATACAAACAAACATGTACTTTAATTTATTTGTAATTTAGTAAAAGCTTGGAAGGTACACTTTTCTGAATTTAATTTCTTAAATTGTTTACTAAACATTTCCTTTCTATAATGTTCTCTGTAAAAAGTTAGCAAATTTTATGTACATTCCTAAAATGTATAATAAGTACAGGATCCTAGTATAAATTCTATGCGAAAAATTAAATTGTTTGTACTCCGACAGATGGCGCCGTGGCAAGGCTGTGGACTGATGGATTAAGATGTTAAAGGGATGCCCATTCTAAAAGGGATAATAGACCTTAATGACTAGAATTAAAATTAGTTCACAGTAGTGGTTGTTATTATTTTGGAAAATTTTAAAAATTACGAATATTTTATTTTACATTTAAGTAGAATTAGATTCTTTCAATTATGTTATCATGTTTACATTAAAAATACTTTAAATAGGACTTTTAAAGACTAAAATAAAAATAAAAAAACACAAAAAACATGCCATTGGATACATAGTTTCAAAATAAAGTTTTTATAAGGTTTTTATCCAGTGCTGACTAGCTTCGATCAAGGTCCAGCGAGATTGTTTTTCAGCACCCTCAAGTGAGAGCTCTAATTTTCCAGAAATTCTAATTCGGCTTCATGATAAGCAAATAATAATTGCAAATTTTTCGAAATAAGTTTCTATTGCAAACATTAACACATATTAAGCTAAAACTGAATTAAGTAACTTTAAGTATCGTAACACTGTTCTATGTCTTTCAAAAAACAACATTAAAATTAAATTTTTTGCTCAAAATTGTCTTTTGGATTTGGTTTTTAGCATCCTTAGTTACATGGCGCCTAGAGCAACCGCTCCACTCGCTGTACCCCTAAGCTGGCGCTGTTTTTATCTGTTTTTTATTATTTGGACACTGTGAAAAACGAGTGACCCTATGTTCCATAGTAAATCAGATTTTCTATTTGGGAATTATAAAAAAAAAAAGAAAAGGAAACTTAAACCAGTTAAAAACTAATTCTTAAGGCCATAAACTAGAACATCAAATCAAAAGGAAAGAAATAGAGAATTTAAAAGTATAATACATATATTATTTTCATAGTAAAATCATTTTTGAGTAATTACTCAAAAATTATTTTGAGACAGTCAAAAAATTGTTGCATAGGAGTAAAACTTGCTCAGTAAATTAAAATATTACATGAACTGTGGAAGAGGTTGCCTGGACAGTAGAAATAAGAGTTGAATTACATTCCTGTATCTGTAGAGGTTATAGCTAAATTGTGTGTCCAATATAAATCATTAGGGTACCCTAAAAATAATGACATAAAGATAGATGGGTTTGCAGTTTTCAGCTGATGTTTTCGATTAACGATGCATTAATAGATATATTTCTAAGGTTGTGCAATATATCACATTATGTTACGATAAATTGTATTAAAGATGATTGAGCAAAATAAAGCTTACAAGAAGTTTGCAAAAAGTCTATCAAACAAAGCCAAAGGACAAATTTTGCAATAAAATAAGGTACAATTGTCTCGTTGAAAAAAGAAATTTTATATGAGATCATAAACTATCGGCAGATGTGCATGTAAACACAAGAATCTATTATCAGCACAGGCAGCGAACCTCAAGTGAAATTGACCTGACAATAAACAGAGTACATCTTGAATATCAGCCTGTATGAGACTAGGATGGTCCTCAAGCAGCAGAAAAATGATAATGTACTAAACTAGGACAGAATAATGGCTGAACTTCTAATTGCCGGTGGAAAACATATGCTTATAGTCTTTGAGAAGTTATTTGATTTCATAATACTCAATGGTACACTGCTTGGAGTGTGGAGTAACGGTGTGGTGGTGCTGTTATCAGATTTTTGTACAATATCTACCAATTGTTTTCGAGATTTATTACTAACAACCTCACTTACAGGTTCAATGAATTTTAGCCAACTGAACAAGCCAGTTTCAGAAAAGGCTTTGGCATCATAAACTACATCCACACTCTTTGGCAGATTATACAAATGTTTAGAGTATAATTGGCTGCTATGCTGTGCTGCTGTGTGTGGGCTATGAAAAAGCCTTTGATTTAATGGAAACCTGGATGGTGCTATATTGCCACTATGTCAATGCAAGTGTAGTATGGAAGAATAAAACCAATTCAACTGCAGAGACGTGAGATGGAAAGATGTCATGTCTTCAAAATTCTTCACCACACCATTAAAAGACATTTTCAACATTTTAGTAAAACACAATTTATTGTTTGGGATATAGTTACTTATTCAACTATCTAGCAGAAATTGTGCTAAAATGAATTGATATGAGCATTTCATTTTCAATGGACCAAAGAATCATAAAATTAAGCCCATGATTTTGAATACACTTTAGTATGGCACAATTTGCAAATAAATCTTGTTTTTTGATTAGTTACAATTTTATTAAAGGTTACTTAAGTTTCTTTTTCCATTGGTTACACTTGTTTTCACTAACACCTGTTTTGTTTCTTTTCCTCATTAGTTTTGTTTCCCCATAACGATGGATACATAATAATAAATGAGAACTAATAATTATGAGGCAATTGACCATATGACATACAAATCCTTCTAGTATTATAATAGTTCTATTAAAATTGTATTTTTTTCTTATTTGATAAGCATACATTTTATTCCAACATAAAAGAATATATTTTAATAGATAAAGCCATTTTTTTATTGATTGAATGTAATAAAAAAGAATAATTTGCTATTTTGTTTGCCCACAAATGGAGATACCTCCATTAAGAGTTGTTATATACATGTAGCAGATACTTACCAGTGTTTGGAGTATAGTGAGCAGCACAATGATTACGGCTACATCCTGTTGGAAATGCCAGCCCTGCTTTAAGTCCATTTTCACCAATAAGACGGCGCGCTGTCGCCTCCAGTTCTTCACAAATTTCAATCATGGTCATACCTGGTTTTATCCAGTCTCGAATATATTTACGAGTCTATAATAAAAATTTTTGCTTATGTATTGATGTTGCAATAATTTCTATTAACTTCTATTTCTATCTTCAATAGAGATTTATTGACTTCACTTACAATTTCATTTGTAAAACAATATATAGAACCAGTGTTTATTATATGGGTTTTACAGTTTGCAAAAGTACTTATTTTCAAAAAATATGCAATGATATGATCTGTCAATGTTAATTTATGATGTAGTAGGATGTGTGGAACTTTTTAGTAGTTACTAGTAAACCCATTAAAATTGGGTTAATTAAATTAGTTTGGAAGAACCTTTGTATTATAGCAGATGATGATAGTATAAAGATGAAGGGCAGTAATGGTTACTAGAAAATCCAGAGTTTGTGTTTGTTTTTATTTCAATGTGTTATATATCCTTAAGATAGTGAGAATGAACTGACAATAAAGTTGAATATAAGAAATTAACCTTTTGGTAGATACTAGTAATACCATTCAGTATAGGTAGTTTTGATTTGTTAAAATATCTATTCATGACACATTGTGAATATCTCATGATAAACTCGAAAAAAGACTAATGACAAACTATTAAGGATACATCTATATGTAGAACATACCCTGGACTTTGATCTTCTATTTTTGCACATTATTATCTTGTTTAAGACAATGTCAACATAAGTTATATTAAGGATTATGCTATATAAACTTTAAACCTTAAAAAATTTATTTCATTTTTGCAAACAATAAACAATAAGACTTTTATATATTATTTAAATGACCTGTCTGTGCGCTTCAGCAGCTTGTCTGATTTCTTGATATATGTCTTGATGGAGTCTATCAAGAGCTCGTTTCTCTTCACTACTAAAACGTTCTTTAGCAGTTCTTTCATCAATTCCTTCTGCAGGACCATGCTCCATAATTTGACCTTCTGGGAAATTGCCTGTAAATGTTACAAATATGAAACTGAATTTTCAACTACTCCGTATTTTAGAGATAATAATATTCTGCTGTAAACTTTTTCCTGTAGCAGTGATAGCAGAAAATAAATAGTATACAATGGATTTAAACAACCAATGACAGCTGAATTAATTTGTTTATAGACACTTATCACCATATTTTATAAATAAAATTAGCATTTTAATTATTGCATTATTGAAAGAATTGTAATATATTCTTATTAAAATCATGAAAATGAACGATAACAAATATAGTTAATTGTAAATATTGGAATAACTTTTGAACTTTATATGACAAAAAGTGTAATCAAATTATTACACCAAATAATTTTCACCACAATGATAGATAAAAGAGCAAAACATTTTTTGTTTAACAGTACATTTTCATTGACTGATTTTGGTATTGATGACATCTAAAAATCTGACTTGAATTTATATGTGTACAGATCTTTTTTTTTTTGTAATTATCATAGCTATGATAATATTTATGATTAATTGAATATTATTTTTAAAAATTGATGAACGTAGTTACAGTAAAAACATTGTTTTTAATAAAAATAATGTCACTTCAGTAAATACAATTTTCTTGTTTTCTGATAACTGTCACCATTTGTCCATAAGTACTAAAACAGAAAAAATGCCTATTGTTGATAAAAAATATACATATAATTAAATATTTTTAATGCTACAGTAATAGCATAGCAAAAATCTCCACATTGTTGTTACATTATATGCAAAATAATTATAGTATAAACTCTACATAACAACACTGAAGGGACTGTGCATTTTATGGCATTATAGAGAGTTGACGTTAAACGGAGAGAAGATAAATCAGAATTGGAAAAAGAAAATTCAGTGTCTGCCAACATCGCTTATCTTCTCTCCTGTTTCTATTGGGCATATCAGTAAAATTTCTTCATCAATACAGTGATTTTCTTTTACTATCCGTATTTATAGTTTGAAAGTTTGTGAGCAAAGCAAGAATATGATAAAATATAGATAATCCATGACTCTTACTTATTAGTCATGGTCAACAGCAGTTCACACGTGTAAGTAATCCCAATAAACAAAAAAACGAATTTCTTAGAAAGTTCAGTATGCATAATGCCGACAGTCGAATTTATTACAGGCTAGGACAATAAAGAGACAAAAGAATGTACACAGCTGCATAGTTTTAACTAATTTTGGCAACTTAAAAGGTACTTTTTATTACTTAATCCTTGTCGTTATTGAGAGTGGGTGTAATGCTATATAGAGTGTATTAGTGTTGAAGGCAAGCTAAACCAAATAAAGGCAAGTGATTTCGACGCTTTTAGGGAGTTTGTCTTTAAATCGAGTGATGTTACATGGAGTTTACACTATATCGACAAATTTGTGAATGTGACTGAAAAGAAGATTTGAGGTGTACAAGTGGAATTTTGAAGAGGAATAGGGTATGCACTTCAAATTTTTTCTCTGTGAAACCAGATGGAAAAGTTTTTCATCAAGGGCCAAAAGGTCTTCTGTACTTTCATTGATCTGGAAAAAGTTTCTGATAGAGTAAACCCTATCTATGCATGGTGAGTAGCAAACTGATAATAGGCATTGCAATTTCTATATACAAGCTCCAGTGCATGATGCATCTTGCATAAGGATAAATGAGGCATACACTGACTGGTTTGACATCGGCAAAGGTATAAAACAGGGATGTGTAGCTTTACTGTAGGTATTCATGGATAGCCGTCTGTATGACTTGAAAGAGTATAAGTGTGGATTAAGAATGGATGAGCTGTTTGTTAAATGCCTTCTGTACACCAACAATCAAGTAATTCATCCATTGCCAGCATGAGAGTATAGGAGATGGTAAGTAAAATGAATGATTCTATAAAGAAAAGAAATATTAAAGTATATGTCAGCAAGACTAAGATTATGGTGTTCGAAAAAAGTGAAAGCACAAGTGAATGAAATATATATGTGTATAGATGAGAGAGTTTGTATACTTGGGTAGTGTGTTTACAAATGATGATAAGTATGATAAGAGATATTGAAAGGATAGCATATGCAGGAAATATAGTGAATGTGGTCTTGTTTGCTATGATGAATAGGAAAAGTACTTCATGATAAGCGCATATGGTTATCCATAATGAGCTCCTAATCCTTATTTTGATATATGGTAGCAAAAGTTACACACAGCAGAAAAAAGATGAAAGTAGATGAAGGTCAATGCAGTGAAGATTTAATCTCTGTATGTGTAATATATTTTTGAACGATCGATTTTAGAGAGCAGCATGGTTTAAAAGATGTAGTGAATAGAATAGAAAAAAGTATGTTGCAGTGATTTTGTCATATAGAAAGAATGAAATAGTGACATAACAAATCCATAGAGCGTATGTGCATAATGGAAAGGTCGGAAAGGTTTGTACTAGTAAATCTTATGCAGATCAATTGGTGAAATACAAGTGTAAGTTCAAGAGGAAATCTGTCTGAGAAAAGCCTCTGCCTGCCCTTCTGGGAAACAGGTGTGAGTTTATAATAATAAAAGGTTATTATAGTAGCATTTGAATGATACATGAGCATAAGTACCATCAGGATAAAAATCCGCAACTGGTATTGTAGGTGGATTGGTCTGTTGTTTAACAGGTCCTTTAGAAGACTTTTCATTTTTCTTCTTCTTCTTCTTTTTCATATCAGATTCAGTTTCATTGACCGATAATTCTTGCAGGATTTCTGAAGAATTTATTACTTCATTTTCATTGTTCACGTTAGTTTCACTGGCACCTGATTATAAATATCGAATAAGTCTGATATCAAAACAAAAAATGAACGGCATGGTTTTGGTTTTTAACGGTTGGTTTTCTGTTAGGAAGGGTTTAAATTGTCACACAAACAGATAGGTTAGAAATATAAAGCATGCATTTCATGATTTCGCATTTTTCTAATTATTAAAATGTGAAATGCATTAACTGGACTTGTAACGTTATTTCAAAAAAAATATTAAATAAAAAAGAATCACGTAGTGTACACAGTGAATTGCTAATTAACCTGTCTTCTTTTTCTTTTTTTTCTTCTTCTTTTTCTTAGACGGATCTTTAGTATCAACTTCCTCATCTACTCCGTCTATCTCTTCTTCATCTTCATTGTCTACTTTTTCTATTTTTTTATCTTTATCTTCCAATGAAGCCATTTTCGACAAATAATTATATCGTAACACATACAATAAAATCGTTCAGAACCTTGCACTTTTGGCCCACAGAACATTAATACATATGCTAACCACACCACAGAACAACCTTATGCTCACAGAACAATAATATACTAAGACATACATATACCAGCGAAGGTCACTAAACTTAGCAACCACGAAGAGTGTTATTTTTTTTGAATTTTCATTTTGCATATCGATAGTTCATGGTTTATTCTTAATTATTCGCTATAAACAATTGTTCAACCCTTAGTTCTTTAATAAATAAAAAAATAAAAATATTCCATTTGGTTAGCCCCCTCAATCAAAATTATTAATATTTTCTCTCATTATTAGTCCACAAATACATATTGATATTTGTTCTTCGATAAATTACGTTTGTTCGAACATTTGATTGCTTTTATTATTTAAATTACATTTTTTATTTCCGTGAATAAACATTTCAAAAATGTTGCATTGCGCATGGACTTTCTTTTCTTTTTGATCGCTCTCATAGATTGCGTGAGAACATGTTGATCTGTAAACAAACGATTTCAATTTGTTACTTAAAAATTACTTGTCACATTTTTATGAAATTATGTTTGTTAATTGACATGCATTTGTTATTCTCCTTTTTTAAAAGATTGGTTAGTATAACATGTAAATTACTAAGAATACAATATCATTCAATAACACTTATATTATTTCGTTCTAAAATGTATTATAATATATTATTAATTTTTTCCAGCTGGTAGAGTATATTTTATGTAGTTTTTTTTTTATGAAAGAGGCTCTTTAGTGACTTAACTGAATTTGGATTATGCAAATCAAGTAAAAGTATATTTTTGTTTTTCGTTGTTTTTTTGTTCATTTGGTTCTACCATGTTCAACAGTGTCATACACTAATCAAGTGAACATAATAGAAAGTCAAGATGTATTTTGCCACCATTTAAAACTTGAGGATGTAATTTTGTTTATTTTGGTACTTAATATTTGCTGTTTAATATTAAGTTAAATGGTAAGTTTTTCATTCGATTAAAGTAAGTCAGGTTTATTTTTTTTATTTCTATAATGAAGAACACATTGCACGACGATTTATCCCTCGTTGATCATAAAAATTTCAGTCACTTTATTGTCATTTGGATTTTTTTGACTCTAGAATATCGATAGCTATGTGATTTAAAATAATTTAAAATACGTACCTGATAAATTTTAAGCATATGTTATGTTTGTATGAAAAAGTTTACATTAATTGTTGAATTCTCGTGTTTAAATGTGAAAAACTAAATCATAAAATGAAAGGTAATTTTATAAAAAAAAACTTGTTAAATGTAAAAAGGTAATTAACATAAGTTGTATGTTTATTATACACATAATTTTGTATTTGTTGTTAACACTCGTGTTAAAAAATGTAATATTAAGACATAAAGTTGAATGCAATTTTATAAAAAAAGACTTTTTATGAAATATAAAAAAGTAAGTAATAAATGTGTATGTGTTTATATAAATAATTTTATATTTATTATTACATAATTGAGTTTAAACAAGGTAACTTGTTTAAAATAACTATTTTCATGACTTAGTTTAACAACTAAGTCATGAAAATAAAAAGAGACTGAGAAAAGGTAAAATGAAAAATAAAACATTTTTTGATAAATTTAAAAAGAATGAACAATATCTGTATGTGTATTATTACCTTGTCTATATATTGGTGAATAAATCTTTTTACTTAGAGTAATTAACTTTACCCTTAACTAATAAACTATGTTATCAATTATTTATCGTATTTTCAATACATATATACATGTTTTGTTTATCATTAGTCATTATGCTTGTAACCAACTAAAGTCTTTTATGCGTTTGCAAAAAAATATTAGTGTCGATGATAATATCTCAATTTCATTCTATAAATAAAAAAAAATTGTTGAAAGTATTTCTGTTTCATCCACGCCATTACGATACTAATTATTTCTTTGAATCTAAGTTTGTTTAATTAAAAAAAAACCCACCTTAAAGTCTACTTGGCGCATGCGCAGTGCAACATTTTTGAAATGTATATTCACGTAATTAAAAATTGTAATTTAAACAATGAAAAGGCAATCAAATGTTCGAAAAACGTAATTTATCGAAGAACAAATATCAATATGTATTTATGGACTAATAATGAGAGAAAATATTAATAATTTTGATTGAGGCTAACCAAATGGAATATTTTTATTTTTTATTTATTAAACAACTAAGGAACAAACAATTGTTTATAGCAAACAATTAAGTACAAACCATGAACTATCGATATGCAATAACGAAAATTAAAAAAAAAATACTCTTTTTCGTGGGGGCAAAGTTTGGTGACCTTACCTGCGATCCATGAGCGTACAAGGAGCACAACAGAACAATAATCAGAAGTGAGCCAATCCACAGAACATTATTAAACTACGCAAACACGCACAATCTATATCATAGAACAAATATAAAATCATAGGATTGTATATTTGTAGACAAGAAAATTATAGTATAATAATATATTTTACGACAATTTTGTTATTTACAGATTTACTATCCGACGGCTAATTCGATGCACTCATTAGTAATATAGATTCCCTCGCTATACAACAGAAAAACAATGTATGTATGTACACACGCACGCAGGCACGCACGCACCCACGCACACACGCACGCACACACACACGGACGCACACACACACACACACGCACACACACACACACACACACACACATAAATAAATATGTATTTTTCTCAATTGTAATAAAAAAATACTATTTGTACACTAACGATGTTAAACACAAAGATTAGTGCTGGATATATTCGCATTATTTTTATTTTACACACAATTTTATTTTTACTATAAAAACGTATAGTATATATATTATTTTCTTCCTCTCGACAAATGGAAAAGGTACATTAGACATGTGGTTATTTATGGACTGTTGCAGCGGTTAAAGATTATAATAGTATCAAGAACGGAAAATTCGATAGTAAACGGACATTCTGAAAACGGCATTTAATTAAGTCCATCTCGCGGTTATCGCGGTTTTAACGGTGGTAACAGATCGTTTAAAATGAAGTGGTTCCATTCGATTATTTGTACATTCTGCAACAGCGGTCTAAGTGAACAGAGACGGCGGAATCTATCCTCTAGTACATATATGGGCAACCACCAGCCCGCGGTCCGCATCTGGCCCGCTGTAAGATTTAATCCGGCCCGCGAGACATTTTGAAAATTTTATGTATGATACCTATCACTAAAAGTTATGAATACTAGTTCAAAACACTAATTTAAAATGCACTACTTTTTGAACGCGGCCTGTGAATGTATTTGCACAGTAGTTTGGCTCACAGCATCTCAAAGGTTGTTCATACTTGCTTTAGTAGGATACTTACTTTTGATCAAGCAGGACAATTATCATCGGGTAATAGTTGGGGACGCTCAGCCTCATAATTTTAACACCGGTGTTCGCCTCGGTCTCTGCATGCTCTTTCAGAAAGATTGGCATTCTTTCAGAACCTGCAGTACAACCTGGAACTTATCAGAGGCGCACGCACAGTACGGCGAATGTTTCCTACGACGAATGGAACCTATGTATGTACTTAGCAAATCTGCCGTGGGTCGTTAAGGTTTGCATCAGAAAAAGTGTAATCTGGACCTGTGAGAGGAACCTATATGTTTTGTCATACGGGGAAAGAAGTACTTGGTTATTTCAGCTGTACTTCTTTCGGTGTAATTTTTTACTATTCCTCTGGCTCATTGCTCTGACACTTGGCGTACCACAGCTGGAATCAGTCATAATTCGCTGCCGTTTTGTGCTTAAGAGCTGCGGTCTTGTAGAGTTTGTCGCCACGTTCGTTGCCTGTGGTCCCCGTGCGAGCGACTCAAAATAAATACACCTCTCTGCCCTCCGCAACAATATACAGAATGTGGCGTTTGCTGCCGGAAGGTTAGAGGGTTATAAATTTTGGGACCGGTCAACACCTGCAATGATGACTATAAGTCCAGTCGATCTTTGCCATTTTTTCAATTCTTATTTCCTGATGCAGCGCGAACATTTATGTTTGGCATGCCATACAGAAGGGCTCGTGTCTAATTCCAGATTCAATTTCGCCTTGCCATTCCGTCAGGGTTGCACTGACATTGCTTATAATTCGGCTGCCGTCGGTGTAAAGGTGCGGTCCGACCGGGCGGAGGATATTTACGACAATCTTATTCCCTGACATTTATAAGTAAGTTCTGTCGACAAAAAGTTTTACGGATAGTGAGGCGGGGCAGATGCGCAGGAGTGACATCACACAACGAAGAGTTCCACGGTGGGAGATTACAAAACGCAGTTCAATGCGGGATTACATGTAATAAGACAAACTATGAATAACGAAAGTCTAGTGAATATTATGGTGCTATTAGACGATTGAATTATAATGACAAAGCCACGCTTCTTGGATGTCGGAAACGACGAGACCAGCAACGAGGTGGGAACAAGGAGGCCTGCGAAGGGGCGAGTCCCGTCCTTTGTTGACGGAAAAATTACCCTTCGATCCTGGCGCGTATATTCTTTAAAATCAAGATTATCAAAGTTGCATTACTCACGTTTCGGCATTTTTATTATTAATCAAGCGAGAAGAATGGTCACAAGAAATCTGGGAACTTTCTCTTGTAGTGTCAACACAGGATCATTGGTGATTTTTAGTTGCTCGCTGTTGATACAAAGACCACATCTGTCGAACACATAGCCAAGTTTCAACGATGGATTACAAAATTTTAATTTTTCGAAACTTACAGTCAAACAGTATCACTTAATTTCTCAAAAAACTTATTGAACAAGTATATATGTTAGGCAAAAGTAGGATTTACTAAAATAATATCATCAAGATAATGAAAAATAGAGCTGCAATATTAATTATCGAACATTTTATTTAAGTATAGGATGCATAGTTTTGACTTTAGCGTTAACTAGACCAAATGGTCTTGTTGGAAATTAATATGAATCTATTCTCGGCATCAAAGAAACTGGTTTTCTTCCTGAAGGACGGCGCTAATGGTATTTGCCACAAATAACTCTTTATATCAATCGAGGATATACATCAAGCATTGCTCAGCTCAGCAATGTGTATGAGTGGATAGGTACGTATCATCCTTTTCTTCATCTATCGTCTTAGGCATCAGAAGAAAAGGACTATTCCAACTAGACTTACGGTCTTCGATTATATTATATTACAACATTTTATTAATTTCATTCATCGCAAACTTTCTCGGATAATATGGTGTTGAATAATACTTTTACTTTAGTGGAGGACTATCACCTGTGTAGATGAAATGTTGTTCTAAGATAGTATAACTTATCCATAGTACTAGCAATTGTTGCAAATTTTGTAACTAGTATATACAGTTTCTTCTTTTGAACGGAGTTCAGAATGTAAATAAGTTTTCTTATTTGCTAATAAAAATAAAACGAATTCGTTTTAAAAGCCACTCATAAATATTGTTGCATTCAATGTGGATAATGATCTTTTCAAGGTACTTGGTCAAAGTCAAAAGCGAAGGAACGCTATACCTAAGTAAACACTCGATGAACTTTAAATTATTTTTTCATACCACAGGTACGATCACAGTTTCCATCATACTGAGTTTTGTTTTATTTTCTGTTTGCAAATTGTCAAAACTGCATTTAACGCAATGGTCAATCCAAGGTTTTGTAAAATTTTTATAGCATCAGTTCTGATACGATTTACCTATATCAGGAAGGCTATAGAATTTTCGCCCATAGATTTTAACTAATAAAAAAACACGTGTGGCACTCGGGGACTGCCGCGGTAAAGCTATTGCATAGTATTTTTTATCAACTTATGCAACTATAATTATTTATTTATTTTATTTATGCAGTATTTTTTTTAGAGGAGGTGCCCTAATGCCGAAACTCTAAGCAGGCATGAGCCATGAGAATCAGATTGCGGGGCGAAGAGGGGGATGAAGCATGCGCAGTAACGCCGATACAACCAATGCCACCTAGAGGCAAGTTGCTGAACTAAAGAGACAAGCGTGATATTTCAATATTTCAAAAAAGTCATTAAAAATTCTGCTATTCATCGATAGATGGCAAAAGTAAAATGTATCACCGCTGTGCCGGTCGGAGTGGGGGGTGTTAGGTTATTTTCGTTACAGAATTTCTGGATTCGGTCTCGACGCTCAAGGCCCGCAATAGAAGCTATGCAATAGCTTAAAAAGGATAAATACCGACAGATTAATTTTTTAATAAGATTTTAAGGATGCGAGTCACCAAAGAGTAAGTGTTCATCGGTGCCCGTGGACACTCAAACCCAGTTGGAGTTACTAATGTGTTGTCGGCTTTTCAGAAAGAAATAAATACTTTTTTTCTTCTAAAGATTCCCTTTGTTATAGTTCATCGGGAACACTGCTGATAGTAGATCTTTCAAAACTTTAAGGTTATTGTGTCAGGTATTATCGTCCACTTTTAAAGCTCATTTTTTGAATTCCGGTACAGGGTTTTAAACCTAAATTCATCAGGCCCAGTGCGGATTGAGCGTGCTAACGACCGTTGTCGCCATTGCGATGACAACATCCAGGACCATGGCTTAACGTTCTCTCCAAGGCACGGAATAAGTGGTTTAATTTGACTTAAGTTTAAAAACTCATCAGACAATTTGATTGTAATCAACATTGAATACTCTAGTTACAAGGCGACGCTCGCTTGACTATTTTCTTTTTCTTTTTATTTTGCGGTACGTGGTAGAAAAAATAGGCACAAAACGTAAGGTGATAAAACTCTATCTATTAAGATGGTGATGATTGTAATTCCGACGAACGGTACGATAAAGGAGCTCAGTGATAGGAATAAGGTTGAATAGTTCTTCAGAGCATTCTTCATCGTTATACGATAAAGCATAAAGGTGTTACATTTCTATGTAAAGCCGCAAAGTTGACATCCCAGTAGAGCGATTACGAAGACCATGCGATATGACATATGTTGCTACAGTACGAACTGTATTGAAGAGGCGATTTTTTGATTGAACGAAACAAGGGTATCAAAGAATAAAAAAAATTCTTGTCCGGAACCAGAAAATTTAGAAGGGATCAATCTGTCGACAATTATATCGATACAAACACTTATTATTGGTATAGGTAAAAATTGTTGAGCGAGGCTAACTCGCACAGAGGACATCCCGGACGTCAGCCTATATGGGAACAGGATCGTCCTTAAATTACTGAAAAATAATAAGGCACCAGTTGAGAGCGGAATCACAACCGACATTATGAGAGCAAGTGCAACATTGACATCTAAAGTCCTCCAGAAATTATTTAATTCCATCTTACTCGGTTGTATAGAACACCTGAAATATGGGGCAGGTGTGCATTGGTACTGTAATAAAAAAAAACATATAGCACTTTCTTATAATCTTAATACTTCTCTTATTACAGATCCATCACGTTTTTGAGTCATGTATGATAAACTGTTTTAGAGGGTTATTACTAACTGTCTAACTTTAAAGTTCAATGACTTTCAGCAACCCGAATATACTGGTTTCTGAAAAAAGATTCAACATTACGGACCATATTTGCATATATTAGCAAATTATACAAAAGTTTTAAAATAAATGTGTGAATCTGTCGCTATGCTTAGCGTGTATAACTTTAAAAAAACCTTTGATTATTTCCTATACGTAATATGGCGAACCATAATTTTTCACACTAAAATGGTTTGACTTAAAATAATTGAATCACATTTTTAGGCTTCCGAGCAAAAATGGCAAAAACGAAAACCTTGTAGTTTTGTCGTGTCTGTCCGTATGTTACAGGCATTTTATTCGAAAACTACAAGACATATATTGACAAAGTGTAAGTGTCTTGTACAAGCAGCTACTCAGTTTGGTAACAAATTAACAAACAAACAATTTAGTTAGAGAACAAAATAAATATTTGGGGGCGAGTATTCCATGCATCAATGTGTGGCACATACTTCAACAGCTCTATTAAAAATACTTTAAGTTTTTAGTAAATAGTATACAAACAGTAGGGGTTTGTATACATGAAGTAATGTGGTTGAGAATTAAATATTGATTATCATTACTGAATTAAGTTGAAAGAAATTATAGACAAATGAACTCATTATTAAAATAAATTTAAAAAATAGTAAATAACACAAATGTGACTAACAAAAAGGTTTTTCAATTTTCATTTTAATTCTTGACTATTACATAGTAACGCTATATATATATATATATATATATATATATATATATATATATATATATATATATATATATATATATATATATATATATATATATATATATATATATATATATATATATATATATATATATATATATATATATATATATATATATAAAAGACAAAACAGTTAGTATACATTTTTATCCTTTGTTTTTCAACTGATTGTTTTTTGTTTGGTAGTTATTGACGAGATTTAGTGTTTTAGAAAAATAAACTGTAAGCAGATTTTTCCCCCCACCTTCGACGTAGAGGCAAAGTATTTATTTAGAAGTTATTTAGAAAATTACATGCATTGATTACAGAGATATTCTATACTCTTTGACAAAAGAACCTTAATAAAGCCTGAACTTAAAAATTTCATAACTTATTGTTTGAATTTGGACTCCTGGGCCACCATCAGTGCATTTAATATCACGGTATTCTCAAATACACTGCGGAATTTAGTTCAATAGAGGAGACGAGTTTATTTTGTACACATGAAAATATAGACATTATGTTCGAACTGAACGCAGTCAAGTGTGTTCCAGTTCAGTGGGTCCGTTTCCGAGTGCCTATAATCCTTCACGAGTTAGGACATACATATTTGAGATTCAAATTTTACTTTCATATATTCTAGTTTCAAAAGATGTATCAAAAATCTGATTGTAGTATTAAGAGATCGCATTGGGTCTATTTTATTATTTTTTAATGAATTATTTATTTTAATTTAAATTAATCAAATATTGTTAAATAGGATTGAATAATTTTTTCTTTGATAATTAAAAATAATATCTTATGAAATGTAATATCCGATATATTAATTAATGATTTTTGCGATTTTGATATAATTAGACTAATTTTGCTAACGGGCATATTTTTAGTTTTTATACATTGAGATTATTTTTAAAAACGTGCCTTTGATAAATATTTTGTTTATATTTTAATTACAATGTTTACTGTATATTGCTATAATCATCCTAAAGAACGTGTGCACCTTTCAACGTGGTAATTATTGGCATAACATTACATTCGCTAATGGATACGAAATGTTTTTAAGTGGTTGCTATTTATTTCTGATAATAAATCAATGAAATTTATTCACAATCAAGAGGTTTAAATAAATTTGATCATATTTATTCAGTACATCGATCATCCAGTAAATGTATTATATAATCTAAACCGAACGAGTACACAATTGTGTACTAAGGAGAATTTGACAAAATATTTATCAAATTTAAATTGAACAAATATTCTCAGTTTTGAACCCGAAGTTAAATTGAACGTAGTAGAAAAATTTGAAATTCGTAAAAGTACAGCCCAGTCTTGCGTGTGGAACATTAATAATAGCCCACCCATCCGCATATATTTGTAAGAACTTCCATGAAATCAGTCTGGTAGCATAAACAGGTAGTGCGCGAAGAGCGCGTACCAAAAAATGTACGAGTAGATATATTTAGAACGATCAATACTTTCTTTCAGTTTATTTACTTATATGACGTCTCTTGCAATCGTATTTTTAAATAGGTACACCTAATGGAGATTTTTTTACTGTCTTACGACCAGTATGAATCTAGTACACGTAATTTGTTTTTTATTTTATAAAATTACTTTGGTTTTTTTAATTACCGGAAACTGCAGTGAATGGGTATAACGAAATGGAATAGTCACGGTTGTAGATTTGTCTTGCATTCTAGATTGTTCAAAAGAAATCGGTTGATAAGTGACCGTCAATACGGGTTACGTCAAGGTCGCACTGTAAGTGGTGTACTGATATATGTACATATATATGAGCTGTTGACGGATAGAAGCGGTAGAGAACAAGTGTTTTACCGTTAATTGCATGACTTCAGCGCGAGCGTAGGTATGCTTCTACTGTCGCCTGAAAATCCCGTCTACATTGGGTGTGACCGATTAACTATAATTGAGTTTTTTAACTGGCAGTTATTCATGTTTTGATCCGATTCAATAGAAAAGTAGAATTTTTTTCTCTCTTTTTCTAATTAGATCTTTCCCGAGTTAAAGACAGTCTGTTACTAATTACGTCAAAATGCTTTACTAATGAGTCCGATGGCGTATTAACAGAAATTTAATGATTTTTTTATGTTTACTAACGTTTCTCGACTAAAATTATGTAATTTTTATTGGTAATAATCGTTTTTACTCGAAGCAGTTTTATTTTTGCCATTATGATGTCTAATAAATATGAAATTGATTTCCTTTTTTCGATTCAAGGTTACTCATAAAATTATGTAATTGAAAATCAAAAATAAAAAAAGGATTTTTGGTAAAAAGGTCATATGTTATCATAAAGCTTTAATTTAAATAACATACATATGGCACCAGCGCTTAAGGCATGCACATTTGGTCGTTACCAAATTTTAAGCCGTCGGTGTGGATGGCCAAATTTCTTATGGAAC
Source organism: Eumeta japonica (assembly GCA_005406025.1). Classification (NCBI taxonomy): domain Eukaryota; kingdom Metazoa; phylum Arthropoda; class Insecta; order Lepidoptera; family Psychidae; genus Eumeta; species Eumeta japonica. Next base: position 127,333 of record BGZK01000410.1, read on the forward strand.
TACTGTCAAAATAGTTATTGACAATTTATGCTCGAACCTCATGCCGGTGAATGCAGAATTCACCGGTACGTCTCTTATGATTGTACATTGTACCGTAATTTGTAATTAATTTAATTTATATGCGGCTATAAAGAGCTTGAATTAATATATGTTTCATATTATTTCTTAACTTAAGTTTATTTATTAATATCTAATTGATATCCTTTTCCATTAGACCGATTATGGTAAAATCGCTCCTCTTTCTAGGATTCCCATAATATAAAATTTTCTTATACAATATAAAATTTCAAAACGTCGATGTGTTTTTTAGGCTCAAAGAATATATTTAAAAATATAACATATTCACATATATCGAGCGACAATACCTGTTAAGAAATGCAAATTGAAAGCGAACATACAATCTCTTATTTTTTCAATAAATAAAAGCTTCTGACAGATATTGAGTTTAACTGCAATTCTATGTATGGCAAGTATATTATCTTTTAAATTTCGTATCGATATCGATAATTTTTTTCTACACATATTGGTAAGTGTACGTGTGTGCGCGTTCGGGTTTTGTGTGCGCGTGCGTGTACACGTTTGCGTGGCGAGGGCGTGTGCATGTGCGTGTTTGTGTACATTTGCGTGTGCATATGCATGCACGGGTGCGTGGGCGTCTGCGGTACAATTTCGGTATGGTTGCAGTACGGTAATTCACTTTATGATGAGCTACCAATCTTCCGTTCTAACGATATTCTACGAATCTTCCATTGTAATAATATTTCACCAGTTCACCATTCTAATGATATTCTACCAATCTACCATTTAAATGATATTCCACTAAATGATGTTCTACCTAATGATATTTTACCAAACGATATTCTAATAGAATGTTATTTTATCAATCTATCATTTTATTGATTCTCTACCGAATGATATTCTATCAATCTATAATTGTATTGTTATTCTACTAATCTACCATTCTAATGATAATCTATCAAATTACACAGTTGCAGTACGGTGTCGGTATTGTTTTAGTCAGGTTACGTTACGGTATCACACTTCATCATAAGCTGTTAATTCTAATGTTTTAACAATGTTTTCTAATATTATTAATATCTTTCTAATATTATTATACGACAATAAAATTCTAATATTATTCTACCAATATAACATTCTAATGATATTTTACCAATCTACCATTCTAATGATACCACATGATTTTCTACAAGTATAAAATTCTAATCGTATTCTCCGAAATGATTGATTGCGATATATAGTAATTTTATCAACCTGTTTCTTACCTATCAACGTTGCAAGTTATCAATCTGTGCTTAGCAGCATCACAGTGATTTACACCAATGACTTAATTATTTAAGTCATTGGTGTTAATGACTTAAATTCACCGACAGTGAAGACTGACACTGAAGAAATTCTAGCATTGTACTGCGGACTCAATTTTTCCAATAAATAATTCGCTTTCGGACGTCAACTATGTTGTTGTTACCGTGACTTTTACGTTCTTAAACGTTGAGGAAGGTCGTTAATTTTTCATATGCAGCGCTGAATGTCAGTTACTTTTATAGCGTACAGGTGTAAGTAGCTTTCGGCTTAGTCGAACCTTGGAAAGTTTTCATACGCCACAAAGTATTTTTGATTAATTTTTTTTTGTTACGTATAGAAAATTTGATGAAAATTATATAAATTCAAAAATCAGTATCATGAAATCGTTTCTAGTGATGTAAATTATAGATTGATAAATTATTAGATTCTTAGATTGTTAGATTAGTGCATTAATATATTGGTAGATATATAAATTAATTAACTGTCTCTGTGTTGACTCTGGTTCAATTTTGGTGAATATATTATTATGATAGGAGGACATGTAGCTGTAGTTGGTTCCAAATGTAAGTTCTCTAAATTAGAACTTTAAATAATGATTTTATTCCAGTGCTTAGTCCAGAATTTTCTTATAAATTTATTTTGAAATCTCCGCAAACAGCACTAAATATATTACTATTTATTTTGTACAAAATATCATCTATTACTTTTTTAAAGATATCATGTGAATTTGGAAGTCTGTATAGGCTAGAATAAGCCGCCCTAGTTCTATACAGGCCAATTCAAGTGTTCGCTCAACAGAATAGGCTCACAAAATTTGGACGTTCTTTGTATTCTTCTTAATTGATATTATAGAGCCGCCATTTTATAACTTTTCTCTGCTGAACGCACTTGCTGCCTGGTGTACACTGAAGTTAAACATGCACTGGTGACTTCTAAGCCAATGTTTGGTTATACATAATAAATTAATGTCATTATAATTTATGATAAATTCAATTTCCAGTTCCTTACTTGACACTTCCTGCTCGTTTTGATTCACCAGACTGAGTGTACATTTTTTATTATTAGTATTTTATTCAATCATTATGGGTTGACTCTCATGTATTAGTAGGTACAATATTATCATTTCTGTCCGATTCATTACAATAATGTCGAAAAATTGCAAATCATTCGTATCGTCTTATAAAATAAGTAATTTTTGGCCCCTGCTCCGCCTGCATAGACATAAAAGTAATTCCTTCATCTTGTGTATCACGTAATTCAAATCGGATCGCTATTTCGTCTCGTTTCTAAGCCCGATTCTGCTCTCAATGTCAATTCTTTTAATTCTCAATTCCGATCGCGGTCTTGAGCTAAGAAGATTCCGATTCCATTCTCGATCCTGTTCCCACTTTAAATTTTGGTCTCAGTACTGCTTTTCATTTCAATTCCCCGTCACGCTCTTGATTTTAATTTCTATCGCACACTCGTTTTTGATCTACGTCTCATTTTCAATTTCGATCCCGGTCTCGACCGATGTGTAATTTCGATTCTGCTACAGCTCACGGTTTTGATATGGATCAAGACCTAGTTAATGTTAATAGTATCAAAATGAAATTTGGGCTCTATTACTCGAGAATAGTGTAGCTATCTATGAGTAAAAGAATTTTTAGAACGTTTTGTGGAAGAACTATGAAGATGTAGTCAGTTTTTTTTTAAAGATTCTCATTAGCGAGTACAACATACAGCTAGTTTTATAGTAAATGAATAAGTAACTTAAGCCCATTAGAAAATATGCATAACGGTTTCGATTTTCTATAAAACATTTCATCCCTTACTTCACCTCCTTAGAAAGCTACCTTTCCAATAATGATATACCGTTTTCATTTATAATAGGTTTCATTCGTAATAAGTAGCTAGAATATAAGTTTTGTTGAAAATAGCATCAGACATTTCGTTCGTTTCGTCGTATATACAAAAATTTCAACCCTTATTTCACCCCTTTCAGAGTTTCTTTTAAGAACTATGTATGCCATTGTTGTTATTAGTAATGATTAGCTAAAATAGAAATTTTGAAATAAATAGCTTCAACGGTTTCCGGTATTTTTTTTTTTGTATTCTATAGAACAGTACTTCACCATTTTCGTTCCACTAGGGATTGAATTTCTGAAATTTCTATTTTAGTGCTTCGTGCTCGCCCACGTTGTAGCTCCATAAAATCAAGTCCTAGAGTCAGCAGTTTGAGCTGTGGATTAATATATCAGTGACTCGGTTCATTCTCTTTTATATATATATATAGATTTAAATTGTTTTATTGTTATTAATGTGAAATGCCCCAGTAGAAGCACAGTCGCTTATCCATGGAACTGCACATATTAAAAATATATTAACTTCTGACTCTCCTAATAGTTGTACAATAACACTTCTACTTCCTTGTCAAAAAAAAAAAATTACTAAATATTTTATTGGTGTCAGTAAAATGAAATTTATATCACTAGAAACGATTTCATGATACTGATTTTTGATTTTATTTACTTTTCATCAAATTTTCTATACACAACAAAAAAAAATAATCAAAAATTCTTTGTGGCGTATGAAAACTTTCCAAGGTTCGACTAAACCGAAAGCTATTCCACACCTGTACGATATAAAAATAACTGACATTCAGCGCTGCATATGAAAAATTCACGACTTTCCTCAACGTTTAAGAACGTAAAAGTCACGGTAACATCAACATAGTTGACGTCCGAAAGAGATTTATTTATTGGAAAAAATTGAGTCTGCAGTACAATGCCAGAATTTCTTCAGTGTCAATCTTCACTGTCGGTTATTTATGTCATTGGTGTAAATCGGCCTCTCGTAGGATATGTCTTAATGACCACGCTGCGTACTAAGATGTATTGAAGATCTCGGTATAAGGCCCAACAGGTCTATCACATCTGTGATGCTGCTAAGCACAGATTGGGAACTTGTAATGTTGACAGGTGAGTAACGACCCGATAAAGTGACTATGACTATACATCGCAATCAATCGGTGGACGTCAGGCTCTCTAAATAGCTTTTTAGCATTGATCTATGAAAAGGGAATATGCATAGTCCTGTGCTCAAAAACGGCAGCAGTAAATGAGTGCTAAAACAGATAGTTTAGCACTCATTGCATTCATAGTAGTTTCGTAGCACCTTCCGTTACGTCGAAGTGTTTTGTTAAAAATTGCAAAAATAATACGTAAAGGTTACGAAAAAGGATGGTATTTCTTATTTTCGATTAGAAAAATTTAGTTCATTTATAATAGGTTTTCACTGTCATTGCCTCACTTCCCTCTCCATCGGCTCATTCCTCCTCCATCAGATATCTTATTTCCACCCAAGAGTCCATAAATATATTGCTGATTTCTCTGGGGTCGTGTGCATCTGTGGTCGGTGCTGACTATCTATAGTTTCTAGTGACTCTCTACAGCTCGTTTAGCGTCTCGAAAACGCTATAAAAACGGGGTAAGTGCCGATAGGACACTGAGAGTTCTGTACATACTTTATTATCACAGACCTACATTTTTTTTTTCATGAAAAAGTGTTAGAAGTTTAATAGATACTTTACAGTAAATGGGACGTGCTAATCACGAATCTGTGCTTAGTATTTTTCCAGCACATCAGGTTTTCACATCACGTATTATAATGAGTATCCGATGAGTATTTTGTATTTCTTCACCTAAGGTAGCATAAAAAACCGAGATATAAACAGACTTAAAAGAAATATACCTAAGGAACACGGGCCTCGTATTTCTTGCGTTGTGACATCATTCGGTCGCTTAATATTAGATACTCTCTTTTTATACTAATGGAATAGTGTTTTCTGTTTTTTTATTTATATTATATTTATATAAATTTTAAAATTACCTCTAAAACGAAATCATACAACGGATTAAACTTATTCTAAACAAAAAGTGTTTATTATATTTTAATTTCTTTTTTAGTTATAATTAAAATTAAATTGTATATAAATAATACATTCCTCAAAAATATGTTAATTTGTAATTAATCTTCATTATATTTTATTATGTAAATAATAAGAAAGTTTTATAATACTATACTCTATACACTAGAAATTATTAAATTCTTTCATGTATATGTCACCGATATTATGAAATTAAAGATTCATACAAATTTTAATCTTAGGTGATTTTTACATTAAGTTTTATTATGAAGAAAAATATACTATGATTCTTTTCAATAAATTCAACAAAAAACAAAAATAAAGACTTAAAATAATATTGAACCACTCCATTGATGTTTTGTTTTAGAACAGCACGTAAATTAACGTAAATTAAAAAAAAAAATAGGACTTATTGTCTTTCAATAACAAAATTATCGTTACTTGTTCACTTTGCATTTAAAAATGAACTTTATGTGACATTTTACTTTTCGGTTAATAATATAACATAATGTCAGATGATGAATAATGTTTCTTCCTTTCTTTTTCTTTGGCACTGCAAAATAGTATCGTAAAATGTGAGATAAAGACAAAATGTAAATTTTTCGCCGTCGTCATAGTACGGGACTGTGCATCTTCTCTTTTTTATACATCTATGCTTTTTAGACATTCGTATTCAAAAGATGCTAATGGGACACTATTACGTAAGACTCTGCTGTCTATTCATCCGTTCGTCTGTCGGTTCGTCCGCCTATCATAATATAATGGTTCGATTTTTACTTCAATAATCGGGGGGAAATTATTGTGTTTCCATTTTGAAATCGTAATTATAATGACACAAACTCATTACAAATCTCTATCAATAAACCCGAAAAAGTCCAAATAATATCATTATTTACTTAGAATTCATTTTTAAATTCCTTTATTGCACATAAAACTTGCATAAGATCTACTTTTTCACACTTATGTCTTATAAAAGTCTACGCATTCGAATTTATGACGTCGCTCAATGTAGGGCTCACATATGAAAAGGTCTTAGGTCGTACACATTTCATTTGTACCGATTTTCATTAGGAAAGTGGACAAATGGCCGGCGACGGCTACGGCGCGCGGCCGTGTTGGCGTCGGGCCAAGTGACGTGGCGCGAAATTAGCGCGCGCTCGCGAACACCCGCTCTAAATACGCGGTGACGTCACACTTAGCACTGCCCTGTAAACACGTTAACATCGCTTCAGCGTCGACGAGAAAACAAACATGGGCCGCCAGTTACAAATAAAGTATTACGTAAACTATTCCAGCTGTTGTCGAAGAACCTCCCAATTTGAGCACAGCTATGAGAGAGATTTGCAGTTACCTTCAATTTTTTTTTCAATGTTATGTAATAGTTTTATTATTCGCTATAGTTTTAATTAAAGGTCACCCATAAATATTGTGATCACTGCGCACATTACATAGAACTCTTCTATTTTTAATAGGAGACCTTCAAAAAAAGTGTACGTAACACGAAAGAAATGCAAAGGAATGTTCAGTTTAAGTTACAATATTGAAACATTTGTTACACAAAATAAACTATTATGAACTGTTTATATTCTTTACTACACCACGCCTTCCAAGGAGAAAAATGTTTTATCGGTCTATACGGGCTTACATCCTAGGTGATAGAGTAATGATATAATCTCGTCTTTGACAGACACTAACTATTGACATTCAATTCTGAAATAAACACTTGCTTTCCTCAACATTTTTCACTGTATTTTTATTAATCATACCATAATTAAGATGGTTATCGGTCTGCGGTGGTACCTATAAAATTAGAAATACTAAATAGTACAATGAACATAATATAATGTTCATTATATTTTTTTTACTTTAGTTTAACAAGGTTACAAGTAAGGAAATGTATTGTTTTCAATGAGACTTTTAGGAAAAGCGTTTTCGTCAAACGTCGGCTTTAAGTCTATGATATTTTGTGATAATTTTTCTGATAATTTGTCTTTAACAATTATATGTGTGTGTTTGTGAGGGGGGAAGTGTATGTGTGTTTGCGCGTACATAGGCCTATATACGTATACTTATAACCCTAACACTTGGTATCTTGTGAACGCAATGACCGAATTTATCCAAGCTTGGGATGTTTTCGAGTATTGGCCAATGAATTTAGATTTCCCATGACTTTGAAGCTCATGGTTGTTGGATAGGTTCAGAGAAATTTTCAAAAATACACTTTATCAAAAATACTTAATTATATTGGATCCATAGAGACATGTAAGGAAATACCAAAAATATTATTTTTGAAGTGAAAATCTATTTTAGATAAAAATAATTGAAATTAGTAATTTAAAAAATCTCGTGAAAATAGGCAATTTGGATCTGACTTAAAAAATCAATAAAAAGGTGGAATGAACCTTGCCATTTAACTGTTTCACTGATGTTTCTTAACTGGCAAAAATTTACTACGTAATCATCATTCAAAGAATTACTATGTTTTATTGCTTTGACACATTTAAAAATAGCCACCTGTGTTTATAAAATACATCAGTTATACATATATAGAACTCTCGTCCTATATATGTATAACTGATATAATTTAATATCTCCAATTTCGCTGGATTTTCGAGTTTCAGTTTTTGTCGGTGCTTCCGCTGTCTTTCGGCTGCTGTCGGAGGCATTTTCTAAAACAACATAAACGATTGCAAAATAAATTGAATACATAGATAATGATCAATTGGTAGAAGCTCTTTTCAATAGAATTGTTTTTATTCTTAAGTATCGAAATGTAGTAAACCGTAAATGAAAGGAACACTTATCATTCGTCCTTTCTTTCCCCTTCCCCATCGCCGTTCCCATCTTCGTCCTCGTACTGTTTCCGTTCCACCAAGTGAAAAAAAACATAACTCATAATAAGTAAGTGAAGTCAAGGTCTCTTGTCAGTATTACTAAGTCTAAATTTTTCTAATAATGAGTCCAATTACCAATAATTTTAAGTTAATCAGTTGCGCAATTTGAAAGTCTGTAAGAATATGCGAGTGAAATCGGAGTCATAAGCTAGTATTAGCATAATAGCCTATTGCATTTTTTAAGAATTAGGATATACAATACATAAATATTTTTTCAAACTCAACTAGTAGGTCCAGAGAAAAGAACACGCGGGCGAAGCCGCAGGCACCAGATAGTATTAGCATATAACCTATATCATTTCTTAAAAATTATACAATCTAATACAAACAGAAGTTGTAAAATCCGACCGGTAGTTCCAGAGACAAGAACACACGGGCGGAAACGCGAGCAATAGCTAATATAAATTATAGCCTATAATGTTTTAATTATTTATATATTTAATTATGGCCTATAATTTTGATGTCTTTATTATTCTAAAGTTTCATAACAATCCGTTCGATAGTTTTGGCGTGAAATAACGCCTACGTATTCAACTTCTACGTATGAAACATACGTAGAAGCAGTATTTCGCTATTAGGATATTAATAGCATGTGAATGTCACGCGAAAAAATTATGTGTTATACAATAACAATTTTGTTTTAATAACCATATATATGACACTTTAGGTTTATACGTTTATGTAACTTTACACATTGTTATAAAAAGGAGAGAAATTTGGTTGCGACAAAAAACCAAAAAAAAAATTCATCACGTTTGCTATATATAAAAGAAAAAAGTGTAGTCTCGTTTATTTATTTTTTAAAATATACTAAATGTCAGTAGGTATATGTATTAAATATATACTTCAATATTATAATTAATATATCGGTTTCAAAAATAAGTGTAACCACATTAATTCAAATACTTTTATAAAACGGTAAAGAAGTTGGAGGACCTCAGTTTTTCTCCTTATGTACACTTGTTTTGAAATTGTCCTTATAACAGCAGTAGCCCGTCATAAAAGTTCGTTGTGCAAAAAGTATTAAGCTAATAGGTGACACTGCAAAAAGCAAATATTTTAAAACAAGCTGTCACGCGACTTTAGTAGAAGCACTACAAATAAATATTTATCAAATCTACTCCCCCGTTCAATAACGGAACAATTTAGAGCGATTTTCGAACCATAAAAAAGAGAGCACTATCAAATTGCGAGGTGTAAACTGCTCCGTTATATTGGCTATTAGACCGCCTCGCCTCATCTAGTTGAAGGATTGCCCACACGACACATCAGGGTTAAATGAAACGACGCCTGGACGCACATCAGGTCGTTGCTCCGGCAATATCATCAGCATGTCTTTGTTATCCTCCGATATTTCTCTTCTGTGTTGACTGTTCGTGATTATATTAAAATAATAAATTAAAAATGTAATTTAATGTATATTTAACGGATGTGGTTTAAATAGTTTAAATTGATTTATCATTTGGATTTCATTCCATTATAGTCGTAATGTTGAACACTGCATTGAAAAATAATACATACTACAAAAATCCTGGACCACACCTAAGATTAAAATGTTGAGGCAGTCGGTAAATGTCAAATTTTCTACCAAAGAATGACATCGTCATTCTCTTTAGCTTCAAAACTCGCTCAACGGAAGGCGAAGCTTTAGAAAAGTAGATGAAAGGTGTAAAATCATATAAAATAGGTTAGATGAAAAACCAAACGGAAAGATTTTGTAGATGAAACTTAAAAAATTCTTTAGACCTAAATATCCAGTATAAATAGGAAAAGTTTAAAAAAACCGATAGATTCACGCATTGCCCCCTATGAAATTAGACGGAGCATTTTGATGTTGACGCTTTTAACGCGTGTCTGTAAATTACCTATCTATCTCGAATTGAATTATGTATGCAAAAAAACCGCCTTAAACTTCAATAGAAATTGGCACAGAATTCACTGAGAAGACATTTAAACGATATCTATTAAATTACGTAGATTATAACATAGACAGCTTAAAATTGATCAGATATTATGATTCGTATACTAAACAAATTATATGCAAATTAACGAATCTTCTATTAAATACATGATTCTATAGAATAATTAGAATTGTAGGAATTTCTTAGAGCTCTCAAAGACAACAAACAGTTGGGTCTAAATACATGACAATACATTTATGGACATAACAAAGCTGTAATATGTGTTTATAAATGCAAGAGAATGTAAGTAAAAGCGAAAGTAAGCAACGTTTATGACACTGTAACTACAACAGTGAACTTTTCACTTTTTATTGTTAATCAAATTTGATACCAGGTCACAAAAATGTTTACCGGAAAACAATTTTTAATATAGAGATAATAATTTGTTTTCACTTAGTTATAAAAATTCGATTATGAAAGAGGAAAAATATGGACAACTTATACTTAAATTTCCCTCCACAGTTTTTAAGATTAAAATATTCTAAGTCATTGAGAAATGGATTTACAACGAGAACATTTTCACGTAATAATTTTTTTCACTTTTAACGTCGATTAAAACCAAAAGAATGATTTTCTAGAGCTAAATACAAATATAAAAGCTTTTCAAAGGACACCGTTTATTTATGGCTGAACGAATTTAAGCACTTGTTACGTAACTACAACGGACAAAGATATCAAGAAAATAGGTGAATGGTATACGAAGAATTTCAGCATATACTATACAGATTGGATTGGAAAGTGTGTATGAAATTCCGCATGGGAATTTTCTTCATTTGACCTTGTAAATGTACATACAACAGATATTGAATATTGGATGGTAAAACATCACATCACCACGACAACACGTCCGGGCACTGGTCAAACTTATAGATCATCCTCCTTATAAACCGAAACGGCATCATGTGACAGCAATATTCCCCATAATAAAAGATTAACGCAAGAGAAAATAGTTTTTGTCGCCCGAAGATGCACTAACTGCAATTTAAGAAGACCGAGGCCTAAAGTGGGCTAGAAAATGTGTTTTGATAACAGGTTTAGACGTATGAAACTTTTTATAGGAGTCGATAAAGAGTTTTTTTGAAAAGATATTACAAAGAAATAACTTTCTGTACTGTATTTTTAACAGTATCACAAAACTTTCTGAATTTTCGCGTATATGTCATACTTCATAGAGGAACACTACTAAGAAATAGGTAGAGTTCTAAAGTAAGTAACCTAAACATGTATTTATTTTCATTTTCTAAAAAAAATAATATATTGACTGTAAAATTTTAATATTGTAATTATAAACAAATGGTTTCTGGTATAACAAAAGGCACAATGTTAGATAAATATTTGTATGGTATTCCTAAAATGGCATTAGTATAAGGCTTGCATTCAGGGGAGGATGTTGTATAATGGAACTCAGCCAGCTCGGTGCCGCCAGCTAACCGCAATTGTACTCCCATTTTTCTTTGTACGCAACATACATACTAATGTTTGGTGATTTATTAAAATAAGGTTGATAAGCAGTTGTGATACAGTTCTTAAGAGTTTTATAATACAGTAAATTTAATAAATAATTTGCATCGCGTTAATTTCTATTATTTGAGTACCTAATGCAAATATTTAATGTTCAGAATGCTTTAAAGTCTTCTCAAAACGTACTAATTCTTCGAATACTAATAAACACTTTGGTTACGTGATAATGATCTATAGAATATACTAACTTCTGATAGACGTCATTAGTTCACAAATGGCTATAATACCTTTGTATGGTTCATTATAGCAGATGGCCTAGTTTAGTGAAGAACGAATTATATTTTCCTTAGTTGCAGAATTTAAGGCGACTAATTATAAATTTTGGTGGTATGGATCTCGATTTTTCTCAATATATTCGAAACATGTTAAAATGATCTTGGATGACCTGATTCTTTATGTTATTGACTTTAATTTGTTAGTTGCAGTTACATGATTTATTAATTTTTATACCGAAAGAAAAAATATAAAATATAACCTTTGTAAAACAGAGAAACATTTTACATGCTAATGGAGCCGATTCAAGTCTCCCAATTGATTATACAGATTAATCTATACAAGCAGTTCTATATGTTAGTTGTATTTTTTGACATTTATTCTAGTTTTTATTTTGAAGGAAAAAAAAGCTATTTTGTTTCGGCGGACCTTTAAAAATAAGCAAATACGCTTGTGTTTTATGGTGCAGTACCACGGTGTGCATGGATTTCGGCATGCGTGCATCATATTAATAGTTTATCACTGTTGCACCTTAAAGTGGTTATTTTTAATGTTTCTTCTTCAATAATCTGATCTATTCTTTGCAGATAGATATAACACAGTCTTTGACTTTATGACGTTTAAAAATAGTTTTGAAAAAAACTCAAAATGCGTGCAATTGGGTCTATTTAAGTCGAAGTGGACGATAACGAAATTATAAAATTCATAATCGAAGCGAATATTTTTGTAAGTAATGCTGACGCATAAATAATTGTGTCATATTTTGTACTTCACAAATTCTGTTCATATACATTTATGATTAATTAGCGATCCGCCCCGGTTTCGCATGTGTAGCACTAATTATCTATATTTAAGGTTCTAGTTAATTTCGACTCTTAATATTCTAAAACGCTATTAAAATCCAAGGTTTTAGTTTGGCAATAAATATTAAATTCTGACAATGAATTAAAAAAAACCGATCAAGTGGGAGTTGCACTCGTACGTGGAGGGTTCCGTACCTCCGTACAACGCCTTAAAATAGTTCAGTAAAAAATACGTTTTTTATGATGACAACTCCCTGTAACTTTTAAATTTATTTAATTTTAGTATTTGTTGTTATAGCGGCCACAGTAATATATAAACGGTGAACATTTCAAATATCTAGTTAATGCCATTATAAAGATCGATTTTAAAACGCTTAAAATGACTGAATGCATCGTTCTTACTCTGTGGAAATAAGTTTAAATCGTCCCCATTTATAAAAAAGACCCAAAGATAAAATAAAAAAACCATCCTATCTCTTAAATCAAATAACCACCTTATATGGTGGCATGCCAAATCTAGTTCAATACAATTTTCACTTCCGTCATTCTTAATACAACACTCTAGACTATTCAAAAACTGGTTAACTTTTTGGGACAACATTCACTATCCTAATGAGAGCTCGATATCGTTGTTATTCACATACTAATAAGAACGACATCAAAAATAAAGCTCGTCTACCACACCTGCGAGTTGAAAATTCAATTTTGAAATGGTAACAAATTTTCTGTTCAACTCGATTCACGAACGGCAGAAGAGAAGTATAAAATATTGCGCAAATCTTTACGCAAGAAAGCACCGCAGTGGGATCCGTGCTGTATAATTTTACGTTCGCTCGTTTTCAATAAAGGATTCATCGCGCTTTACGAGCTCAATATCTTATAAAACGAGTTTGAATTTCATGCAAACTTCTCTACTGTAGACCGTTCGGTATCAAATACCAAATTTATGTACAGTTTTATACATTTGTTTCAATTGTACGGGTAAATGTTGACTGTGGAACGAACTGTTTTCCATTGTTGTGTTTGAGATCGGCAAAATTACAGTAACACTGCTCGTATGGTAATTGGCTGAGTATTTGCGGTAATTCTATGCAATTTTTGTATGTTGTAACCTTAAATATCTTAAATTGAAGATAGCTGACTGACATTTTACCATAATGGATCTTGTATACGGTGTTTTTATGCGGGATTCATTATTAGACATTTGCCTGCGACATACAGTAACATATAGTAACACGTAGCATGCAATCCACCGCTGACCCTCTAATCTGTTTGTCAGTTCGATGAGACTAACAGATATCGAACATTTGAGTGTTAATTTGTTATTCATTATGACCCCCAATTTTGGCGGTTAAGATAAGTAAAAAGTTAAAACGAAAGTCAGCGTTGGGTTGCGTTCTGTATGTTACTGTATGTTTCAAGCATGCGTCTAATAATGAGTGTCGTAAAGGCGAAAAATTGCCAACATTTGTAAAGCGTTTTTTTTTTGTAATAAAATCATTAAAATATAAACAGTGGATTTTGCATTCGGTGAAGAGGCGAATATGTATAAGATCTTGTGTGTTCGATGGGTGCTATCGTATAAGAATATACAACATAAAGAGCGACAATGCAAACTTTAGTTTTCGATTTATCAAAAAAGAAACAACATGTTTCGAATCAAAATTAAAAGAAGTCATTCGTTTTGATCTATATAATAACGTGAAAAGGTAATTTTGAAATTCATATTTCCGATATTTCTAACAGACACAAATACTAATATCATTTAACATTTCCTAAGTCGTAGCGCTATAAATCTGGGCTTGCGGTTTACGGCAATAAGCGGGCACGCGAAAATAAAATTTCTTAAACACTATAAAGCATTTATGTTACAATAGCAAGACAGAATGTGTAAAATATTTTGAAGAAACACTCTTCAAGGCGGGTCTTGAAGTGACGTTCAGAAAATAAGTCTCACTCACTTTCCGCACTTATCATTTGAATTTTGAATTCGTCGCCAAACCAGAAATATTAAGATATAAAGTGGTCTGTATTACAAAAGAGCAACTTGATATGTAAAAGTTCTGTAGTATATTTAATTATTGTTATTTTATTAATAACTAACTGTGCTGATAACTGCCCGGTTGAACATAAAATGAATTTCTTTAACGTTTTAAGTATAAGATAGAGGGAAGATAGAGAATAAAGGAAAGAGGGTTAGATCAATAAAGCTACTCTTTCAATTATAATTCCTGTCCGGATCAGCATAAGCCGCGTAGGTGTAAAGGTTACACCCACTATTATTTTTTATTAAAAAAGCAATTATTATCTTTGATATGTACAATAAAGTCTGTTATGTATTACTCGTAATAAATCATCTGCAATGCGAGGAAACTATGTTATAAGTTGTTGTTAGTGTTATAGTTCGAAGAAGTATTCAGGTAAGTGTTAAACAGATTCTTGTATTGAGCATTGTGTGCAATATAAAAGTGTTCTTACAAAAATCTTTACTGAATAGATATGCACTAACCTGAGATAGCTTTGATTGAAATATTACTTGGGTAATAATTTTTCTGATTCGATGTATTTGGACATAGAACGGAGTGGGATATTAAGCTGAAATCAATAAATGTAAATATTTTTTAATTCGTGGATCATATATAATATTAAAAATTATTTTATTCATACAGTGTAAATGATCTAGCGAGTCCTTGCTTGTTTCAGGCATTGGACGTTTACTGGTGAACATGAGGATTCGTGTTCGTTTTCTCAATGAACGATCCTAGACTAGTTATAATTTGGCCCTCGATCTATAATAAGTCCTCAGTCAACTGTGTGAGAGGCCATCCGATGCTGATTCCTAGTTGATGGTCCCTACTCGAAAATCTTTTTTCTTAAATGTTATGGATTCTATGAGAAATGTGGTTTGACCATTTGCACGTAAATATGCTATTTTTGTGAGTTATGCCGATACTCTCGTTCTTTTAAGGATTTTCTTCTTTTTCTAGCATAAAATCATCGCACGCAGAGGTACACTGAGGTTTTTACAAAACCAACGGCAAAGCTCCGCGTTTAGTATCTGTATATAGCCAGAGGCAGCTTTAATTGTTCGACAAGTTTTATCTATGAACATTGAAATACAGGTAGATTCAAATTAATTGAGAAGTTAGTTATTAGTCGCGTAGAAGTCGCAAATTCTAGGTGCTAGCGACTCTTGATTTGATTGTACTCGACTCGACTGTCTCCGTGCGGACCGCGTTTACAGTTCACTTCACAGTCGCCAATTTGTTTGAATGTAATTGTATATTAGACTCGAAGATGGCGCGTAGTTTCTGAATGTTGCCCAGTTAAGCCATATTCTTCGTTCTCAATAGGGAAGCTATTGAAATTGGAGCTGCCTGCTCGGTTAGTTTGTGTACACTCGTTACACATGTTTATTATTGAGTTCTCAATTACTACTGGCATGGTTACGAATACTAATTTACAGATCCATTTTTTTTTTGTGATTCTGACGTCGCTGGAATCGAGTTCGTTCGGCAATTCTGTTATTATGACTACTATCTCAACGATTCGTGGGTGCGTGACGTATTAAATATTCGTCTTTCACCTTCGGTAAAGTGTTACTACGCGAAAACTAATAATTAGACAATTGCCTGAAATATATAGAAACATGTATCACGTGAATCGTAACTGACCTTTGAATCGGTTCTTCCACTACGAATCCTAAGGGTTTCAAAGATATGCTATCTATTTTATTCCTCTGAAATTGAATTCTCATTTCCACTCTGTACTCGGACTTATCTAATTATATGGTTGTACAATTACCTTTGAACCTAGATATAGTGATTATAGATGTGCCACCGTTGAAGAGACTTTACCAGTCCCAGATTTCGATAGAATCAAAGGCTTTCTTATAGTCTGCATACGTTAAGCAAAAATTATTAACAATTAAGACTTTTATGGAACTTTGTAGCTTGATACAACGAAGAGCGACAGTAAAAGGAGACAAACATATACATCTATAGACATAAGCTTGCAAAAGAAAAAGATAGATTGTGAGATGAAATAGAATGCCTGCAAGAGAATGAGATAAAATATAAATTGGGACACATGCGAAAAAAAGAAATATGTGTGCTTGTGTGCGCCTGCGTATTGTCGTTTGTCGAAATTGAAAACATTGTGTCTGAATAAGAAGTAAAATAATCTTTTAACTGGGTACTAATATTATAACAAATACACCATATGGTCATGCCATTCGTTTCATTCTCTGGCAGTTTTATTTCCTGAAGGTGTTACTTCTAACGCGCGCGAACCGCACGTATGTCTTTATTTTGCTTTATAAAACTTGCCTTTAAACCTGACTATACTTGATTTAGTTCTAACCACTGGCGAGTTGGCCAATGAGTTTCTAACTTATGTCAAATCATACTCCACACTCCGTGCCTCGGAGAGTATTTTAAACTGTCGTTACCAGATGTTGACATCGCATCGGTGGACAACGGTTGTTAGCAGCGCTAGACCCTCACGGGCCAGCGCAGGTGGCTTAAGGTCTAAACTCCTCAATCTGATATAAAAATATTGTGGGAAGATATGCCTTGGCATTGGGGCGATTGGATATTCTAATATAACAAGACAAGGACAGCAGATATCGACAAGTCGATTATATCAAATTTAAAGGCCGTATTATAGAAGCAATTTGTACACTTCTATAATCTATAAACAAATTACAAGGCTGTCCGACAGTATGCGACAAATTCGATATGCGAAAAAATCGCGTTTATGAGTTATTTTCAAAGTTATCACAAACCATATCAAGGGCATGATTGATGACTTTTAAACAACTAAACAAGGCCGGTTCTCTAAAATTTTCATCATCATGTACCATGAGAATAGACTTGTTTCATCGAACTGCTAATAATAACAGTGTTAAAAAGTTTTCATTTCAAATATAAATTACATCCACTGAATTTAAAGTTGTAGTAAGTTTTAATATGATCTACAGTCTTTTAAATAGATGTATTGTCTACAGGCAGAAAATAAAGCAAAAAGAACTTTGACTCCATTTTGATGACAGTTTTAAACAACTTTGACCCAACTTCATGAGTAGCTTAGCTAGCTGAAGGCTTGTATCATCAATGGTTTGTATTCTCTTTAATATTCAAAGCAATTTTGAAGTTCAAGATAAAAATATCGAAAGCGTAACATTAACAGTGGTCAGATGGAGTATGGAATTTATCAGATAAGACTTTTCTAGTTTTTTATACAAATCCAATGTACTTCTAATCGTTCAGACGGGCACTACTGCACTTTGACATGTTCATTACTGAGGCATTATTGAGAATATTTGTGGCTAAGTGGTTGTGATAAAATTTACCTGTAAAATTTACCCTTAGTCTCTAATAAAACTTAGAAACGGAAACTAGATGACAAGTAATGAAATGATCGATATAATTAATGAAACACTATTCGAGAATTGGTATATGTATTAAGCGCCTCGATGCTAAGATGATTCTTCAGGTGAATGTTTAACATCATTTACCACTCAACGTGAATCCTATGACGAGGTAATACCTTCTATTGTCAAAGCATTGTAACAACAATCGTATAATATTTTAGTGTTTCATATGAGATTGGATTTAAATTTTTTTCATAAGTTACCTTTCGCACTTGACCTTCGTGATTTTAGCCTTGAATGAAATGTCGCTGGCGATATATATCCAATCTCTTCCTATCGGCCAATGTAAAGCTGACTAAATTAGTTTTAATAAAATGTATTAAAGTTAATTCAGATACCTTTTCGTCATTAAAATGGCCAGGGATAACAGTATGCAATACATTTTCGTAAATTTTATAAATATTAATATTACTTAATTTTATTTTACATTTTCCTTTTGTCGCGGTGTATCACCGAATGCACCATCCGTTGAAAATATGTGTGTAACTAATGTCCAAACCAAACGATAGAACGTTAAATTCAAGTTTTGAACCGCGTGAACGGATAGGACTAACTAACAACCTTTTGTGTTTAATTTTCTATTATCAACACAAAATCTTTACGTTCTGTTTTGCTTATTAACCAATACGACCAGAGAAATATTCCTTGACTGTAGAATCACCCCATTAACTGACATTCAATTCACTTGTTTGTCTAAAGTCGCTGTCTGTTTCGGGGACATCCGATAGGGAGCTTGATGAATCGAAATTGAAATAGCCGCAAGGGAAGGGCCTGCAGGAGACGCGCCGTGCCCTTACCATAAAGCCATAAAGCTCTCATGGAGGTAGGTACGGGGCACCTACTTTGCCAGCACACTGTCGGCGCATGACGTATGTGCGGAATTCGTGTCTGGTATTCAGTGCCTGCATCAAAATGTAAAGGTGTTGCTTTATCCTTTAATAAATTTTAAAGCTGCAAGCTGTCTGATGAGCTTCGGACTTGAAATAACCGAGATGACTTTATGAAATACTTTTTTGGAAGATTAAATTATGAATACTTCATTAACCATTTTTTTATTTATTTCAAATTGTTCTTGTAGATGTCTCTCCTGAATATGTCACTGAATACTCCTGACTATGAGTTAGTTAGGTCTTGCGACATGCTTTTTGATCGGCTGTGGAGGTTTAATTATTGCAACTTATATAAAACATTTGGTAGTTTTTGTTCAATAATATTTTATACCATGAATTTAAAATGTCAGAGCGTAAATCAAAACACATTTGTATTTTTATGAGTATTCAACTCAAGCTTTTGAAAAATATTTAAGTTTTTAAAAGTATGAGTAAGTTTTATTAAGTATGTATAGATCTATTTGCGTCTTTGATCAATGACCAAGTATGGGGTTAGTAAGAGTATGCAGCTTTATTATTTAACTTTATAACTACTGAATATTATTCAATGGTTTATGAATAAGATTGTTTTTAGAGTTTTTTTATGTTCATTTTACGCGGTAGAATGATGGAGAATCCTATTGCGAGATCGTTTTTTCCGAACTTTTTCTAATATAAGAGACAAACTATTGTTAGTGTACCAGTTTGCAGTGACAGTATTTTTTTTTTCTAAAACAATTGTTGTATAATGATCTGTCATTCCGAAGGAACATACCACCATCTTTTTCCCGACACTTGACCTCGTTTACTTTGTAGGCAAGTTCTCGAAAAGAAACGTCTAGGCTGTGCTTTGGTTTCAAGATCGTGACAGTATCTCAGCTTCCAGATGATGAATCCAGCTTTCGTCACCTGTAGCTATGCTGTATACAGCATTTGACTCACCATCGGAAAATCTTTGCATTATTTCGCGGCACCAATTAATACAACGGAGTTTTTGCATATCGGTCAAATTATGAGGTACAAAGCTTCCTGACCCCTAAATGTTCATGAAGGATTTTATGCATTTGACGCATACCGATGTCTAAGCTCATCCAAATCTGCTGGCAGGTGGCTTTTGACAGTCCCTATCACGAGCCGCGCAGTACTGATATTGTCTTCGGTCGTCCCCGCAGAAGAACATCCTTCACGCAGATCGTCAGTCAGATTAATGTGACCACGTATGAACTGGTTAAGCCAATTACAAATAGTGGTAAGGGATGAAGCTTTATCATGAAATGCCAATCAAAATCTTTAATAACTTTCTTGTTGGCTTAAATGGTAACAAAGTTCATAGAAAATCATCACACTAAAATTTTGTCGCGTTAAATTATATTGACATTAGACAATTTTCTTTTTACCGCCAATTTGTAAAACAATGACAGATGAACGCAATATATATAATAAGGTTGATGAAGTTCCATTTTTATTATTGAAACATATTTTTCTTATTTTACTGTTTCTGTGTGACTAGTTTTAAAAATGAAATGCAGACTAAAAATCGGCGAAGTGCGTTTCGGCCACGCGCAGTTTAGAGTTCCGTACTTGTCCGTCATAATATGCATACCGAAAAGGTAGGATTTTGTTTGATACAATGAACTTATTAATTGAGTTCACGATTAACGCCTAATAAAGTTTAAAACGGGGCCTACATGGGACGTGTATAACGGATGTTTTGATTTAATATTTCTATAATTTTACATGGTTCATAAACTTATATTTACTCACTATTTTGAACAACTAACAACGTCATCGAAGTAATTTAATCTAATTTCTACGGAAGTTTTCTTTTTACTTCTTCAAGTAGGTACATTTTATGCGTTTATCTATTATTACTCGTCAATTAAAAAAGCTAATTATCTGTGATAGTTTTCTTTTAACTTCGTTGTGTATACTACTGTGGTAAATTCTTGCACATATCCAAGAATAACTATTTAGCTAGAGGAGGGGGGATATTTGACTCTAACAAAAATTTGCACTTTGCTTAAAGCTCACAGATAAAAACGGGTCCCTAAATTGAAAAATTGTTTTCACGAACCCACAATGTTTTTAAATGAACTATCTAACGATTTCTCACATCATGGGATGAACTAGAAAAAAAATCATCTCCACTTTAGGTATAGAGAAGATAGCCAAAAAAATTTTTTTTCCAAAATTTTATTCTCTGATATTAGTAGAATAAAATTTTAGAAAGCTGTATTTTGGTATATTTATATATATGTATAAATGTACCAAATTACAGTCTTGTAGTACTAAGAGTCTCTGAGGTAAGCCGCGGACAGACAGATAGATGGATGGAAGGACGGATGGACCCGGTGAAATTATAAACCTTCTTTGTATTTCTTTGTGAACCAGTACATACAATAAATACCTATGGAGAGAAATGGTTACCTACATACTAGAAACACAATTTCGCGTAACCAAAATTAGTTCTTAGCTCGAAAAGGGCTAGTTATTGAAGAGTTTTTCATTGAATTGTTTCTTTAATAGTGTGCCGCTTTCAAATATCAAATAACATCTATAAAGACTTTATGAATGCGCTTACTAATAATGAGTTTTCGTCAGTAATCAATTAATATTCCAGGTATATTATATAAAATTTTTAATTAACTTTTCTTTAAAATAAAGGTACAAGCAATTAATTTGTAATTTTAAAATTTAATGAAAATTTTATTAATCAATACCTATTCGCTCTTTGCGCTTATAACCTTTGTGAATCAGTTCACAACACAGGCAATGAATAAGAAATTTGAATTGAAATGAATTGAAAATTTCATTTGAATTGAAAATGAAATGAGTGAATTGAACGAATTGCATAGTATGTTTCAAATGGGCGGCGATGGACGAATGTTTGAACAAAATCTCAAAATTGAATCGAAAGCGTTGCTCTCGAACCCTCAAATTTCTGGCTCGTTCTTCTTGAGGGAAAACTGCCTTCCGAACGAGTGGCAAAATGGTGAAGCTAAGTAGTAAAATTTAAATTCTTGAAGCATTGTGACATGTTTCTAGTATTGTTCATGAACCATGAAATAAATATATATTTGAATTCGAATAAAAGGAGAAGAGGCCTTCGGTTTCGAAGGAACGATTCTGACTTCTGAACTACTTGATTCGAATCCTAAGCACGATCTGAAAAAATGTAGAGATTTTAAGTACTTACTCAAATCAAAACATTCGTGTCGTGCTTCTAATAACACTATAAACAATCGGTCCCAGACGTATTCAAAGCATCGGTGACAACGTTCGTTTGCAGCCGTGACTCGATATGATTTATGCTTCAAATTCATAGTTTTATTCAGAAGGATGTCAATAGAGTCTGCCTCAGCAGTAGAGCGATACAAACCTGATACAACAACAATAATTTAGATAAAAATGCATCGTCCTCGTTATTATTTTAAATAAAATAGCTTTGTTTCTTTTATAAGACCGATATTTGTGGTCAATGCCTTGTATTACTTGCGAAATTCACGATTTTTACGAGTACTATCTTCGGAGAAGAAACAAAATAATTAAAAAAAAAAATGAAATATATATATAAAGCAAATGATCTCTTTGGTGTATTGAAATAGTATGTTAGAAAAAAACAGTAAAGTTAGTGAAAGAGAGTAAAAGTTATAACTTCCTTTATTTTTTCGACAAAACTTCCTATTGTGATAGAAATATCATAAGGTGCGATTTATTGTACGATGAAAATTGTGAAATCAGTTATAAAACACAGTCTCAGAGTGTGTACTCAATGAAAGTGGAAAGCAGATTTTACGGTGAAGTTTCAGTATATTGCTCTATTTAATTTTACAGTTCTTGTGAAAATCATTAAAAGTCAATCGTAACGAACCCTAATTATTATTTTTTAATTTATATGTTTCATAAGTGATAATAATAGCGCATGTGGTCTAATATATTTTATAACATGAAGGAGAATTTGTCAAATTAAATAAAGTACTTACTTTAGTTTACACATTTAAATAAATATTATTTTAATAAAATAAGGAAACGATAATACAACTAAGTAATTGTTTTGGCCCCATTCAGTGCTACTAATTTTGTCGGCAGCGCCGATGTCGGTATCTTCTAGCGTAATATAATGGTGGATAGTGTCACGAAGCCTACTATAGAGTTCTTGTTGTTTCTTAGTTACGTGACTAAAGTGTCTAATCTAAGTGTCAGTCAGAATGAAAATATTCAATCTATAGATTCATGGAAGGTAGGATTTAGAATCTAAAGAAAACTATAATGTAAATGAAAAATATACAGTTAAGATTAACTATGGTCATAATTAAATCTTAACGTATTTATGGACAAGAAAAGTAATCATAGCCTGCGTATACGGTGTCTCTTAAATACCTCACTCGTCATTTCACTTCCGTGAATATGTAAAGCCATTAATTTCACATTACGATTCGTATAAAGCTTCAAACTGTGGCCGCGTTTCCAAATCGCGACGATTCTCTAAAATTAATATCGTACATTATCATTGATTTCTTTTTAATAGCGTATCGCTCACTATTTATGAGAATGGTTAAAAATTGTAAGTGATATTTATACAAGGGACATGATTATCGAGCGATTTTAGAAACGACTAGAATTTTTCATCTTTTGCCTAAAAGGCAAAGCAAGCAAACGATTGATGGAACTTGTGTACGACATCAGATTGATTTTTATTTCGTTAATTGATGCACTATCGTAACATAATACTATATTTTTTTTGTGTAAAACCCCTACAGAAGTTAATACGAATAATTAATGTATATAAACATTTACTAATGGTCGTTCAATGGTCGAAATTTGACCATAATTCATAAATTTTTAGGTTCGAACATTCTTTTGAATTCTGTTGTACTACGTTAGCTGCGAACATGTGCAAATAAACATGTCATTAGCAGGTGTCGTGTGTTGTAATTCCCTGCATTACCTACGAATTTAAAAAATGATGTGTAAAAATGCAACATATAAAAATACTAAACAATGTGTAAATAGAGAAATGATATGTAATAGATACAATGACTAAAATTTACACGACACGAGTACAGTATAGAAATTGTAGCTTGTAAATGTAAGGCATGTAAAGCACGAGGAATTGAGATTTCTAAATAAAAACTTTGATTCTACGTCGAAGGTGGGAGAAAAAACTGTTTTCAATTATTTTTATTAATAACACTAAACCTATAGCTATAAAAACAACAGTCACTGAACAGTACAAAAAAAAAAATCGGTTGACAAACAAGGGAGAAACAGGCTGGCAAAAGGCAAACTTTTGGTCTCAGCCTATTTGTATATAGATGTATACATGTTATAGTTTCTTGAACAATTCGTAGCTTTATTTTTGTATTAAACACACAACACGACTTAGTATACAAAATTACACTTCTATGTCACTT
Source organism: Eumeta japonica (assembly GCA_005406025.1). Classification (NCBI taxonomy): domain Eukaryota; kingdom Metazoa; phylum Arthropoda; class Insecta; order Lepidoptera; family Psychidae; genus Eumeta; species Eumeta japonica. Next base: position 151,672 of record BGZK01000410.1, read on the forward strand.
CTTACATATATGCCTTTAGTAATAAAATTTTAGTTACGATAAAACGAGATGTAGCAAAGAAAGTAAAGTCATCGTTTCTCTTAAGGTTACGTGTGTTGTGTTTATTGGCGAGTTTTAAAAAAAATGGTAATATCGCACACCATGCCTCATGAATATTTTTACCTACCAAGCCTTAGTATTAATGTATTCATACATCAATACCAAACAACTGGTTTTACATTGTCGCTCCTATCTGAAATGCTTGCTGGTTTTTATGACGGTGTTTGATCAATTTTTAAACGTATTAATAGATATAGAATTTTAAAGAAACAATGGAACTTTAAAGCTAAAGATCATAAGCTTTTACGTGTAGCAAGTATAATATAGTCTATAACAGCCACAATGTTGCAGGTCGTGTTATGTTTTTTTTTTTTATCTGTTAAGGCGCATAAAGGCATTCCGCATTATTTTTGTGATGGATAGACGAGCTTGGAACTTGAACTTCAGATTGACCCATAAAGGGTTGAGAGCTGATTAAAATATTCACAGCTATAACGAATAGTTATTCCTATTAGGTACGAAAAAGTAATATTTAGATGTTACATCTCGTACAATAAATACTTAATCTGTAATTCATTTTATTTATTTCTCGCAACACTTGTTCTGTTCTTGTTCCAAACATCTGTTTGAGGGTAATCTTGCAAGTATTTATTTTCTCTGCGTAAAGGTAGCCGAAATACCTATGCTTATGTACAAAATTTTTGGCATTCATGTCAATTTTCTTAATATGATTTGGTATGTTTGTGATCAATTCGCACTTACAAATGATAAAAGCCAGTTTTCCCGATCTTTGAAAGTATTACAAAGTTTCTGTTGAAACTGTAATTAAAAATACATTGTTTAAATTATAACAATTATATAACGGATAGATACGATGAAACAAAAGAAAAGAGATGCATCTCCTTAGCATGAACTAATCATGTAGTTCTTATATTTACGCACTGACGTAAATCTAAGAACTACATGGAGGATTCTTGCTTTTATTTGACGTTTTAAACAGTTTTAAGAGAACACGTTTAGTGAAATATGCCCACACATCATCAGTATCAACGCCGCTACCTTGTTTTTACGAAATTTCCATACCGTAACGGTATTTAAGATTTGAATCCATCAAATTCAATGAGTGCTATGGAAGAAAATACTTAACTGTTTCTTATACTTAATTAGTCGAAGATTAATCTTTTTGTGCTATCTTAGTTGCATAGAAAGAGAGGCATGGCCGGCTCATATCGATGACACAAAGTAATTCCTCGGCAACCACGAGTCACCAGATTTCCCTGAAAAAATAATAACAATATTGAATACCTATCGTAAACTGGAATAAAATGTGTCATGGAAGATCTATTTTATACACTCACACTTCATGTTTTTTCCCGAAATATGAGTTCAGCTCAATACGAGCATGAAGAATGCGTTCACCAGAAAATAGTAGAGATTGAGAGTCATTATTAAGGTAGGTAAGAACCAAACGTGCTTGCAGACTAATATTGCTGTTATCAGAGCGATTCTGTGAAGATTTAAGTGATATGATTGATTGAAACAAAGAAATCGAGTCAATCAAAAAATCTCAAATATTTTTAAAAAGAAATAAAATTATTAGTTGATAATTTAGATCAATTTTTTTTTCGATAAATCAATAAATCCTTTCTGTTATGAAACCTAATATGGTTATACAATTTAATTAATAAAATTCAATAGACCTGGCAATTAAATATAATTGTAACCTGTTGATGCGACATGTGCTGTTACATTAGATTTGCCCCAAGGTTCCATACTAGGACCATTATTTTTTCTATTATTTATCAATAACATCGACCAATGTCTTAAAAACTATTACTGATTACTCTATGCGAACAATCTAAACTATATTACAGCGTTTCTGGTTATGCTGACTGCAAAAATTTCAGGGAGATCTAGATCGATTAACTGATTACTGTACCGTGGATAAACTTCAATTAAATATTAGCAAGTGGAAACTCACTACTTTTACCAAAAAAAAAAAACGATATTCATGTAGATTCTATAACTAATAAAAATTACCAACTATTGTGGTTTGTGATGAGGAGTAGTGTTAAATTTAACCGGTTTGAGTCGTTTATGTGGGTCAAACTAAAAGTACATAGAAAATCAAAAACTGTGCAAACTAGTGACTTATTTTTATTATTATTGTTTTTTCAGATAGTGTCCAATGAGATTAATACATCGCTACATTCGATGGAACCATTGAGAGAAATATTTTGCTACTTGCACTAAGGGGTCGCCTAGACGACCTTTTCATACGGAGCTACTGCTTTCTCGGCGTCCGTAAACCACTTTCCTCAAAGTTTTTTATATCAGGAAATAAATAAAAATTTCATGTTGCGAGGTCGGGGCTGAAAGGCTAGTGAGTTAGTATTTCTATACCTATCGTGCTCAAATGATGAGGCGTTGCCATGATGAAGGAAAATTCTAATGCGAGGTCGTTTTTCCTGAACTTTTTTCAAAATAAAAGACAAACGATTGTTACCATCCCAGTCTGAAACAAATGTTTTTTTTTTTCTAAAAAATTGTTGCATAATGACTTGTCATTCCGAAAAAAAGAGACTATCATCTTTTTTCCGACGCTTCGACCTCGTTTTATTTAATAGGCGACTCCTCGAAAGGAAACGTCCACTGAGCAGGTTGTCTTTTGGTTTCCAGATCGTAACTATAAATCCAGCTTTCGACACCTGTAACTATATCGCATACAGCATTTGAGTCACCATTAGAAAATTTTTGGATCATTTCGCGCCACTAATTAACATGACGGAGTTTTGAGATTCGGTCCAATTAGATGTATCTCCGAATACAAAGTTACCTGACCGCAAAATGTTCAAGAATGATTTTCTGCATTTGACTCGTATAAAGTTAACCAGATCTACTGGTGGGTCACTATTTTGTCAGTCTCTATCGTGAACCGCGCAGTATTGATGTTGTCTTCGGTCGTCGCCGCAGAAGGATGTCCCTCACGCAGATCGTCAGTCAGATAAGTGCGACCACGTTTGAACTGGTTTAGCTAGTTATAAACAGTGGTAAGGGATAGAGCTTCAACATGAAAGGCTAACCGAAGTCTTTTATAACTTTCTTGTTGGTTTAAATGGCAACGAAATTCATAGAAAATATTTACACTAAAAAATTCTCGCGTTAAATTAATGTTGACGTTAGACAAATATTTTTTTTTTGCCACCATTTTGGAAAAACGAATGATAGATGAATACAATGCACATAATAAGGTCGACAAGGAATTTCATTTTTTGAATTTCAATATGTTTTGATATTTTACAGTTTCTAAGAGACCAATTATAAAAATTTTAAGTGAGACCTACTTCATCTGGTTTCTAATGAGACAAAATGCGAAACCATTGCATACATTTTTCTAAATGTTAAAACATACCGTTGTTTACAAAATCAGAAAGAGCCATTTTCTATGAGATTGTCGTCGATGTATACACTTCGTGATGATTTTGTGTCATGTTTCAAAAATGTCACATCTAAATTAGTTTAATAATATTGCATTATATTTCAGAGATTTGGCTACAATCACTTATAGTTTTAACGGAATCATTCAGTAGTTTCTTAGTTATGTAGTAAAGAGGCTTACGTTAGCGCTCATTTATATCCCACTTCACCGGTGAGTTGGGGAAAAAACCGATCACTAAAAGGTCTCGAAAATCGACCGTCTTAAAAACGGCCCGACGAAACTATGAGTAAGAGGGTGGTTACACTCTGACTAAAAATGTAGAAGCCCCGTTATGATTAATAGAGGTACTGAAATATTCGTTATTGGAACTGGTTTTTCACTTTCTCTGTGCAAAAAAGGAGGTTTTCTCTTAAATAGACGTAAAATTACTATTGTCTTAAGCAGTAAGTGAAAGGCTAGATGCACTGTAAAGTTCAAATGCTTAATCAGTAAAAAAAAAAGTTAATTTTAAAAAGGACTTTTATAAAATAATGATAACAATAAAAAGCGCCTTCATAGATCTACTAGTCAAAATTATAGTTATTTTTGGTGTTGGTATCAACTAAAGCAAAGCAACAACAATAAAATATCTCAATGATGACGATGAACTCATCAGTTAGCAAGGGGTAAGAAAGCAAAATTTATAAACACGAACGCAAAACGTTAAGGATTCCGTTAAAAAGATGTTAAACGAGGATAGGTCAGGCACGATCCGCCTGACATATGTTTGGATGTCACCGACAACTTTAAAACAATTAATTATTTTAACTGTCAGGTATTTGAAAGCATTTTTTATTAAGCTTCTAAATTAATGCATTACGTGGAGTAAAAGACGACCGCTATTTGGAATTGCACAATTTTACTGAAATATTATTTTTTTTTTCCCAGAAAACAATGGTAATTAATATTCATAAATAAATATTAATATAACGGCAAAAAGCTTCACTGGTCCGATGTGTAGTTATTAAATACAAATCTGCAATCGTAAAAGAATTTCAATAATTAAAAATAAAGGAAAATATTCGCGGAAAAGCTAATACAGCTCTCAAAGTACAGTTATCTTAAATTTTGAAATGAGGTTATTGCGAATAAGTACTCTCTACGAAAACCGTAATGAACGGTAGCAGCACTTTTATAAAGTTGGAGTAACGCTTCACATAGAGTTTTCATTTTCAAAACGATTTCATAAAAATTTTTCGACTACGAGAAAATCATTACCGACTGTTGTAACAATGGGATTCTATCATTTTCAGGTGCGTCACAGATTTGGTTTCTAACCAAACCGATCAATGAAAAAAAAACCGGTATGAAACCGGTTCTGGTTTGATCATCACAACTATTTGTACCTGTTCAGGTACAGATACGTTCAGGTGCGAGTGTATACAGACGAACGCGTGGCGCGGCCCGATGTATACTATCACATGCGACTCGAGTCGCCGCCGGCACGGCCAGTCGTGTGCCGAACACTTCGCCGCCCGCACGCACCGCGCAACGAGCGGCGACGTAGCGCTACGCCGTAGCCGATGTTTACTTAATAAATAACCCGAATTAAACTCGAACCGATTCCGATTAAGCCTCCGACAGATTTGTCAAAGTTCAAACGCGCAATCAATGCTAACGGATGTGGCCGGAAATGTAAACAGATATATGCGTATGCTTCAGATAACGAAGTGTTTATAAAGGGGAATTTTGTTCCGTTTGTATATATTACAGTAATAACCTAGTGAAGTTAAAGGAAGGTGTCATGTGAAAGGGTGTGATTCGCATTTTTTCATTGAGACTCGGTAAGGGCAAGTTTTTTTTTTAATTTTCAATGATCTTTGTAATATGTACTCTTGTTTGTATATAGAATACATGTCACTATAATTAACAGTATTTAAATACATTTTCATCATTTTGAAAGGCGGAAGTTTTTTTTTAAGAAAAACAATTTATGATGACAAAATTTTATTAATATTGAAAATAATGAGAGTCTTAAAAAACAATTAAGTCATTTCAATTTATGAAAGTGCATCGCATATATTTTATTTTTTTATTAATAATACTAATTATTGAATCATCATATAACACTACAGAAAAAGTTCCGATATGTTTATTGGTCGATATTACATATTTAAGCAATTTCTCATTGATAACGATTAATTCATGCTGTATAATAATAAATATAACAGTAAGTATATTGATTTATATACTATTTAATGTATCTCGCAAAATTGGTTCATTGATTAGTAGTACATTTTAGAAATTAAAGTCATTCATTTAATTTTGTTTACCCGGTTGGCTTTTTTTCTACAAAATGTAATTTCTTAACATTTTGCATAACATTGTCACGTAGTGACATCTTAAAGTTACACACATAAAATCAATGGCTATATTCATATAAAAAAAAAAATTCAATACGATTACAAAAAGTTTCATTAGATATTACGTCGCATAAAAAATGCGATGAAGAGAAAGACGCTTCTGCAATGTTTTCTATCGATTTCGCTCTCGCCCGCGAGTTCAGGTATAGTGACTTATACGAGTCGTCAAGACTCGGGTTTCCTCTTTGGAGTTCAAGGATTTTATTGAAAAGTTTGTCGTGGAGATTTCACGAACGTTTGAGACCGTCGTGAAAATGTCTTTGTAGTTGTATACCGTCAGCGGCGGGTTTTATTTCAACCGAACTCCAGATCAAACTTTCCGGAGGTGCAGTTAATAACCGCTAATTTTCAGAAAAGCGATCATCGTTATGGATTTAATGAATAAGTTGGAACTGTATTATATATTTAAACATTTATAACGAATGACTATAAAAAATGTTTGATTTATTTAACGAAATTGCAAATTCCCATATTGATTGTGTTAGAAAAACAAGGATGGATGGACGAACAAGAAAACGTTTTTGTGATGGTTCGTTTTTTCTTCTAAGCTAGAAGTCCTACATCAAATTTTTTTCTCCTATTCTTTCTAATGTCTTAAACTTCTTTCCAACTTAGACTTTTGGCAAAAAGTCACTTTTGAAATAAAATTTTCGTTTCACGTCTTCCTTTTAACGGCTGTTCGGGCTAAAAATTGTAAAAAGTACAAAATTAATTTAAAAATTGACTTTCTGTTAAAAGTCAATTTAAAAAGAGACAGTGAAAAAGGCCCTTCTTATGATTTTATCTATAAGTGAAAACTTATATTTGGCTGATATAGATGTAATTAATTATTTATTTTAATAGACAAACGCTCTATGTTCTCAATGAATTTTTTATATATGTGTATCGTATGAACGCTTACTAAAAATTTACTTAACAAACATTTTTCTAGTATAAATTCTATTTCTTACAGATAGAAAAGATTTACGTAAGCGATTACAAAATTCAAGACACTAATGCCGATCCGTGATTTTACTTACCTGGATATACGATAAAATTCTGTTTTGGATACCAACTAAAATCTCCAATTCGATTATTTCGAGTCCAACTGTAATCTAAGTAATTTTCCAAAACGAAATTCCAACATCAGTCTAAGTGCCTATTGATTTGGGTCTGCATATATGTGTGTAATAAATTATCGTTAAGGATTACTTCACGGATGTGTACGTCTGACTACATATCACTGGTGCCAATGGGACTATATTGCTATTTAAAGGTACATATGTGTATATGTACGCATATATGTTTCGAACTGTAATAGGTACACATTTAAAATTTTCATAGGTCGTGTATTTCTATAGCCGCTATAATAAAAAAAATATGAAAATACGAGGTTCAGATGATGGGTATCCGGCCTACACTGTAAAAAGAACATATATTTTTAAAAATGTAATATTTTACAGAAGAGATTTCTAGTTATCAATATTTTAAATTCGAAATCGACAGCGTTAATACTTTAAAATAATCCAACATTTAAAAAAATCTTGTATTGAATTTTTCACAAAATAAATAAGATTGAACAAAGAGCTGTGATAAAGTTTCTTCATATGAAGAGTTCAAAGGGAGCAGAAATTTTTGAAGAGTTGAAAAATGTTGTAGATGAAGATGTTCTTTCATATGCCGCGATCAAGAATTGAGTTCGAGAGTTCAAACGCGACTGTACAAGCGTCCTAGATAAATCCCGGTGCGGACGTCTAAAGAGAGTCATCACTCCGGAAATGATCTCCAAAGTTTATGAGATGGTCTTGGCATATCGAAGGTTGAAGTAATCCAAAATAGCTGTCAGTGCAAGCATCTCAAAACAGCGGGTACATCACATCCTGAGTAAAGAGTTGCATATAAAAAATCTATCCGCCCGTTGGGTGCCGCGCTTGCTTATTATTGATCAATAATGAATTCGTATGCAAGATTTCCAACACTGTTCGGGAAAATCGGCAGGGAAAGTGATGGTGTCTGTATTTTAGGAAGCAAAGGGAATTGTGATGATAGATTACCTTCTGAAGGGTCAAACCATTACCGGCTATTACTACGCTGATCTGTTACACAAGTTACAAGAATGTATTCAGGAAAAAAGGCTAAATTTGGCTCAAACGAAATCATCTTTCACCAAGATAATGCAAAGGTTCACATATGCGTTAACGCAAGGGAAAAATCAACGAATTACACTAGGAATTTTTGCCCCATCCACCTTATCACCTGACCTAGGATCGTCGCTCTTCCACTTGTTCCCTAAGCTCAAACCTTTTTTAGGTGGTCAGAAATTTGTGACGAATGATGACGTTATAGATGCTGTAGACTATTTTGCTGGCCTTGAGGAATCACATTTTATGGAGGGCATAACTGCTTTGGAGCGAAGATGGACTAATTGCGTAGAGCTTAAAGGAGATTACGTCGAAAAATTAAAACCACTTCGTTACGTTAAACTAAGCCAGGCACTTATCATCCCGCCCTCGTAATAAAGATACAAATTAAAGAAGATGTAATACATAATACTTATTTTTCTCGGCATTTTTTGTGATCTTTTAATTTTTGGTTTTAGGATTCCGTACTCAAAGGGTGTCAAAGCAATCCTGTTCCTAAGGCTCTCACGTCTGGCCGTCCGTTTGTCACAAGGCTGTATCTTTTGAACTGTAACATGTAGACATTTAAAAAAAATCATGGACTGATTTACTATAACGGCTAATAATAAAATTGAAATAAAGCAAAAATTAAAAGTGGTCGCCCATACAAGAAACGTATTTTTCTCGACGTTTTGTGTTAGATCTTAATTTTTCAATTTTCGTTCCTTTTTTTTTGTTAAGTATTTTTAAGATGTATGTAACATTAAGTAACGTACGATATCGATTCGCGCTTGGCCAGTTTTTGGTTTTAACCAGCCACTGTTCCGGCATACTTTCCTATGTTCATGTGTCGGCATAATTTATTCATTTGCCTTTGCTATATTCAAACATGTTATAACGTTCAGACAATGCTATTTAAACATTTCGCTAATTCCATTAGCTTAGATAAAGTTATAAGTATATATCAAAACACGTAGCAAGTCATTGCATATATACAAGCACGTCAAGACCTAAGAGCCACCATCATCTCCTTTTGAAGTGACATTTAACAAAAAACAACTTTAAAAATTTATTTTGCTTTCCACATCGTCTTTTTAACAATTTGTCGGACTAAAATCCGTTATAAAGAAGACATGGAACGCCCAACCGCTAAAAAGTCAGTTCCAAAGGAAATAGTAGAAGTGTTTAAGGAATTCATCACATTGATTTTAAATGTTATGTAATGACAAAAAAGAAATGCTAGAACTACTATTAATAAATGCTATTATATGTTTGTAGTTTTGTTTATTTCGGTATTTAATTCTGAGCGTATACTGCGATTTTTTTTTAATTTTTGTAGTTCTGAACAGCAAAACGACATTCAAAATGTGGTTATTAAAAGGTGAATACTTTCTATTATAGTCTTTTTACATTTGCTTTAAATATGAACATTATTTAATTTTGTTTCATAAAAATTGGAGAAATTGCTGTTTAAGGCCATTTGCATATCTAGTTTGCAAAAACGGGGAAAGAAAAAACCGTGAAAGCTTATAAATATGAACTTGATGAGTTAACATCATGCAAATTATATTTTCTCAAAATTGTGTTGAATTTGCGGGTCGTCAGAAAATTTCATAATTCCCTTTAGAGCTTTGATTTGTTGAAAATGTTATCAGTGATTATTCAGTGTTACGTCATTCTTTGTTGTCCGAAGGGCTTCAATAAAAAATAATATTTACGTAAAGATTGATTGCGTTAACAGCGACCCTATTAATTCAATATTATTTTACTCTAACGTTACTTTTGAAGTATCATGTTTTACATAAAAATGCTTTTAAATATTTTGTCTAAGAAGTAATGAAAAAAATGTAAGTATGTATATGTATAATGTATAATAAAAAAGTAATGAAAATAATGAACAAGAAAAGGTCAAGAAAATATACAATGATGTGTTTGTTTTCTATAGAAAATTATACTTGTTTACATTCACATGATTCTAAAATATTGTGCTATATGTATATATTTAATACTAATTTTCGCCTGCGGTTTCACCCGCGTGGACGTAGAATGTTTGAGTGTCTTCATTTTCTAAATCAATTGATCTTGCCATCAATCCTAATGCTGTTCACGATCACGCTCTTTGTTCCGATTCGGGCTTCACATTAAGTTTCAGTCCCGGCTCCGTTATGAACTTTGATCCTAGTCCGATTCTTGGTTATCGTTTTACATCTCGATCACGCTCCTTGTTTCGATTCGGGCATCACATTAAGTTTCAGTCCCGGTTTCGTTATGAACTCTGATTCTAGTCCGATTTTTGGTTATCATTTTCCATCTCGATCGAGCTCTTTGTTCCGATTCGGGATTCACAATAAATTTCAGTCCCGGCTCCGTTATGAACTCTGATCCTAGTCCGATTCTTGGTTATCGTTCTCCATTTCGATCACGTTCTTGGTTCCGATTCGGGCTTCACAATAAATTTCAGTTTCGGCTCCGTTATGAACTCTGATTCTAGTCCGATTCTTGGTTATCGTTTTCCATATCGATCAAGCTCTTTGTTCCGATTCTGGCTTCACAATAAGTTTCAGTCCCGGCTCCGTTATGAACTCTGATCCTAGTCCGATTCTTAGTTATCGTTCTCCATTTCGATCACGTTCTTGGTACCGATTCGGGCTTCACAATAAATTTCAGTTCCGGCTCCGTTATGAACTCTGATCCTAGTCCGATTCTTGGTTATCGTTTTCCATCTCGATCACGCTCCTTGTTCCGATTCGGGCTTCACATTAAGTTTCAGTCCCGGCTCCGTTATGAACTCTGATCCTAGTCCGATTCTTGATTATCGTTCTTCATTTCAATCACGTTCTTGGTTCCGATTCGGGCTTCAAATTAAGTTTCAGTCCCGGCTCCGTTATGAACTCTGATCCTAATCCGATTCTTGGTTATCGTTCTCGATATCAATTACGCTCTAGATTCTCATACCAATTCTATTCTTGTGTATGAAATAGGTATGTCGAGGTCGCCCTCGACTTGTGTTTTCAATTTTAGTCTCGATCGAGGTTTCGATTATTATTTTGGTTAGGCTTTGGATTTTACTTCCCGAGCTGATTTCAATTCTGATTTATCTACCTGTCACTCTTCCTATTTAGACGAAGCCGGGTGCAAACAAATTTTTACCAGATTTTAAAAAGGAATATAATTTATTTTATCAGACTGGATACGTAAAAGTCCAAAGAGAAAATAAATTTGTCAGTCACTTTGTTTGTACGAAATAATTTAACTACAGTTTAACCGCCTCTAATCGATTCATTATACATGAAGTTTATTTCACATATATTATTTAGAACACCAGAACAAAATTCTCTATTTTGAAATTCAGAGGTCTAGAGAATAAATTAGAGTGTGAACAATTTTAGGGAAAAATTCTGATTGATTCGCTATCGCTGGTCCGAAATCGCTAGAGTTTGATACGTAAAAAGGTCAGCAAGTTGCGTGTTTGTGACTTCGTAATTAGTAAAGTTTTTTTTTATTTGGCTTTAATTAGATAAAATAAGAATGATACTTTATTTTTAAATTTAATTAGTAAATGAATTTCTTAACGTTTTAAAATTAATTTCCCTAAGTGTAAAGTTACGAACATAAATGTTACATATATTTTAGAAAATTGCCTTTCAGTTGACTGCAGAGGGATAAAAAATAATTTTGTGATATTTTGATTGGTCTAATTCAGACAAATTGTAACTTTGTCTGAATTAGACCAAAAATTATTAAATCTATAGTAATGCCATAAATTCCGACAGTTTTTACATCTATAAATCAAAGCTATCAAGATAGTTTTCATTCAATTCTCTATAAACCTATCTAAAATCTGAAAAAGAACTCATCATCACAAGATAGTTTTGGTTTTTCAATTTTTATACCCAAGGAAGAGTGCAATGACATTATTTCTTTAAAATAGCTACAAAAACAGCCAAATGTGAATTCAACTAAAACATGAAGGTTTTTGAATACAATATTTAACACTTGGTTCCTTTATTAAATAGTTAATAAAAAACAAGAATAAAAATTAAGATGAAATAAAAAAAAAAACGACTAAAAAAAAAAAGCGTTTTTTTTGTACGTGGATTCCTTTCAATTTTTGACTACCAAATTACGATTACCGAAGTACAAGGTAGTACAAGAAGTATGGAAATACAAGACAGTAAAATATAATTATGAAAATGAAAAAAAAAATTATCGAAATCGATCCAGTACTTTTTATAGGATGAGCGCTCAACAACGTGTCTACAAGTTCTCATTTTACTTATATAGGTTTTTAGCAAATTAACAGAATAGCCTTGTTATCGAATTTCTTATTTCATTTAAAATGAGTGGTTACTTAATCTATTGTCCTTTTAAGCTATTGCATAGCTTTTATCGCGGGCTTTGAGTGCGGCGACTGAATCAAGAAAATTCGTAACGAAAATAAAACCTAACACCCCCCCACTCCGCCTACTATGTAGCTCGGCCGAGCGTTCGCTTAACGTGTATGTATATGGTACGACTGTATAAAGCTCGCACGGATCGAGACGAGCTGCTCCGAAATCGGATGAATATGTAAGCATCTGTTTGTGAGAAAGTATATAGGTGTATAGGTATTTATCATATCTTTATAATGCCAGACTTACCGCATGTGCCCTGTAAGTATACAGGTAGGTATATATGTATACATAGGTGTAACTATGTACAACAGTGAATAGCAGTTGCTGGTGAATAACTATACGCGTAAAATTTGTGTATAAAGAGTTTTAAATATGAATAAACAAAATGCATTTATTAATGAAGAAAGTGATCAAAAACTTGAATTAATGTCAAAGAAAAAAAATACTGCATAAGCAAATAAATAATTATAATTGCATAAGTTGATAAAAAATGCTATGCAATAGCTTTACCGCGGCAGTCCCCGAGTGCCACACGTCTAATTTTTTTTTTCTATCCGATCAAATCTCATGTGTCTCACCTTTAGCAGCACCGAACACCGGACCGGGTCCACCAAGTCTGTAGCACGTATGTAGCTGGCGATGATGCTGCGCATTACGATAAAAGCGTCGAGCGCGAAATCCCGGAACCGATCCGACGTTGGCAGTTAACAATACACAGAATTACAGTGTTTACGCAAACTTTCATAATCCAGAAATAAAAGTTATCAAGGCTTGTAGTTTTAGGGTTCCGTGAAAACTTTAGGCGATTACAATGAAATTTAGCATATAGTTAATTGGAAGTCAGTGATAGAATATGGTTTACGTTTTTTAGGTTTCCGTGAAAGTTACAAGCAATCTTCATTATTTGTCGATTTCGTTAAAATTGTTACAAGTTGTTCTCATTAGAGCAAAGAGTGTTTATGGTTTCGTGGTTATGTTTTGTGAGGCCAATATGCACCTTTATAATTTGATTGATTGCAATGAAATTTGACGTGGAAATGGCTTAAATAGGCCACATTATTTTAGAGTCCCTTGGTTGAAAGTTTCGTGAAAGGTAGAAACGACGAATTGCGACAAAAGTAAAAAGTTCAACCCGTAAACGTTAACTGTAATTTTTCTGTCAGGTTTTGTTTTCTTTCTTTTCTTTTTCTTCATTTTTCTTTCCTATTTTTCTTTCAATTCTCTCAGATTATCTTCCGTCAAATTTTACGGTTGCTTTTATAATGTGTCTTTACCTTCTGATACAGTTCGCCTTAAGAATCACTACAACTCTATCAATTGAGTTGAAAATTTTCGTTTAAATAGTTTGTTTTTATTAGTATCAAGAGAGTTTTAGGGTTCCGAAGGAATCACTAAGAACTATTTTAGTTTAGTCTGTTTAATTACGAAACGGATTGGGAACGGATAAAGAGCGAGATTGAGAGTGGGGACGCCGTACAGTCGGTGCGGAAGCGGGCACGGAAGCCACGACGCAGTATTTATTAATATAAATCTGTTAAAACGGGTGAAAGTTCAGAGAAATAACAAGTGTGTCTGGATATTTGTTATATATTCTTTTTTTCTTTAATAGCTGACACAATTTTATTGCAACCCACCGGGCAAAAGGCTTACTTCCAAAAACCGGACATCGTTATTTTCAATTGTACGAAATGATTTCAAAAAATATAGCTGTTTAAAAAACAAACAAGACATAAGTCTATATCAGCCCAAAAAACGAAATAAACGCGGGATGCTTATCCTACGTGTGCAAAGTCGTGGACAACAGTTAGTCAATACAAATGTTATGATTTCTGGTCTAATGCCGTACATGTATTAACTAACCGTTTGAAAATGATAGCAGACGCTACAATTTATATGGTCGGATAACGTCACTACGCGTAGGTTTCGCGGCGAGTAAATTATGTTCCACGAATGCAAACCGCACTATTACAACGGAGGTAACTATAGTTCCTGTATCCATCGCTTTCTACAAATAGGCGATGTGATATTGGGCTATGCTGACGATAATAGTCGGTTTTTCCTGCTCGAAATTATGCTGTTCATTGATAAATTATAATATTAGACATTTTCAATAGCCAGAGGCCGTGTCCCGCGAAAATATAATTTATTACGTTCGTTTATTTTGAAAGACAAGAGTAGTTGTACTGTTGTGATTTGTGGTGTGTCGTCAGGTTTGCCGCATTCTGTGTAAATAGTACAATACAACGCATGAAACTCTGCCGTTCTGAATTGCTCACGAATTATATAATGCACAAGTTTAAAGCTCCCCGACCTTTCCTTCTTCTGCCTCTCGCTTGTTTTACGCCATTGCGACGCTTTTGTGACAAACTTCACAGCGGCATTTTCATGCGTTGCTGTGTATTTATTATCGATGTCAGCGGCGACGTCCTTAAAAGCAATGTTGTCGAAGTACGCAAGGTCATACGTTTTAATACAGAAACCACGTTATATTATTGCGAAACGTTATTGCACGTTAATATTACAAAATTACCTCTAAAGGTTGCCCTTAACTATGTTTCGTTTTAGATTTGTCATTGGTTTCAAGTAGATTTGGAGTCATACTTTAATTACACGAAGCTTGTCTTGGATTCAAGTAATGTCACGAATAACTAACATGGGAGGACGGATGTTCTGACATATCACGCACATGTTTTGTAGTAATAGTATTATATGAAAACACTAATCTATGCTCTGAGCTATAGTAAGTATGACCTGATTTTTTTTATTGGCCGATACAATCTTAAAGGTTAGGCAAGATTGGCAAACGAGTTAGTGTACCGGCAGACATGCATAAAATCTGATATGTCTTATAGTCTTTAAGTAATTCAACGCATACTTTTTGAAGTTAAAACTTCTTTTGGCGCATCGCACACAGATTTTCTTGTAGATAGTAGGTTAGGATGATCCGTCACGCTCTGAGGTGAAAGGCTCGATCGGGTGAACTCGGGACCGCCGAGTGTACCCGAGCGAGAAAAATACAGTAGCAGCTCTTCACTGTTGTGTCGCTGTGTTTAGTATATTCAATTCATACGTAATAATTGTATTTATTAATTTAATAGTTATTATTTTGGTACGTAATAATAATTATTTTAATGATTATTTGGTTTACATTTTGAGGTTAGTGTGTGTGTGTAGTTAGCGGTTTATCGTGCTAATATTATATATTGAAAAAACATTATAAACATTAAACATTATAAAAATCTTAATTATTTTTATTATTATTAGAGTGATTCGATCGTATAGGTAACTTAAATATGTCAAATAATAAAAATAAAAGCTAAATACGGAACTACAATAGATGGAGTTTTTTCTAGATATATGAGTAAAATTCGATCGAAAGTATTTATTTCGTATTTTAGTTATCAAAAACTCATTGTATCCTTTGTAGAATATGATAATGAAAATAAATAATTTGATTCATATAGAATTTAATAAATAGTAACTTTAATTTCTGACTTTTTTTCTCATTTATTCTACTAATACGATCCATAATAATACTACATAATACATAATATTATTTACTATATATATATATAAATTGATTGCGATTGCCAATGAAGTTTTCACTTCTGCCATGCGGTCTTAAGCACACACTTCAATTTGTTTATTATTTGCAGCAGCAGACGCCTGCAATAACTTTATTTTGACATACAGATGCAAAAATATTAACGCAATATATTGTATTTTAGTTATGAGAATTGTTATAGAGTTTTTTTGTATATGCTTATCGATTTTTCAATAAAATTCGCCGCATATAGCTGTTTATAAATACGATGTTTCCGATTCATATAAGTTGCAAACAAAATGAAAATGGACTAGATCATTGAAATTAGGTTTAGTTAGATTTTACAAACTGTTTTTTCTTTGCAATGACTTAATTAACTTGCTATTTTGCTGGTACGGAATATAGCGCAAAGTTAAGGGTCTCTTTTTTATTGACGACTACTATCAAGTTGAACTTTCGTAAGAAGCTTTGTTTCCTCTTTAAAACTTTTCTCTCTGCTGAAATTCTTGATAGTGATATAGCTAATAAAGTGGTACTGTTTCAGTCAAGCCTTATGATAATTTTGTTAAAAAAAAGGTTTCCTTACAAAATAGATTGTTTCACCGAAACGTCTTGCATATATCCTACACGTCCAAAAAGTAACGAAGTCTTAAAAAATATTATTAATCATCACATTTTTTTCATCTTTACTTAATATTCCCTTGTAAAATCAAGAAGACACTTTGTCTAGCAAGTTTTATCAAAGTAACTATAGTTATTGAGTCAATAACGAAGGACTACGGGGAAATATGAGATTGAAAATATTTCCATTAATCTTAAATTATTATACAGATAAAAACAGCCAAAGTGGAAGTGCGGGAATGAAATATGAAGCCAGGGCGGTAGACGTGCCACTAGAATAGATTTGTTCTTTCTGATGAAATAATATGTCGCGGGGCGCGACTGAATATCTAATAACAATATACTCGTAGCACAAGCGTAGTAGTAGAGTAAGACTTGACGTTTATCTATTTTTTTCATTATAATTTATGAATGTGATGTGTAATTTTATGTAGTAACCGAAGTAGTTTCAAAAATATGGTGATGAATTACAGCATTTATTGTGTTTACTTTTTCGATGCAAATTAAAAAGAAATGAAAGAAATAAAACAAGTTAACGTCAGCATGTTAACAATATTAGCATGTCGACAACCGATCAAAATATTTGCTTTGTGCTCTTAACATCTTCAGAAATAAGGTTCATATTTATATAATAAAGAAAATCACGTCTTATCCATATTACAATGTAGTCGCTAACACCATGAATGTGAGCGAACAAAGCGTGCGACAGTTTCGTAGTACGCCTTAGCCGTAGACAAAACGCGGCAGCCCGACTGAGAAACTGGTAGGTAGGAATTTCCGTAGTTTTATTCATTTAATTATATTGCTGCTTATCATAATGTATTCGTAAATTAGCATAAAGATCTTACATATCGCGACCGCGTTCTCTTTTATCATTATTATAATATAGGAAAGTTAGATAGTTGAGGACGGCGAACAAATGGAAACAGATAACAAACACCTCCCCCGCGCTACACCCTCCCGCGTGCCATTTGTCGTTTTTAAACGTCACTCGGTGAATCCTCACTTGGAGAATATTTGTATCGTCAGCGTAATTTATAATAACAGGATACGTGAAAAACGTACAGCCGGACAGTTTAGTAAGGGTCACGTGTGTGATTTATGTTAGCGAAAGGAGTTATAAGTATTCATGAATACTTAATTATGTCGTTCCTAAATACCCTATCGTTCCTATTTACAACGCAGACCGATTTCAATACCCCACACGCTATCGGGTAAGTAACGTTTTTTTTAATTTTTCTTTCATATTTTTTATTATAATTATATAGGTCGTGTTGATGAATTTTGATATTATTATTTTGTGGGCACCTTAATAAAGTCAATGTTGCAATAAAAGATGATCATATTTGTAAGTTCCTTTTATTATCTTAGCGTGTTGTAAGTTAGCTATTTTTAGTTACTTTACTTCTCCCTATGTGACTTTTTGTTTTGTAATAAATTCTATCTAATCGTTGGAACAGCTCGAGACATAAAATATAAAGCGAAAATTAAGACAAGATTACAGAAAAAATGCACTCTAACTAAAAGCAAACCTTGCAATATTCAGTCTACTATCACCATTAAAAAAATTTGACTATGCCTAAATTTTTCTTTAAATGTAGAATTATAAAGTTAAAAAAACTGAAAAAAAGTAAATACTAAAAAAACAAGCTTTCCTAATTAGGAAGATAGTCAGAGAACGGAAAAAGTCTACTGTAGATAGTGCAATAACATCAAAAAGTAATTGCCAAATCTATTTGTGTATATCCCGGAAGAACCTGAAAGTAAACATTGTTTGTAATAAAGTATAATATCTGAGTGTAAAACTTAAGCGGCCTATGCTTTTTACACAAATATTATACTTTATTACAAACATGGTTTACATTCAGGCTCTTTCAGTACAGAGAGGGAGAGAGTAGGTTCGATAACTATTTTCTGCTTTTTAGTGTATTACTTACCTACTTATTTGTAGGGCACACTGAAAATTTCTGGAATGAATGAGAAAAAATTACTAAGAATGGTCAAAAATGAATTCATTATTTTTCAAAATATTCTCTGTTAGCATAAAAGCATTTTTCCAATTTTGAAACATGTATGCCATTTCTCTCTGGTGACCTTGGAAACATGTTTTCCATACTCTTGGTTCTTTATTTTTGGTTCTTAGTTTGTGCGAACAAAAAAAAGTCACAAGGTGCCAGGTCGAGACAGTATGCAGAATTGTTCATAAGTTCTACGTTTTTTTCCTTCAAAGGATTATTCGTCTGAATAGTCGTGTGAGAACTGGCATTGTCGTGGTGCAAGATGATACGACGTTTACGGTTATTTTTACGTAGTTCGTAATAACTTCCAGCAAAAAAATGGTCATATATTAATCACTATTCAAGATACGATAATTTTACAAAGCAACAGTAGCCACGTGTCCAGTTTTATTAAAAAAATAAGCAATCATCCCCTTAGAGGCACTTCGCTCGCACGCCTCTTTGGTTGGTTTCCGCTCATCTCGATAGATCCATACTATCGATTGTTGTTTTGTTTTGGGATTGTTGCAATAAATCATATTTCGTCACCTGCTACTACGTCACACACCAAATTTGACACCCTTTCCTTGAATCTGGTAAGCATAACATTGCACCAAGTGACACGGTCCGTTTTTTGAGCTTCAGTCAAATTGTGCTGGATCCGCCGTAAGCACAGCTTTTTCATACCTGAATGTTTGTGTAGGATTAAATATATTTGACTGATGGTTATGCCTAAGGATCAAAGAATCTCATAGTAGGTCACATGCCTGTTTGTTTCTATTATACAACTCACAGTATCAATGTTTTTGTTGTTCACAGCGGTGGACGCGCGATAATCACTCGCGAAATTCGTCACTGAGATTGACACGACCAAGCTTTAATTCTGCAAACCAATTATAAATAGTCGTCTTGCATAGGTGTTTCATTTCCAAAAGCAGTTTGAAGCCGAGCAAGACTCTACTGAGCTGTCAAATTACACTTAAAATTTTAGAAAATATTACTACGAAAGTTTTTGCGACTTAAATCCATAGTGATAAAGACACGTAGTTTTTAAAAGGACAGTGGCGGCGCTACACCACTCGTGGACGTCGGCGACATCAAGTTTGCAAGGTCTCTTTTTAATAACTTGTAGGCAAAACTTTTTGCGAGGCCTCTTTTTAATAACTTGTAGGCAAAACTTTTTTGTTTGCGAGGCCCCTTCAGGCGCGAGGCCGTCGGCGGTCGCCGACGTCGCCGACGCCTAGCGCCGCCACTGTAAAAGGACGTGACAATGTAAAAACAATGGACAGTCAGATGAAACAAATTGTATTCTACAGCCAAAGAATTCCATTTTCAAATGTTGTAATTTTGTTTTAAATATTATTTATGAAAGTGGCCATTTCCAAAACCTTACAGTGCGCCCCACGTAATAGAGTATTTTTGTAACTATTTTTTATTCAGAACATAAAATGGGTATTCATATTCGTTAAAAACTGTTTACGCCTCGAAAATGAGAACTGTTGAGGAAAAAAAACGACAAGAAATTCTATAATTTTATCTTGTAACATTCAATTATTATATTCATTTTTGTATGAAATATCAACTCCTATAGAAAATGAAAGTTTTGTCGTCGATGATTTTTGTAGTTAATTTTGTGTAGAGAGATTCTTGTGAGCGTTAACTTCATGTTCCTTCGTCATTCAGGTAATCCCCAGCGAAGTTAAAATAAGCTCCTACCATAAATTATTTTTTATGCATAGCTTAAATTACTTTAATGGTAAGTTCATTGCTCCCACAGGAATTTTATTGTAGATGTACATAGATTAGCTTAAAACGAGGAATGGTGAATTCGTTATTATTTTTTTAATAACATAAATGTCACTTTCTTTCGTAATTAATTAAAGTCTGTTAAGTACGTACATTATATTCTCATAAATGTATTGCGATACCACAGTTAGGATGTCGATCTCACAGAATTGTTTTTTAAAAGATACGTGTGAATCATACAATTATGTAACTTGCACGAACTGCTATTTTCTGTGACAGAAAAATATTTCTACGTTGGCAGTACTACTACACAGTAAAATGCCAAGTGACTAATGTATACCAATCGTGCGGTTTAATGTTTGTGTAAATAATAATATCCTTAACTGCGTAAGAAGCAGAACTAAATTTGTCCTAGAACATGTCAACGCTACTGAAGCTTATAATCTGGCGTTTATTAAATCACTATCGAATTTATAGGAGTTGGAGTGATTGGTTGGTATTTATTTAATATGTCTTTCGTATCTATAATTTTAGCATTAAATTACGAAAATTCTACAAACATGGTGGTTTTATTTGCGATGATTAATGAATTATTTACAGCAAACTAGTATGAAGCTTAAGTGAGAGTACTAACTACTTGTTGAATAATTTATTTTTTAGTTTGAAAAATAAAGAAGCATTATCAGCAAGTAATATAATATTACTGAATATATTATACAATTCCTGTACCAAATACTTTAAAATTATAACGTAAACTATTAAAAAAAAATAGGGTTGACCGTAATGGGCATCTCTGCAACTTCCCGTTAACTTTAAATGATCAAACATAAAATTTTGGAGTAATTCAAAAAAAGCAGTTTTTCCAGAAATATTTCGTTAACGATATCTCATGAACGAATAAAACGATTCTGACCAAACCGGCGGTGATCGACGTAGTTTTTTGATGTCAAAAGCTGATTAGTTTTTGAAATCGATCGGTAAATCTCATTTAAAAAATATTAGAAAAAAATGGTTCTTCAAAATTTTTATTTTTGAGATTTCTTAAAATCTACCTATCTAAATCGGTGCAAATTTATAGGAAATATAAGATTAGTGAAACGCTTGGAACTTGTTTGGTTCCAATCGATCAAACCGTTCAAAAGTCATTAGAGGTTTACATACACACGCATGCACGCACGAAACCATCATCATCGAAAAATTGTCAGGGTGGCTTCCCACGAACTCAAAACATCAAGAACTGATGAAAACTCGATTTTCGAAAAACGGGGTAACATCAATAACTTCCCGATTTTTGAAAATTTTCAACTTTCTTAGCGGAAATTTTAAAATAAAAACCCGCCAAGCGCTGTCGAACCACGCGCAGTGTAAAGTTCATAATTACTCGCCACAACATGCAGACTTTGCAGGAGGCTTTCTTGTTTGATGCCATGAACATATAGATTGAGTTGACCGTTTAACGGCTAATAACATCTAAAAACGGGCCCACATGATTTTATATTCCCATAATTTTGTATGGTTCAAAGACGACCAGTCCTTTTATTTTTTATATGAACTTTACATTAAGTATATTTAGTTACTGCTGAATGACTTTACTGAAATGCATGACTGTTTTAATGTATTTACCCAAATACATAATTATGTACTGAATTTTAAGTGCGTTAAAACACAAAACGCTTACTACAGGCTCAAAGTGTAAAAATGTGCACTAAATGTGCACCAAAATGTGAAAAAGTGTACCAGCAAAAGGGCGTATGTTCATGGCACTTAAGTTATTTTGTTAAGAAGTGCAGTTTTTCAGCAAAACTCGAAAATGGTATATTCGCTTATATTTAAAATAATTTTATTTTCGTTGTAAGTTTGCTGGCGGAGCGATTATTTCCGAAAATAATCACTTAATAAAAAACTTCTCAGAAATCTTAAAATATTCTTAAAAGAATTGTTTAAATATGTGTTACACATTGATTTTCACTGTACAAAATAATTTTTTCAGCTTCTGCTACATGATGGGGTGCCTTCTCTAGAAATAATTATTTTTGTTATGTAATTACTAAACAAATACCCGCCTATATAAGACGCCTATGCTTAAATTTAACCAACATATATCATCTAGTTTTTAAATAAAATGCCTGTGACAATCGGACGGACGAACGAAATTGTAAGGGTTCCTTTTTTGCCGTTTTGGCTACGGTATCCTAAAAAGGGTTTCTAAATGGATGATTTTTTTATTAGATTTGGTAAGGCGCAAAAAAGCATACAGGTCACTAGAGACTAAATTGTCACCGTCGTCCATGGATACCTACCATCTCAGAGAAGTCACTAATAAATTGTCGGCCTTTTAAATAGGAGACACTTGAGGAACTCCCATTTACTGTGGGTGTCCCATGACTAATGTCGGTTTTCGTAACTGAAATTTATACCCTTATTTTTATATATGTCGTTACTTGTTACGTCCAGTCTCTAGTTCTACGAAAAGTACGACTGTTTTACGTTTTTTTAATGTACTGTCTGTATTAATTGACCGGGAAAATTTTATAATAAATGTATAGAGTATGATAATTATCAACATCGTGGATTGTTTAGACATTTTTATAAACTAAAATTCAACGTAACCGTGGTAGAAAGGAAAATTGAAGGAGAAAATACGATCAATGAGCGAACAATACATCGTTACTTTAATTATTATAATTGTGGAGATTTGACGCTGGTAGATCATTCGCGCTCGGCTCGCCCACCTTTGTGAGATATTGATGCTACAAAGGAAGCTGTAGAAAATCAACCTAGTACTAGCACTCGCTGATCATCAGACTCCTTTAAACCTTTTAAAAACATCATACATCGCCAGTTAAAATGATCCTTTGCTTTGCCGAAAGATGATCGTCTTATTAAACGCATTGTTATTTGTGATGAAAAATTGATTTATCTTAACAATCCAAATATGGAAAATTTGTGTGTAGTTAAATGAAAATTACCTGAACCCTTTCTAAAGAGAGGTCCAGTCGAGCCGAAAGGCCGAAATACGAATGTTTAGAGCCATTTAAAATAATTCCAGATGGTTCAGCTATTAAGATGTCTCACAAATTGTGTCGGTTCTTAATATTTATTCCTTTTTTTTATATAATCATAACAAAAAGAGAACCTTAATATTCAAAGTATTCTAGGGTTTTAACGTTCAGCAAGCTCTCTAAGACCTTGGCAAAACCCTTCCTGGGACTTAGAAGCAAGAAATTAAAAAGAAAATAAAACAATTGCACTCTTCAGAGAACTAAAGAATTGTCGTAAAAAGTTATGACATACATAAAAAGAAGCGCATGGATTTCTGTTACGGAAACCGACATCACTTATGAGGCACCCTCAGTATCACTGCCGAGATATGTAGTGAACAGCTGACACAAATGAGTGAAGTTTTCTCGCAGAAATATTCAGGTTTAGTAAACCAAAAAACGGATGCTCTTACAACATGACAATCCTAGACCAGACGCTGCCAAAGTTACGCAGGATAAGATCAAAGAACTCGGTAGCATTGAACTTCTTCCACATCCAATATTTAGCACGTACTTTTCACCATCAGATTACCGTTAGTTCAAATCTATGGCGAAATTCATTTGTGGAAAAATATTTCAGTACCAAGGAGATGTTGAAAATGCAGTGCGGTAATTCTTCGTATCTAAGCCTAATGAATGGTTTTACTAAGGTCTCCAAGAGCTCGCTGAAAGTTGGGTTTAGATTACAAAATATGAAAGGTCGTACTTTGAATGCTAAGGTTTTCTTTTTGCAAGATCCTTTAATAAACAAAGTGGACACTAAAATCGACATTAATTATGAGACACCTTAATACATCCGCTTCTTGTGTGTTGTAGTTAATATAATAAACTGATATTGCTATAATAAGTTTATTATGTAATATTATGTAATTATATTACATAATAATATATGTAACTAAAAAAATATTGAATAGGAATTTTTATGTCATAAATCCATATTGTAGGAGGTTTCATGTTAATAAAGCGAATAAATCAACTGTTACTACAAACTAACTTCATACCTTTCATAATTTTAAATATTTTTTAATTTACAGGGAAAGGAATTGTATTTTAACAGCCAAAAACACCAACATAAAAAAATTATTTCTCTTATTTATTATATTATCTGCTAGTGACTGCTAGTGATGCTTTACGAAAATTATTTGTATTTATTTTTGTATGTAACCGAGTTAAAAGACATTGGTCATGATTTTAGTTAATTCAACGAAATCATAAAAACAATTTATTTTATTTCGCTTGTTATTGAATAACATCTGTTATACACCAGAAATATATTAAATTTCTATATCCATATTATGTATGGTCCATAATATAGCAGCTCCTTAAGCCTCATAGAACAATATCACATAAATACATTAACATTAAACGACGTTTTCTTATATTGCTTTTCTATATCTTATCCATTCTTAAAATATTTATAATTTAAGGTTGAATTTTAATTATTTCACCTCAAAAATTTCAAACCAGAAGCAATGTTTTCTACGTCAAATTATATATCTACCTACGTGACCTTTTAGGCATGAAACAGCAAAAAAATAAAGTTTCTTTTTATTCGTCATTTATTCATGATTTCACTATACCAAGTCATAATTCAATGTAATGTATAAATACCCGTTTATTAATTAAAAATAAGAAAATGCGAATTCAAGGTTCTTTGACTTTTGAATTAAATCACGTGAACAAGTCTCGAAAATCATTAGTAGAATATCATTCATACATTATTTATTTTATTTCTGTTCTTATATCTATTAAGGTAATTAAAACATGTCATGTTTGGTAGAGACAAGGCATAGATAAAAATCTCATAAAATATCACCTGAAAAGAGTAGGGATTAAAAAAAACATGTCCTAAAAACCTCATGAAAAATGGTTTAAGGACGACCCTTTTGGAGTTGAATGGCTTTTTAAAAATAAAGATAACATGATTAAATACAGCCTTCCGTCACGCATGAAATTAAGCAATAGAGATCAAGCGGACTGATGAAAACGCCGATGCTGGTACAAATGCGAAGCTGTTTAAGGGCGTTTCCTGATTGGTCGGTACAACAACGACCAACATTAAAGCGGTGTTGAATGCTTGTAAACAGTAGGGAACCATGCAGACGGCGCGACGCGACAGCGGTACGATGCGCAATAAATTGACTTGTCGCATCGTCTGTTATTGCACCATATTTTTAATAGAGTGACGGCAAAACAGTTTCATAATTAATATTGAATTCGGAAGTAAAAAATAAGAACAATGGTTAGGTTTAGACTAAACTTTAAATAACGTTTTTAAGTGATCGTTCTCTTGCTATAATAAGTAATCGTTTATTGCTCACAATTATTACCATTTTTTTTCATTATTATAAGTCAATAGATAAAAGTCACTGCGTTGTCTAACCTTGGCGATGACATTTTAAATAAATTAAGCAAAGTAAATCTTGTAGACAATGGTGGCCCGGCAACCACATTTTTTGTTAGATTTTTTTTAATATAAAATATAAAGTCTTATTGTGTTTTCAATAATTAAGATGCAGCCACGTTAATGAAACATTTGTGTGTTCGTATGCAGGTGAATTGAGTGGATCATTCTCCGACTAGTTTGTTTCTTTATATCCGATAAAGTGGTGAAAAGCGCTTTCTGAACAAAAGAAAAGTTAATTATTTCAAATCGATGCTCAGGTTTCCAGTATTCTTAATAAATATCCTTCTTAATAAAAAGTCCTTTGGTGGCCTGGTTCCTGTTCCTCATAAGTGACAAAAAAAAAAAATAAGATGTTGGAATTTATCTTGAAAATAATATTAAATTTTAGTAAAATATTGTTTGAGTTTAGAATATTTTCAAAGATATTTGCCATAATATTCTTTAAATATACTTAAAATCTTATATCTCACAGTGATATTACAATATTAGCGATGTGGATTCACTATAAAAGTGGTGCAGGTGTCGTAAATTTTTAATCGAGAAGAATCGAAATTATTTTTTATCATTGGATAAATAAAATGTTATTATAAAATATTCTTTTAGACTGTTATAATGACAATTAAAGTTTTAACGTTTTTATATTATGATTGCGACGCAATATATTTGCTTTGAAGTCTTATATTCTGTCAATATGTTGAACATTTAAGTACCATATTATTCGTGATACAAAAATATCTAATACATTTCAATGAGTGTCCAGCAAAGTTTCGGTTTTTATGTCGAAATTTAAGGCGTAATTATCGTTGAAAGTGCTGCCCTCTACATTGCTCAGTACCCATTCATAGAAACACTTATTTTTCCATTAATTTCCGTTTGGTGCATATCCTTGATGTGAGTGATGTTCATATTTGTACAATAATTAAAGATCTACACATACACACACGATACCATGTAGATATACAAGCAAATGTGCATAATGATTTCTAAATTCGATATATTATGTATTTCTATGATTGCTGTGAGTCGTGTACATTTGTACTATGTAATCTACAACGATGTTCTAAAAGGCTGTATTTTCCAAGAAGAAAATACACTCTTTTAGAACATCGATATCATATATAGACACTTTTGGGTGAAAGCTTATCGGCCAAATTTTAATCATCCGAAACCGACGATTTTGCATGAAAATATTGATGGATGTCAGTGAAGCAAGAGAGAAATATAAAGGTCGTATTATGTAGAGATTTATCTACTCTTCTGGAAAATAGGCGTGAGTTTATATTATTATTATTATCAACTAAAGCGTTTCTAAAATATTTCTCTTTAGTTCACTTACGTATTAGAACTAGCGCTTGTACACCGTTAGTGGTAAGTTACGCTTCATAGTCAATTGTGATTTTGTATTACGATATCGTTCTTTATTTTAAATTTTGTAAATTACATAACAGAAAGCTTCGTAGTTGGTACAATTACTTTCCGTATGAATGTTGAATTTAGATTACTTTCCGTCATTTATTACATTTTGGAAACTCTTAATTATTTTAAGAGAAAAGTGGAACTAAATGATTCTAAGCTAAACTAATTATTTTGGAAAAAACAATTCTGTTATCCTTCCTACATTCTAGAAATGTGGAAGACCATGTTTGCTATCCTCCAGCAAATGGTGTTCAGTTAATAAATAAGAAATCTATGCTTATTCATTTTTTTTAGAATAAAAGGTCAAAACTTTTTACAATTACTTATGACATGAATCTTCTTGAAGTTTATTCAAAAGTATCATATTAAATGCATAATAAGTAATCGGTTATATTCTCATTTAAATCATTTTTTAAATCCAAAAAGAATGGAACTTCATTTGTTATGGATTAGCAAAAATATAAAATGACGAAGTGAAATCTTGTGTTTTCTAAATAAACATTAAAAAACAAATTATACACATTAAAAAATAAATTATACACCATAACACACATACAAATTATTGCATTCATTTCTATAAGAAACAAATTTCACACAGGTGTCTCGATGTTTCGGAAATGAGACAAAAGCCTAAAAGCTGCAGTTATGTTTGTTCGTAAGTAAAACTTTTAAAAACATGTTTCTTTTATTAACTTTTTTTAATTAATCTTTTACTTTATCTATTCCAGATAAATCTTATGAATAAAAGTGGTTAATAATCCAGTTAGATAATATTTTTATCCTCTAAATTGAAAGATATCAGTACTACCACTATAGATGTATATGCCATATGTAACTACTTAGGGGTATAACTAATATCGGTACTTTGAAAATATGAACGGAGTTAAATTATAAGCAACATCATTGACACCCACCACTTGCATTAAAAAAAGCATTGCGTAATAAATTATGTGCTTGTCTTTATACGTAAATGCACAGTTTCGACACTTAATTTCGACTTATTTATAAGTGCAGATACATTACGTCACAATTTATTCCGGATCAATAAAATTAAATGAATTCGCCGTATTTCAGAACAAGAAACTCTCTCGATCAAAATAAATGTTCGGTTCGCGCAATCGCTGTGATTAATTTATTTGTTTCAGAGGTTCGTGAAGCCCTGGATCATGTTTTATAGGGTATATTGGATATGCCAACGAACAAAATAATCTAATTATGCTTTTGGGCATTTTTTTTGTTGTCGTTCGGCTGTTAAGAAGTCCTAATAGTGATTTCGTATTTTTTTGATTTTCTGTGTTATTGGGTTAACATTGTGCTGAAATGGATTTGATTTCCGATAATTTACTTATTTGAATTCAAAACGGAATAAGTATATATAACTCCATGAGATATCAATGTCATAATGAAATTATTTATCTAAGTGTTTACATTTTAATAATTTCTGCTTTTTTTCCAAACACTGTTAAAAATGAAAGAAGTTGGTGGAAATGTAATCATATTTAAAAAGCGTTTGATGATCACCTTGACAGTTTTCACTTGTCGTATGAAAGTTATTTTTATATAATTAGATAGTTTTGTTCTCCAGCTTCTCATTTTGAACACAATACAATGTTCTTCATTCCGAGAGTTCCTCTTGGAATGAAGAACATTGTATTATGTATTACGTGACTTTGTTTGAAATGTAACTTGTACGTCAAACAAAGAGCTTTGATCTTTCTAGTCTAGTCGAGTACTGAGAAAGAGTTGTTTTAGGGATTTTTTTTGCCAAGAATAATTGCAATTGTTATTAACAAAAAATAAGAAAAAGGGAGCTCACTTTCAAAGAAGTTACTTGAAAAAAAAAGAAGATCCTTTAAGAGAAGGAAATTTCTATTATATGTATATAAATATAGGCATACATGCAAATATATATATATATTAGTGTGTGTGTATGTGTGTATAATATCTAAATAAGAAATATATATTATCTATAAAACCAATTAATTTAATATTTGAAGACGGGATTCAAGCGATCGTAACGGTACGAGCGCCGTCTCTAGAGAGAGACAGCACTTAAACTATATATTTTATTAAAAATCTGTATAAATATGGTGTCATCTTAACACGTGAAAAAATTAATTCCTGTTGTTTTTTTATAGCAGTTTCGAGGAGCTAACAAACTTGAGAGCTATCAAAAAGTAGGTGGTCACCGCTGCCAGTGGACATTCGTAACCCCACAAGAGTCACTGTGCGTTGCCGGCCTCTTGGATAAGATTGGGATTTCTGATGGAGGAGTGAGTGGGGTGATAGATAGAAAGTGGTGTGATGGAGGGGGGAAGGGCGTAATGAAGGGGTGAAGTGGGGTGACGGCAGTGTGAAAGAGGGGAAGTGAGTAAAAGAGGAAGTGGGGTGATGGAGGGTAGTGGTGTGAGTAGGGTGATGTAAGGAATTCCAGCCACCGGAATTCTCATTCATTGGACGAAATAGACCATTAGAATCTGTTATTTTACGTCTGTATTCTAAGAGAATTTTTATTTTAAAACCTCCGCTTTCAATGAAGACAACAAAAATGGTTAAATAATTGGGCTCCATATTTTTTGAATCTTGCAGCTCTTTTGACATATATTTTAACTAAATTACGCCATAAAATTATCAATTAATGTTTACCTTAAACGAATCGTATTACTAGTTATAATTTTTTGATATTAATTAAACAATGTAAAATTCACATATTTTTGTTAAAAAAATTATTATATATATGTTATGCTATTACTTTTTTTCATAAATATAGATTTTTTAAATCATAATTGACAATTCTCAAGACATAACTATTATTTTAAGTAATTTTTTATTTAGTTAACAATTGGTCTTGAATAAGTTCTGATTCAAATTTTCGATAAAGTAACAATTTGTTTTATAATGTATTTTTTTTAATTTTATTAGCAAATTCTGATTCAAATTCCATTATTTTTTTAAAATATCAGAAAATTGCAAAAATAACCTATTACATGTTATAAATTAAAAACCGGCCAAAAGCATGTTCAGTGTAGGATTCCGTAGCCATTATTACCAAGAAATGCACTACAGATAAAAATACAACTCTGTTACACTTTTGTTCATGTTTCTCGCACAAGAATACGTCTAAGCACTTGTGTCGTCTATAACTAAATAAACAATTACATATGTCGACTATGACTAATAAACTAATCTAAACTAAAGTTCATCAGCAAAACAGCGTATGTTCCTGGCATTTACGTTCTTTTGTTGAGAAGCGCAGTTTTGCGACGATAACTAAAAACGGTATAATATCCAATCACGTTCAAAATATTTTTCTGTGAAAGTATTTATTAAGCGCTACCTTTACGATTTTTTTCATATATTTTACACATACAATTTAAAAAATAAAGGGAGGACACAATTTATGCTACTTTCTGAACAATTATTTTTGAAAATATTTACTTAATCAAAAATAAATATTTAGAAACCTTAAAGTGTTTTTAAAACAACTGTCGAAACATTTTGATGTTTGCTGTAAAAAATTTTTGTACCTTCTGGTGTATGTGTGAAATGCCCCCCCTAGAAATATTTATTTTTGTTATGTAACAATTAACTAAGTAGCGGGCTATACAAGTCGCCTATGCTCAAATTTCATCAATATAAATAATGTGTTTTTGAGTAAAACGTCTGTGACATACAGACGGACAGACGCAATTGTAAGGATTCCTTTTTTGTCATTTTGGCTGCGGAATTGTAATAATGCCTAAATTTGGTTACATACGATTATTTTGTTATAGTTTTGAGTTCTTGCCAAAAAATTGAGAACTTCTGCAGAAAACTCATTTCCCGACTAGATTATTTCGACGTATAAACATGTCGCGGGATAAAGTAAAACATTTTGTTTTCGAACTTTAATTTGTAAAAAGACATTCGGACAGATAGATATACAGACAGTAGCCTATCTTTTGCGTAATCACATGTTCTTACTGCATACCAATTTCCATCACGATCGATCATATCGTTCTTCTTTCTGTCTATTTGGTACAACATCAATCTAACTTTCCGTAAAGCGTGATAACTAGCTTATTTCTATATGTACAGATACATTAAATGCAAGTTAGAAACTGGCCCTCTTTTGAATATGGTTCACAAAACAAATAAAACTTGTTTAATATCTACACAGCTTTGCAAGTCTGTTTTGTTCATTGATTCTTATGAAACGGAACAGACAGGTTTCTCATATAAGTTGCCAAACAAATGTGTAAGTAAAGAACTTAAGCAAACAAAGTTTTAGGGTTAGCTTCACATACTTAAAATCGCAGAGTGAAGAATTTTTTAGTCGCACTCCATTACTCGGGGTGTTGTTGAATATTTATTTAGAAACAAATTACAGTTTCTTAAGCGAAATATTCTGAAATGTATATTTCGCGACTTATTTATTTTCCAAATCATAAACATTGTGCCTTCTTTTTAACTTTTGGACCATGAGTTCTATAAAACAAAAAAAAAATCACTATACCATATTTATAAATTTTAATGAAAATCATTTTAGACTCTTTTTAGATGTATTTTACTCACAATTTTTAGTCGCCAATAGTCGACAATCTACTCACTGGTTCATACGGGCAGGCATGTTTGGTATTGGTTTTCACACAATAGATACCTAACTACGTACTATGTGTTCGGGTTCATACTAGACTAAATTTTGCAAATTTATAAGAAGTGAGACGATTCCCGTTCGCTTCAGTGCAATTGCATATTTGACGTCATTTAGTTCGTTGGCACGGAATATTAGATGTAGTCGTTTGATTTCCACGTTGACCATTATTCGATCATGTATTTAGCGAGTATATGTATTTAGCCATCATGACTTAACTGAAAAATATCCCTATTAAATTATAGTATGCAAGTTATTTCATCTAATATTTGTAATGAAGACTTGTCTATTTGTAATAAAAAGTATGGCCCTAAATAGCAATAGGAGAGGTACAGTTTTGTTTGCGGCACAATTTGCGTGGATAAATTTTCCTTTTAGGGATCTCTTTAGAATGGGAGAAGTTTGACAGTTTCTGTGAGTTACTCCGACCCTTCGGAAATCTGTACATACGTTTCAAATAATATATCGAGTCAAAGGATAGAGCGTTTGTTTCCGTACTATCTAGATGATCAATATATATTTGAGATAATAAACTTAAGGTCATATTGAAAAAAATCTTGAAAACTATTTCCCGTTTTATTATTTAAAATGCATTTTTTTTGCTCAGGTGGCGTAAACTTTTTAAATACGCTTTTATTAAGTCATTTAAAATTATTATCTATGTTAGAAAAAATTTACTTACCCTTTATTTTATTGAATACCTTAATACTAATTACATTTAGTATTAAACTGTTTCTCATTTTTAAGAACTATTTAAGATTTATTAGGCATTTAATTTCGTTATGAAGCGAAACTAATATTTAAACCTTGAGTCCCAAAATTTAATGAAACCCATAAAATATTTGCAGGTCTGATATGATAAGCTACGTATTTAGTAGATCCGTATATTATAATACTCAACAAAAAAAACTGCGTAAATCTCAAATAACTACGAATAGTTGATTCACTGGTATTCATTGCTGTAGTCAAATATGTTTTAGACTGTATATATGTGCCTGTATCGGTTCTCATTTGCCAGACCCAATAGATCAGTTAATGTTGACAAAGATCTCCTTTTGATTATCTCAATTGTGGGGTAGATTTTTCAATTATAGGCTAAATAAATCATCGCGTCAACATAAAGTCATTATGCCGAAAGATAGATGGTAATAGTGATTACCTAACCTGAAAATAAATAAGAAAATGCACAAAAAGTTGAACATTACTACAAAAAAAAAGAAAGCAAAATATTAAAAAAATACTCGATTCTCAGATAGAACCTTTTACGCAGTAACGCACGAACACTATCAACGGACTGGAAAAGTTGTTTTTTTAATTTTTCCACACAATACCCGCACCCGGAAGAAATGGATAAAGGGTGTGAAGAGGGTGGTTCTACTTGGAGTTAAAAGTTATGTGTTATCAAGAGGATCGCTTCGACGCACTGTTTCTTTTTCGTGAGCGTTGGCGGTCAAATGATCATAGTATGTTTATTACAAATTATTTACTTTAAATCTCAAGGTGGCAGACGCGATTGACGGCGGGCGGTTAGATAAACGAGTTTCTTAATTTGTGTCAATTTAAAAATCGCTTAGTCCGTACCTTGGAGAGCGAGTTAAGACGTCGGCCTTGGACATTGTTAGTGAACACGGTCGTTAGTGATGCCATCGACTTACATGGGATATAATTTAAGAAAATCTGGAATGTGATCGTTCATCCAGATCAACTCTAAAAGTTTCCATTATTTTCGAGCTCAATGTTAATAGTAGTAATACATATATATAAACTTACATTTTAAAACTTGATGAAAAACTATAACTTTTTCTAGTTCATGAATTCGATTTTAACTAATCGATTTGTTTACCTTTTCATGAAAAAAAATGATCGATCTAATGGGTATTGCGGCATTCAAAATTCTTCATTTGAGGATATACGCTGTTTTGATTGTGGAAAAAAAATTGTTAGTTATTAAATCAAAACAAAATAAAATATCGTATTAGGGAGGGATTATTAAAGAACCTTACTTCATACGTTCTAATTAGCATATTTGTCAGAAATAGATAAACTCTTTATAATGTGCACTTAGAACTAAACACTAAATGTGATATAATACCGAAAAATTGTATATTAAGACAGCAGCGGCGGTCGTAGTAAAAACGCGAGTTACGTAGTCTTCGACACTAAAAATTCTAAAAAATTCAAACTATTTCATCTATTTGACCGGAACAGAGATTATTCCGTTTGTATAAGTGCGAACATCACTGTAGCAAGGTTTTAAACTATTCTACTCACAAAAAGACATCCTCTATTCCTGGATGTTCTGCTGTATGTCATCTGATAGGGTCACGTTTGATGCGGCCCCTTCAATACGCATGAAATGCACGTTCCGGCTGTCGGTCATCTTAGTTATAGATTCCAAAGCCTTAAACTGTCGGTCGTAGATTGCTTTCCGCGCTAACATTTTTAACTTAAGGGCTGTCGTCGGAGACCCAACGGAAGCGTAGGTAAGGTTCGCGTTTTATTTAATGCGGTAATTTTTGTTATCGTCTTAAATTGGAGCTTTTATAACGATCACGAAAATGAACCATTGAATGGCGGTATTGTAAACATAATAGTTAAACGTCTCGCTACTACCTATAGGTAGTGGCGAGACGTTTAACGGTACAGTGATATATCACTGTACCGTTTCCAGTCTTCTGTCTATCAAAATTCTTCCTTCTCACAGCAATCAGGGTCTCTTATAATTCATTCCTTTGTTGGTTGGTGGAACTCTTCATAGTGTTCCACCAACACCAATAGATTTATTGTCTATGGTTGAGATCTGATATGATACTTACGGTATGAAGGAACAAATAAAACAGACCTCTGGTATGGGTACAATCCCTGTCATTCCTTAATAAGAACGACATAATTTATTCCAGTAACGTTAGAGAGACAAATATGAATAATTTATTATATCAAAAATTGTTACTTTATTAATTAATTTAAATAAGAACTTTCTATTTACTGCTATACTTATTTCATAATTGTAAATTACTGTAATTGCACCCCTAGTTAGTTTTGTCGTGTTATGAGAAACTATACGGATTGACTTTACCGTCACGGTCGTGCGTTATTTCAAGATATTAAACGTTATAGAACATCTACAAAACACATTCATCGTCTATGTGCTGTTAGGCTTTTGACATAGTCCTAAATTGAACACTAAATGGTGCTACTATCGGTCTCGTATCGGCAGAAACTTCTTTTTTCATGTACGGGATTATGAGAGGGGAAAAAACGTAACTAATAATACGAATCATAAACCTATTTAGGAAACCTTTATCAATATATTCTTACGTTTTACCATTATCAAAATTTAAAGATTAAGACAGAAAATATAAACACTAAAACCAAAAGAAAGTATAAATTCCATCATACTGTCAAACTAAAATGCATCACAAAATCACTAGAACACTTTTCACTGATTGTACTTCGCTTGCTTGCTTAAGCACAGATCGCCGAAAGAAGAATTGAACTCTCAACTCCCGCACTGTGATGCTCTAGAGAATTCTTTGAATGTATACAAAGTCATAAATAGGATATCTTTAACTATAAAAAAGGTCATAAATATACTTCACTTTTGACATAAAGAGAAAAATATTTTTTTTTATCGCAAATTTAAGAATGGATTATTCTCGAAAACACCGTTTATATCTTTAAATTCGGATTATATTGAAGTTTAGTAAAACTTACAGTTCGTTTACGCTGTGGCGATAATTATAATTTGAACTTAGAATTCATCGCAAAACTATAAATTAAATATTCAAATTCCAAGTGGACAATATTTGAAAACGACAACTTCACAATACTTACACATTTAAAATATTTAACAATAATAGTTTTAATAGCAAGTAGCTGTGTCGCTGCTCCACCCGGGTGGATATAAAATGAATTGCTTCATTTTTATATCGAACATCTATTACAATGCCGATCCCGATTTGCACTATAATATATAGTTTTCAACCGTAATATCTGTTATAACATTAAATAAACCGGTTTTATTTCAATTTCATTACTTACATATTAAAGTTGTGTAAATTTTTAAATAAAAGGAATTATCGTTAATGTTGTGTATCAACTTATCTTTAACGGAAAAAAATTTAGATGGCCTTCCGATGTACAGTTATAGCGTTTATTAGATGAGCGAAGCTTAATTATATGATTTATTAGACTTTAAATCAAATGCGTGTTTAAAATCAGGTTATCAATTTATTTAGTACGTTACCGGTGCTAAAAGATCCTTAGTGCAAAGGTCGGTAATAAAAACGTCGGCAGGTTAATTGATGGTCTCTAAAAAGCTTTCCCTTCGGAACTTCTAAAAAAAAAAGATAATTGCACAGACTTTGTTATATATCCTGGAACGTTCAAAAACTGAAACGAAGTGAGCGCTTCATTTAATTTCCCGTTACTTTATGATTGTGCTCAAAAAATTGCTGCATATATTATATAATTTGCTTTAATCTCGACAAAACTGTAGGAGTATAAATGAAAAAAAAAAACGATCAAACTTTGAACTTACCCACGATTTATTTGGTGTTTATTATTTAAATATGTGTAATTAAATTGAGCAATCTGAATTTTTCATTAATCCAATATACACATTTAATTTTATAAGTTTTCCAAAATTTTAATGTGACTAATTTATAGAAAATTGCTCCGATACGAGATTGGTACAGTAGAAATTCATCATTCACCAGTTTATTGTACACTGTCCCTCTCACGAGGCTCACCCCGTATGAACGTAGATTTATGTAACAGAAGGTATTTTAGGCGTGTTAACCCTTTTATAAATAATGAATGGCGTTACCTTTTTTCTTACAGTTGACTTGCTATTAGTACTGTTACCGCAGAATTAATGGTTACTATGTAATTTCTGTGTCGTCATGTTCTACCTTTTGGAGCCGGATCACGGGCTTGTATGGGAATCGCTAATATTATTTGTCATTTCGAATAGCTGTTATAATAATAATTTTAATGTATACCTTATTCTTTATGATTCTAAATCGCCCGTCTGTGCTAAGTAGTAAGGACAATAACATAGAACATTTGTGCTACTGAGAATGAAGTACGTGACTCTGATAATAACTTCAGAGCTTGTATAGTTGCAGCAATCAGTTGTATTATAATTATCTAGTCTTTTATTAATGCATTTAAGAAATTCAGTATGCAAAACTATTCGGTCAATGTCCAATTGAAGTCATGAATACTTCAAATGAAATGCCGCTGAACAACTAAGTAATAGCAGAATGCACGAATAGAAATAGCGTAAGAGCTGAATTTTTACAGTTCGTTTTGTAATAAATCTGCCTGCTTAATTAAAAAAAAACTTTTTCCAGCCTCTACTCCACTGGTTTTTAATGTAGTGGATAGTTTAATAACTAAAAAAATAACAAAAAATAATGATCTTAATTTACTATAAAGTAATTACAAATATTAAGGCACGTATTTCGCTGCATTCATTTTTAATGTGCTTGCTATAACTAGCTTTTGATTAATTTATTTAGTAGATGCAATCCAAAATTTGTTAAAATATTTTCTCTTAATTGCATGTATTGATATTCCTTTAAGCATCAAAGTAAGTGGAATCCATGTGTATAACAGTATACCCTTTCTGGATGACTTTTCGGATGCATTCAATAATGATATCAGTGTTTGGTTTGGAGCAAAGAATATTCCATATGTCATTTCGATTTCATCAATATTTATTGTCACCAAAGATGATGGTCCATTCTACGGTATAATCTATAGTTACGAGTATATAGATGCGTCGATGTAAAAATACGATGGATGTAGTAAAACATCCATTTTGATTTTTCATTATTGTTTTGAGTTGGAAATGAACCCGAATAAGTGCCTGACCGCGGAAGCATTAATTTTTCTGACTCGTAAGACCTACCAGTTTATGAGTAACGGATATTTTTTTATAATTGCACGTATTCCATTCAGTATGGAAAAGTAAATACTACCTTTGGTAGCAGCTCAAATTTATTTGTCGCATTTATCGCTACGAACAATTGAGAAAATTTTCATTGCTTTGTTATTAAGATAATAAAAGCATATATATCTCAAAAATGTACTTATTGGAGATACAAAATTAAAATGTCTTTATAAGATGCAATATATTAGAATGCACAACAGAGAATATTAAAAAAGTAACGATTTCTCGTAGATCTTTATAAGTAAATGTGTCACACACATATTTATAAATATATCGCACAGTAAATAACATCACACGCATACGTAATAAATCTCGTAGAGTTAGAATATTAAAAAATGTATCAAAAGTTTTGACCTTCTCAAGTGGCGGTTCCCAAGAAGAAATGTATCTACTCTTACGTCGTGTATCATTTCGTCGCAAGGAAATGGAATCAATCACGGATGGCATCGACCTGTTTAGTCACTTCGATAATACGCCATGAAAGAGCGCGATAAGACGAAAATTTGTTTTTGAGAAAACATCAAATCTGTGCCTTAAAAATATGCTATAGGAATGTATTTTATAAGCAATTCGTTATAAGATACCTTGATTTATTGTTCTGTGAAAAAAGTTTTAAAAATAAAACGTGTCGAGACAAAGAGTCTAATATGATTCAATGACTTATTGTAGTTGTTACAACATTTTAGTGAGCAATATCGGTTTGATACGAGGATTTAAGATTGAGACTATAGATTTCCGGAAATTTGTAGTTTCTGCCTACCCTTTTGGGATATAGGCGTGATTTTATATTATTATTATTCTGAAATTGATTTTATATAGCCGCCTTTTATTTAAAAAAAATATACTAAAAGAAATTTAGGCAACGGTTGACCTTGCAGGCCAGCTCTAAAATTTCCTGTATTGTTTCATGTCATAATGTTTTCGGTGTACAAATTCAATAAAACATTTTTTATTTACGTTTTCAAGCTCATAATTAGCAGGGTTCTCTTTCAAAATTATTACAGGTTAGTATATAATAATAATAATAGCCTCTTTATTCAGATCTTTTAACATTTAAGTACAATAAATTTATAATAAGCTAACACAAAATTCTTACACTTTAATTTCATCTAATATTTGTTCCTTTGCTATCTTCCCTAGATCTGTTTGCCAGTCGGCAAAGGCCTCCTCCAACCTTTTCCATTCATTTCTATCTTGAGCCACTCTGTTCCATATGACTCCTGCCACTTGTCTTATGTCATCATCCCACCTTTTCTGCGGTCTATCTCTCTTCCTTTTGCCTTCTCTGGGGTACCATCTAGTCACTCTTTTGCTCCATTTATCGTGACCTCTTATCACGTGGCCATCCCATCTCCACTTAAGTCTTTTGACTTTGATTGTTACATCTATAGTGTTTTTTTTTATTTCTAATGATTTTGTTTTTTAATCTGTCTGACTTTTTAACATTTAGTATACTCCTTTCCATTGCATACTGGCACGTTGCTAGTTTATTCAGTGTTTCTTGATTTAAAGCCGATGTTTGGCAACCGTATGTGAGAATAGGTAGTACACAGGTGTTAAACAATTTACTTTTTATGTTTATATGAAGCGTTTTATCTTTCATGACCTCTCTCAAGCTCCAGTATCTCTTCCAGCCATTTATAATTCTTCTCTGTATCTCTTTTCACATAGGTTCCTTCTGAGTTATAATCTGTCCGAGGTAGATGTACTCATCCGTATAATCAATTATGGTGTTCTCTAGTTTTATGGTAAATTTGATCTCGTTTGTCATTGCTCTAGTTTTTTCCGGGTTCAGTGTCAAACCTACTTTCTCACTTTCTGTTGCAAGTTCTTTTATCATTTTATTTAAGTCTTCTGATGTTTTTGCCAGAAGTACTATATCATCAGCGAATCTCAAATGCGACAGCAATACACCATCTACATTTAATTCGAGATGTTCCCAATTTAGTCTTCTAAAGATTGATTGCTGCGGAAAACAGTTTTGGGGATAGGGGATCTCCCTGTCTGACGCCTCGTTCTATTCTGAAAGGAGCGCTTTTCTTTTCTAATTGGATTCTTGCTGTACTGCAACTGTAGATGTTTTTTATAAGTCGTATATATTTTTGTTCAATTCCTTGTTCGAATAGAGCTTCCCAAATTTATCCATGTCTTAGAGAGTCGAATGCTTTCTGTAATCGATAAATGCGATGTAGTATGTTAGTTGGTACTCATTATATTTTTCTAGAATTTGACGCACTACGTGAATATGATCGATTACAGAGTAGTCTTTGCGAAATCCTGCTTGCTCGATCGGTTGGTGTTTATCAAGGGTTTTTTCAATCCGTTTTAAGATGATCTTAGCAAAGATTTTATATATGTTGGACATAAGGCCGATAGGATATCGCTATCGCTAACTACCGTCCTATCAGCCTTAACAGGTTAGTATAAAAGATCACTAAATAATTACTTATCCAATGTTTCGTTAAATATATTTATTGAATGAAGTTGAGGATGGCTTTCGTCATTCGATGGAGTTTTTTGACCTTAAAAATTGCACATACACGCAGGATGAACATGAGGACTTCATTCAGATAAAAAGCTTCAAAATTAAAGCAATTGAAATTATTACTCTTGACTATTGGAACTGCGTGCTGCGTCCTTGTAATGTTATAATACCTTTAAACCATAGATAAATAAATATGGGACAGAAAAACGAAGTAAGCCAACCTTAGGCACAATTTACCTAGAAAATTATTATATTATTGTATCATACTTAAGTGTTCGTGTTGCGCATTTGAAAAATATTTCTATAACCTTCTGTATGAAAATCTACATTAATTATTTATTCGGACGTGTTTAATGAAGCCTTTGTGTTTTTACTTGAACGGAAATGCGAGGGAGTGAGTGCAAAGGCCCTTAATCTAAGGGCTCAACCTGCGCCGTCGAGAAAAGTCGTCCTCCTTCAACTCAAATGTCGTGTCGATACTAATAATATTTTACATGAAAATTAAAATTATTTTTTTTTTAAATGTAATTACTAATATTTATTTTTGTAGCTTCCTTTTGTGGATTTAGACACCATCATTTTGATAACAGCAAGAAGAACAAAGAAGAACAAAGAAACTCGATGTACATAAAATAAGCATATACGCGATAATATGTCAGAG
The DNA here is from genome assembly GCA_005406025.1 of Eumeta japonica. NCBI lineage: Eukaryota > Metazoa > Arthropoda > Insecta > Lepidoptera > Psychidae > Eumeta > Eumeta japonica. Next base: position 192,555 of record BGZK01000410.1, read on the forward strand.
GTCACAATAATTTAAAAACATATATCCGAGTTTTTTATGTCCCTCGTATCCAATTACATATTGAGCATCACACAATTGTCGTTCATTTTATTCGCGTATTATTGAAAGTATAACGTTACACTCCATAATTTATCATTCACAGTACACCATCAGAGAAACACAACTCCCAGTTAACTAAATCAGAAAATATTAAATAACATTTTCGTAGAGACGGAAGACTGGAAACACTCAGTCAGGCGTTAAGGCTCCCTTTGTTCCCAATCCCGAGGGGTCGTCATATTTTTTTTTTCTGTTTTATTTCGTCTGCACACTAAGTCAGTCGTGATTCACGCGCAATCCTCGGTAAGTTCTGCGAAATACCTTCACCCTTTCGGTGTTTGTCGCTTCATCGAAACAATTTCCCCGTGGCACGTAAATGTTCGAGTTTATTCATATTTTCCCCATTTGGATATTAAACCATGAAACTACAATGTGATAGCAGATCCCCTTATAAATAACCAGTTTTTGTATTTTCAAATATCATCAAATGCAGCACTCGTATATTAACTAAAGTTGTATTTGAGTAACTGATTACTATTTCAACAAGTAATTTTTAATCCCAGTCATAACTTTTGTATAACAGGCACAGTTATATTTTAACTAGATGTATCAGAATGAAACTCTAGTAAACCTCGGGAATTCGTATTAGGTTCAAATTTTTCGACAAATATGTATAAGTGTCGAAGTTTAAACCCTCCTTTTTTGTAGTCGGTCAAAAGCCTGCCCTCGTTCGTGGTTACGACGAACCCGAGCCGTGGCATAATAAATCACAGCTTTTGGCTTTTACACGTCAAGGACGCCTTTGCATTGCGAGGTCATTGTTCACGTTATTCATTCGTATATTAAACAAAAATATTGCACATGTTGGGCTGAACAATTTCGCTATTAGTTTATGGTTGCAAAGAAACTTTGAGTGTTTTTACTGTGATTCAATTTCTCTCACAGAAGGGATTACTGTAACTACTGCTGTTGCGTAGTTTTGCGGCTTCTTATTGTCTAGTTTTATGGCTTCTTTATTGAAGGCTTTAAAGGTCTAGATTTAATAAAGTTTGTGCACTTGCTAACGTTACCTTAGCAAGTGCACAAACTTTATTAAATCTTTTGTGCATAAAAACATAGCACAGTTGTCTAAAGGTTCGAAATATTAATTGCAACTGGAATTTATTAAATGATTTCGCTAATATGATAATGTAAGGAACTTGTATGACAATGATTACCTATCAAATTCCATAAATGAATACGGGTTTGTTGGTATTATATCTGATTGTGGGTTTATGAACAAAGTGAAGTTTCTTATACAATTTATATAAAATAATGTAAATTTTGATACAAAATAACAATTATTTTTTTTACTTCTTTATTTAAAGAAGTAAAAAAAATAATTGTTATTTTATTCTTTATTTAAAGAAGTCTAAGAACTAAAAATAAAACCGTTCGAAATGATATAATATGAACGGTCACGTGATTTTTGTTCAAATAGATATTATGCAGAAAAAACTAAAGAATGAAGGAGCAATGCAATCTTGCTATTCTAGTGCAATGCTGTATTATAATTAGATACAACATGTGAAATAAGAAACCATGTGACGCGTTTGTTTGACACAATCGTGTGACAATTAACGCTTACGCTCTTCCACTAGTAAAGTCATTTAGAAGCCTTCGCGAAGAGGCCTTTAAATCGCATGATCTAAAAATGCATAAAACAAGGTTCGCGGTCGGCAATAATATGTACTCTGTGACAAATTAATGCAAACATTGAATTTTACAATTTTTTATGGAAAAGCTTGTTCTACAAATTCACAAAGCCGTATTGCTTAAATTTGCCTTATATATTTTTTAGAATATTTGAAGTTCACCTATATGCCTAAAAGAAGGTTTCAAATTTGCAATAGTTAGAACAAATCAAAATATTTAACTATTATATTTTACATTAAGAATATTAATAATGACATGCACTACAAAGCCTACGTTGCGTTTTTTTACATATAAATAAAAACAGTCTAATTATTGCTTTCTTTTTGGATCAAATTTTTCATACATGAAATCCAAAAAAAAATTTAAACAAAATTGTATCTTCGGTATCATATGAACATAGCCGATTATGGCGTAGTATTTAAAAGATTTTACTGAATTCTACATTCCGCAACACCATTTCTTTTGATATGTCTCAGCGTGCCGCCAGCTGCGAGAGGGTGAAGTTGTGTCACGCAAGACGTGGTGACATATGCGCGTGCATATATCATTATTTTACAATATTTTGCGAGTTATGACTTAAGTATACTAAGGACTCAAGCGCTAAAAAGCAATCTCTAGTATATTTGAACTGTCAAATCATGGATGTAAATCGAGCGCTTTCCGCTGCACCTTTAAAATCATCATTAAATTGCTTACGTAGAACTATTTCATTTAAATACTTAGATTGCTTATGTAATATGTCATTCGATTAAATTAATTTATGTAAATAAAAATACAATTTCGAATTTATGCAAGATCATCACTTGAAAATAACTGAATCGATTTGCCTGATTTCCTTTTTTTTCTGTTCGTAATTATTAGGAGAAAGTTTATGTGAAAGAAAAAATTATCCTATTCAGTTTTTTTATCTGTCTGTCTGACTGTTTGTTCGGGGTGTCTTCAGAACATCTGAACCGCTCACGGTACGACTCACCCTCGTACGTAAAGAAGCATTATAAGTTTACCTTCAGGGTACTATTTATTCCGGAATTCGGTATTTGACATAGTTAACAATTAAATAAGAAAATAATTGAATTATGTAGATTTCAAGATGCTGATTCAGAATATCTATGTGAATTTACAAATTAAACACTATAAATATTTTTATTTCTTAAAAATAAATAAGAAATTTTACATCAGTGGAATAACAAAACTTAAACGGCTCACTAGCCAATCAGAACGCGTGACGTCACGATTCAATAAACAAACAAATTGCACTGTTACTTTTGTACAGTGGTGTTATTTTAATAATAATTTTGTGTTGATTTTATTAGTTATTCAGTCAAAGTGAAAGTGGAGAAAGACTTTATAAAAGCTGATAGTGCTAATCTGCCAAAAGTTGATTCGTTTATGATTGCAAATTTCTTTGCATCAAACCCGGACTTCTGTTCTGCAGAATTTAGAAACGTGAAAACTTCAGTGTAAGTACAAAAAAACGGAATCTATCCAATATATATATTCATAATGTTCTAATTCAATCGATGTCCTTAGCCTTAACATTTTGATATTTTTTGTCATTATTTACTTTGTAGGTTATGTATGTCAAAAATGTATTTCGGGTTTTAATGCGGTAGGTAATAATTTATAATTAACTGACGTAGTTTTAGAATGCCAAAAAAATGCCAATGTCTTATTGCTGAGACAGAGCCCTTAATATGGTACTCCATGTAATTTTCCATGTCATTTGGCAGCTGTAATAAAACAAACAAGTATTATTTATATGGAAAATACTAACCTCACAAGTAATTTTATTTTAAAGTTATTTGGTATTTATCACTATAATACTAGTATTTGACGACTAAATAAATGAATAATACTCACATCAAAATGGTCCTCGCAAAAATAAATTGAAGATTTAGGTGATACAGTGGACGGATCGCGTCGTGCTAATTGCAGCCACTTTTTACGAAGTGGCCCCGATTGTGGCACATGAATAAATAATTTATTGGGATTTTTTATTGTTGTACTTGTACAGCAAGGAACTGTGCAAACTTTGTATGATGACGAAGCCATTTCTTTGAGATTTCAAGAAAAACAGTTTTCACACTCACGGATCATTCACTTCACTCACTGTTTATTGAATCGTGACGTCACGGCCTAATTTGTCACGTTTCTTGACGTGAACGCTGTTTTGGCGGGAATTTTGAATCGTATTATTTAAAATGACTGTTTTTGTTATAAATTAACTTTAAAAACGAAATAGACAATTATCAAACGTATCTTTGGTGTCCTAAGAATACAATAAAATACTTTTTTTAAAATTGTCAAATACCCAATTGTTTAGGATTCCTATGTATAAATTGAACAACACTTGGGATAAATGATCGGAATCAAAGGTGAAGGAGAAAGGTGGAATAAAAATCGAGATCACAAACAGAACCAGTTTCGGGATCTAAATCGAGGACGAGGAGTGAGATCGGGATCATGATGGAAACAGGGCTTCATTCGATATATTTGTGGGAACTCATTCTATGTTCACACGGGTGAAACTGCGGGAAAAAGCTGTCTAGAATATAAATTAACAAATTTTTGATTCTTTTTTGGCCTTCCGTGAAAAAATGACTAAAAACTCTTACATTTTCAATAATGTTTAGTATGGATATACGAATGAAAGGATATACAGTACATTGTGAGGGCTCAGTGAGAATCACTATCAACTCTTATAGTTATACCGATTTAAACGAATTTTATAGGGAGTTAGCTAGAAACCGATATAAACAAATATGATACATCTTTAGGGTTTTGTAAGAATTACTGAGAACCCTTATAGTTTTACCAGTTTAGATAAATTTTGGTAGGGAATTAGTTGGAAATCAATAAAAGCATGTACGATAGGTGTTTTAAGGTTACTTGAAAATTATTAAGCGACCATATAATGTAACCGGCTTCAATAAAAATAGGCATGTAGGTAGCTGAAAAGTAATGATAGAATGTACTGTAAAGTAATGATAGGATTATTTAGGGCTCCTTAAAATTAATTAAGAATCTATTTAGTTTTACAGACTACAATATAACTTGGTATAAAGATAGCTGAAATTTGACGTAAAGAGATATGATAATTTTTTAGTGTTTTGTGAGATTCAATAAATTTTGCTAGAAAAATAGTTGAAAAGTAATGAAAGATGCGTATATACAAAATACATTTAAAGGGTTTCGTAAAAATTACTACGAACTCTTACACTCTTTATGATTTGAATAAAATTTGCTAAGGAAATAGCTAGAAGTTAGTTAAACATGCGGGATACATATTTTAGGCTTTCGTGAGTATCATTAAGAAAGTACCCTTACCGATTTCGTTGAAATTTTAACAAGTTCTTATTAGTACAGAGAAAATAGAGAAAGGGTTTAGAGTTGTTTATGGTTCCGTGGGTGAGTTTTGGGAGGTTAATAAACACCAGTATAATATGAGCGGCTTTAACGAAATTTGGCTTGTAATAGCTTAAGCTAACGAAATCAATGTAGCCTACATTATTTTAGGGATCCAAAGTTCAAGGATCAATGAAATTTATTATAAAATATTATTATTCCATTAATTTCGCAGAAGTATTCAGTTTTTTTTTCTGAAGAGAATGTTAAGAACGTTATAATTCAGTTTACTTAAAAAAGAAACGAGACTGGAATGAACCAAGAGAACCGAAGGCGCACTGCACTACACGCGGTACGGAAGCGAACGTGGGAGCAGCGATAGTTACTACTAAAATAAACTTTGTCGAGAGGGCGAAGCCATCGGCAAAGATTCAAAGTGACAAGTAGTATATTTGTCATATCACATGACTAAATAACTGAACCGATTTATGACATTTTGCAAAGAGATAGTTTGCATCCTGAAGATGGGCATGTATTACTTTTTATTACAAGAAATTCTATCAGAAAATGAAATTTTGAAAAAGCAAAAACAAAACCCACGCAAACATAATGATCGTAATAAATGAGAGAAACTTAGGCCATGCGGTTGCCCGCGGACGGCAGTTTAATTGTAAAACAAATTCATTAGAATACTTGGTATTCATTTTAATATTGTATTTATTTAGATATGTCTTACGGTACGTGTTTTTTTTTTCATACTAACAACGACTTATCTTTTTTAATAATTTTAAAATTTGATTTTGCTTTAGACCGTCTTTAGAACAATGACTTATCTTTCTTAATAATTCTAAAATTTGATTTTGCTTTATATCGTCTTTAGTAGAGATGGCTTCCGAGTAGAATGCCATGGTCCAGATTTTTGTTGAAGCCTGAAACTGTATTCAATGAATTATTTTTCATACAGAAAAAAATAATGAAAGATAACGTTCGGTATATACCTAGTATGTCTGATGATTAGGTAAAGAAAATATGCGTTTTTGAAACAGTTTCATCTATCATTGTACATACATTATCGTAAACAAATACAACATATAGAAATTCAATGTTCAGTAATTAGCTTGTAGGAAATTTTTGTTTAAAAACTAGTGAAGAAAACGATTTCACTGCATGATATTTCTGCCTGTCTGTAACAGACACTTTTTTCTGGAAACGTTGAATGTATAAATTAGACATTCGGCATAAGGGTAAGTCAAACGAGTCAATTATATAATTAATTTCTTTATTTTAATGTAAGAAAAGGGACGTGGTTTTGTAGTGCATGTCATTGTTATTCGTTTCTCTGATTCTAAATATAGCAAATCTGAAACTTACTTTTAGGCGTATTGGTGACCTTCATATATTCGAAACAAAATCTAAGACAAATTTAAGAAAAGAGGCTTCGTCAAGTTCTAGAACAATTTTTCCACAAAAAATTGTAATATTTGGTTTTTGAATTAATTTATCATAAAGTACGTAGTATTGGCAACCTTGAACCTTGTTTTATGCACTTTCAGACCACGTAACCATAAAGGCCTGTTACGAGAAAATATTTGAAAAATCATTGCAGTAATTACAATGTTGTTAAAATTATAGTCTTTGTTTGTCTATACTAGCGCCTATATAGGCGCTAGTATAGACAAACAAAGAGTAAAAATATTTTATTCATATATATGAATAAAATATTTTTTTATTGACAGAAATAAGCTAGGAGTTGTCCTTGTAAACATAGTCTCATCAATGAATCAATTATAAAGGGAATGGGATTTTAAAATAAGATTTTTTCTATTTTTCAATGATTCACCGGAGCTCACAATGGGATCGGATACTGAAGTTATCTCTGACTTTTATTGGCTTAAAATATGCAGTCGTAATCGTCTATTTTGCACTAAAAGCAAAGGGATTGAGATGGGCAAATAGAAAAAAGATGTGGACCTCTAACAAAGATTACGGTAGGGTACAGTAGCCCTTGTCAGCGGGCCCTTTCGAGTCCTTGCGACCTGCTCGGTTATGGCCTGTTACATATTTACTACCTACAATGCTTTCGTGAGAGCATGAGGTTATACTGACGCTTTGAGTTGTTTTCCCAGCTGCACTCCTTTTATTGTAGTATAGTCCCAGATTTAACAGCCAGTTCATGTGACCTAGATATTTTTAATCTTTACTGTAGCACTTGGCCAATTTAAATCGGGTTGAACTCGAGTGATATATACATTGTAGTAAAAAAAAACTCAGATGTGAGTATTCTCAGTGTTAAGTTTTCAAGTTGTTTAATATTAGATATTATCAGGCACGGTTATTATTTGTAATAGTTAATTATACGCATGATATTAAAGAATTCGAGCCTGCACTTAATAAACAAGACATTGCTTGATGTATTGATGCAGAAAATATATATGTAACCCCTTTATTAAATATATCCTTATGCTACTATACCGCTATATAATATCGCCAACTCCCCTTCCAATCAGTATTTTTTTTTTATAAAAGTCCAGCACTAGTGAACTTTTTAAGAAAGAGTGTCCGTATGTGGTGATAATCGTCCACTTTTTAGTGACTCGCATGCTAGTTTGCCCCCGGAAACGCTATAAAAAATAGTTCACTATCGAGTTTTAGTACTTAATAGGTTAAGCAATATAATAATAAAAGTGTTAAACATTAAAAATGTCTAAATTAATACTATCGGTTTCAACCTATAATGTCGATCAACTGTGGTTTGTCAATCTGGGTGAGACTATAATATTTATTTTTAGGTGGGATCATAGTTACCACATCTGGTGAGTATGTCTCTTTAACGCGACCAGAGCTAAAAAAAATAATGATTTTATTTTGACTAATATATTCATATGGTTTGAATAAAACTCTAACGGGGAGGTCGATAAACGCATCAGCAAAAGGATTCAGAGCGATCTAAGCTCCAAGCATTCTCCTTAAATGTAATCCCTTTTTCTAAACTTATTAAACTAAAGTCGATTACAAAACAAAAACGAGAAAAGAGGTATCCCATCAGAAGAATTTTCAGTAAATATTCCGAATTTCTAAGTAATGTGACCTGATTGCCTACATAAAAATAATTTTCTACCAAATAAGGAGCGCATCAAAATCTACAATAAGTCTCAATAATACAGTTACTGAATATGGTGCAACGATTGAATAATCATACTCAACTTCACATAATAATTCAATAATGACTTTCAGCCATTACTAAAACTTTTAATAGTTGGGAGTTTAGTTGAAGGTAAGTTTATGGTATTTAATTATGATGTTACGAGTATATTTACAACGATCAGGAAGTGAACATTGGTTATAACAACTTTATGAACATTAGAACAACATCAGAACATTATTTTGAAGTCTATATATCTTAACTTTCTTTTATAGCAATTGCAACCTGGCTTGATTTATCGTTTAAATGTGGAAGGTATTTTAAAACTATTAGGCTTTTATAGAAATCATCTCACGTAGAAGACCTCAAATATGTGGGGAATTTAAGTTGTTACTATTTTGTTATGTATTTTCAAAGAACTTTATGTTGCCATTAATACAAGTTTCATACTTTTATTATTCGTAACACATTTTCCAGTTTGCTTAAGGCATCCTTTTCCCTTTGAGCTATTTTTTTTCGTTTTGGAGAATTAGGGAGGATGACCTATAAGTTTGACTAGTACACTATTCAGAAATTTTCACGTTTTGAATGTCGAATGCGCGGACGCGTTAACGCGACGAAGCAATAGCTCATAGAGGCCGGTGTTCAGTGGTTGTTGTTAAAGCAATCAAACCTTTTGAAAGACATTTAGCAATTTACCAATCAGCATTGATGCTCGGTTCATCTCATGAGACTACATACAACTGGTAAACCGTCAAAGAAAAAAAAACTTGTCATCAAAATTTTGCTTACACTTCTTACTCGCAACGTTTTGGTCGACGTTGATTTGTTTTAAAATAGTTATACGATAGACTGACGTTTCGTTTCTGAAGCATATTGATAAATTTATCATTTATCGCCTGTAACGATATAGTAAATCCGCTGACACGAGCCTGCCTTAAATTCGCAGCATTTTACCCGAACTTGTTTTACGTTATGTAGTACCCATGGTGAAACCATTCTCCTTACGTGAAGACAACTACTTAGACTTTCATCCACACTTTCTAATGCGATTTTAAGTAGATGCTAAATCATTTCGTATGTAATTCGTTTATTCTCTTGAATTTCTTTTTTCACTTCTAGCAGCACATATTCTTCTGCAACAGCCGTCAAAAAACAATCATTTATTTATACGTCCACTTCTTTACTCGGCCGTACTTATGCACTTTCAACTGGCGGTAAACAGTCGTTTTAGAAGAGTTTATGTTTTGAACACCATTCGAAGTATTTCAAATGATTCTTCTAGTTTAAGTTGATATTCGAAATCGTACAAAATCATCGCGGTAAATATTCAAATTGTAGATGAATTTTTCTATGAAATAAAAAGTTTTAAGCAATTTTCGAATTTTGTAATTCGTTAAAAATCAGCAACTGTCACTTTGTTACAAACTCTTTTTCGCAAAATAATGTGCGTAGCTTGGTATTACAGAATTAGTAGAATGTAGAATGACAACTGATCGATAGTCATTGTACAGTTACATTCGACACTTCAGTAATTTCGAGTCTTTTGATAAAATAACACTTGAGCAATTTCTCCAAACTCTTGTCTGCGAGGGCGGTTTGTGGTCTTTTCGAGGCTAATAAAATAATTCCTTTATTCCTTTTCCTTTGAAAGTTATATTTGTGTTCCGTTCGAACTCATTTATCGTAGGGAGTCCAAATAACAATTTCATGACACATGCGGCAACGCACAATTAACTAGAGTTTGTTGCGACTTTAGGCTTTTTTTTATTTTGTGTTACAATTTCATCTACAAGAATAAAAAATAATTAATCAGACTTGGATTTACATTACACATTATTGTTTCATTACAAAGTATTAAATATGTGATTAAGTGAGAATTCCATACTTTTTCTCACGATTTATTTTTACTTAAAAAATAATATTTAAAACTGTTAAAATGTGTAATATCTGCCTGTATAATGATAAATGTAAGGTATAATGTCTAATGAATCATTACGTAAGTAATAAAAAGAATGAAAAATATTAATGAAGTTTTCATTTATAACAGAGTTCAGCAATTTTATGTATGAGCGTTGAATATTATAGTAATTCACGAGAACTTGTTCTTGGATTTATTCGTTTTATGTACATTAACGAAAAGAATCTCTCTTCGGTTAGCGAATAGCTAATTTAAAAAGGTGAGGACATGCCCATTAAGGACAGCTTTATAGAAGGTGTACACTATTTTTTCTTAATAGGGACAAATATACATTTTGTAGTTTCCCAAGAATTTTAAATATATCCTGGAATAAATACAAACAATTCTTTCTTTGGCGCATCTTTGCATCATTTTTAACATGATATTTACAGTTATTTAAAAGGGAAATATAATGAAATGTGTATTTATTGAGTTGAGAAACATAGCGTATTCAATTTATAATTACTAGACAATAATTCAAATTAAATTGCTTCGAGAATGTATCATTAGTTAAGAATGTGGTTAGTTCTTATCCTAGAGTACGAAAAAAACAATGGAATTTTTAACTATGTTTAAAATTTCAAGTTCCTTGCACATCGGAAACTTAGTAGATTCTACTCGGAAAGGCATACAGGAAAAAAATTAATAAAAGCGTGGTGAAGTATTCTTTTAGTCATTTTTAAATTTTTCAACAAAAACTATGATTTTCAGATTTTTATTTTCATTACCGACGTCTCACGTCACTAGTGAAGATAAAATTTTTGCATAATTTCGTAAATTTAAATCAGCGGTAAGTACTTTTGATGAGTAAATTCGTTATTACTAAAGTGTTTGATAAAATGGTCATATCTTCTTATTGTGTTTACTTAGAAGCTTGAAACTTTTACATCTACAAATAACCGTATATCTTAGGTACTTTATATTAATTTTAAGTTGACGTATATATCGATACCCAAGAAACAGAGTTTTGACAGAGAGACAAATACACTCACAGTGTAAATAGACAGACAGACAAACAACCAAATGTTTTTTTTTAAAAAAAGGACAAGCTCCAGAATTAAAATGGTTGTATAATCAACAATCAGAGAGTGTAAAATAAAACTGAAATGCTGAATCGGTTCCTGCTCAGCATAATAATGTTTAGTTGGAACCGATTCGTAGCTGGAACTGATTCATGGCTCAGGCTGTTTTTGCACGGAGAGTTTTAAAATTACGAAACTTCGCGTTTGTGTGTCGAACTTTGAAAAAATGTGTAAGAAACGAGATTGCAAATTTATTTTGAGATAGGTCTGTCATAAAATCGCTTTCAAGTGTCTGTTAATAATCCCTCTTCTTTCAACTTGAGAACCACTAATTTCACATTATGGCGGTTGCGTTTTAGATATTAAAATAAGGGAGAAATTATGTAAATTTAGAGTTCTTGATATTAATATGTATTTTCGCATAGCAATCTCCTTAGCAACTCTAATGTTGCAACGAAATGTGCTTTATGCAGATAAAAACATATGAAATTGTTATTTGATTGCGAAGTGTTATAAATTTTCTCTAGACTTTCAGAAAAGAGGGAATAAAAATGAAATAAATTATGCTTGGTTAATTTTACAAAATTTAATCATAAATTGATTCCAAAAGGTAGGAAATGTATTAATTATCATATGTATGATAAGCTTATTTTATATAAATTTATATCTAATATAAAATTTATATTTTGGAAAAATTTATACATAATATAGAATTTATATTTTGTATAAATTTATACATAATATAAAATACGCTTACAAATATTAAACTGAAACCCATACAATTATTTAGGAGGCATAACGCGAAAATGAAAATAGAACAATTTTTAGTAAAATAGAATGTTAATCCATTTTATTCATCCATACCTGGCAGTTTTTAACCTTTTGACATGGGTACACGGGATTGTCGGCACGTCAGCACAATCTCAATTTTTTTTTGGAAAAAGTTTTATTTTTTTCTATATTTTACTTGAAAATACATATTATCCAGAAACATCAGGCAATACTGAAAAACCAAAATTAAATTTATTTCACTAATTCACTACTGTTTACAAATCACTTATTTCTTTCTAAAATTAAGTGAGATTAGGTTAGACAACATGTCATACTCAGTGAAAAAAAAAAATGATTTATATTCGTATCAAGATTCATGTTTTTTAGGATGTTTTGTCAAGAAGATCTATACTGAGGCTTTTGGATGAGACTACATAACATTCTGGTAGGGCCGGTAATCATGATAAAGAAATTGTCAATTTTTGGCTATCTTTAAATTAAAGAAAGTTCTATTTGAAATTGTTACAGAGGTTAGATGGAATTACGATTCGAAGTAGTGCGAGACAACATTTCCGCTTCAACCGCTGTACAATTTAATGAGATGAGGTGCGGCCCACAGGAGTCCTGATACGATCTCGGTGTTTTCCAGTCGACTTGATTCTTTAGCCTCGCAAAGAGATGTTGATGCGGTTTGCATGTTCTGTCGCGCACACTGGGAATGCTCTGAGGAATTGTGTCATCTACCACCAGCCGCTAAGTTCTTCCGCCGTACCGCTCGTCTTATATTATATATCGATATATAGTGTGTATACATTATATTAAAACCTTCTATCACAAACGAATGGCGGTCCACCACAGAGCTTGTTTGTTTTTTCTATTATGAAAAAAATGTATCTGTTAGTGTTAGTTTCGCCGAAATCTTTTCAATTTATGTAGAAACAAGGCATTACCCGCCTTTTACTTAAATTGAGTAAATTAAAGCTTGGGAATGATTTTTTGTATGATTTAAATATGGCCACGGTTTCGCTTGAATGTGTATATAAAATGAATTCCTTCATTCTTTGTATCGGTCGATCTCGCTGTCACTTTTGACCTCGATCAAATCCTCTCAAGACCTCGATTGACACTGGTAGGTTTGGTTCCGATTGCGCTCTTAATTCCATTTTCGATTCTAATATGCCTTTTGTTGTTTTCGTGTTGGTTATTTTGTGACTATTGACAAACAATTTATCAATAGCTAATCTGTGACTGCTAGTGGACTTCTGTCACTTTTTGATATTCTGTTTATTTCATGTTCATATAGTCAATCCTTTAAACAATAGAAGAATTATGTGAAAAGTTAGAATATAAGGCAAAATTGGCTATATATTTTAATTGCGTAGATTTAGAAGCTTGATTTCTTTACAGCGCCAAAGGATCGTAAACCTACACAGACAGCAAAACCATTTTTGTTGACGATTTGTTCTTAAAATTTCAAAAGAACTTGATTTTAAAATACAATTTAATAACAATAATATAACATAAACTCACGTCTATTTCCCAGAAGGGTAGGCAGAGTCTATACATTTCGATATGTTGTATTATATGTAAAAATATGGTTAGTATGTGAATATAGTCATTTTAAATGAAGTGTTTGTAAAAAAGACCGATTTCAAAGTAAGATTATATAACCATAGTGGTAAAATTTACGGGTACAGTACAGTTTGTTCGTAAAAGCAACAAAATATTTTTGGTGAAACGTACTTGTAACTTTAGGTAGTTTTAGAATGTATGTGTTGTAATAGTATATTGTGCAACTCGTGAGACATGTTGTCGATTGCCCACGAAAGCGAAGTTGAACGCACGAGCGAAGCGAGTGCGGTCATTCGTTTGAGTGGATAATCGACAACGTCGCACGAGTTGCACATATTATTTTGTATTACAAATGCGGCGATTTATGTGGGTACAAAATATATTTAAATTTGCATGTGCCAAGACATTTGCGTGCGACAAGTAAACTTGTCGCACGGAAATTCAAATGTCGAACGTGCGTTCAATTTGTCGCACTCAAATAACAGTTTTATTTATGAAAAAACTCACGCGTAATTTTAAAATGGGCAAACGGTTCTTTTTCAACCGCAACAGCGAGCGTCAATATACTACTTTCCCCGCATGAGTAATACAAAATATGCAAAGCAGTTCTCGTGATAAGTATAACAACAGTTTTGCGTGCGACAAGTCGTACTTGTCGCACGCAAACACACTTGGCGCACACGTGTTTCCTTTTCGCAACCCCCACCGGGACCTTGTCTCTGGATTCCAATTTCGTATTATCTTCGCATTCGTATTAAAAACAATTTCAATTCGTGCTGTGTAGACGATTACCGATTCGAGCAAGTAAGCGCACTTACTTCGCTCATGCGCTCAAACTTCGTTCTCGTGGGCAATTGAAATATATTTCGAATAGAGATTGGAAAATAAAAGTGTATACATAATCTAATACTTTATACTCCACGGAGACAAACTGATGGTCTTGGACATCTCATTCTAGTGTGTGGGAAAATTATTAACAGACTTCTTTTTTAGGTGGTAACACGTCTCGCTTGTACATTCAGTGCGACACGATGCATAAAAGATAATAAAGCTTTTACGATTACGATCACGGGAGGAAGCTTGTCCCTAAAATAATCCCGTCGAAAGAAGGCGCCGCGACTCGCCAGTACCATCTTACAGTTCATCTATTAGAGTAGCCCCGCCCTTGTTCCGACGAGCGGTGTGACTTGAAAGGGATAAAGTTGTTCGGCTCCGCACGGGCACGTGAAAGTGCTCCCGTCTTCGGTCGCGTGGAATTAGATCAATATCTATTATTAGACTTTTATAGCGCGCACGGAAAGCGCAAAGTCAGAAGTCGCGCGAAGTTGGAAGGGAGCGTTTATCATTCGATAGAGGTATCGAGAAGTATTTAAAAGCGAAACGAATTTCCGTAGAATACCCGGGCGCGTCGGTGAACTTTTCCTGTTACGACGGTGTGCATACATTAAAAGAAAACTCTCCGAGATATTTATCTCGAGTTGAACAAACCGCAGTGCCGTTATGGCTCGCGGTGTTTTGTTTGTCGCCCCTAAGCAAATTTGCTTTGTTATCTCTTGCACTTGCTTGACCCAATTACATGTATTTGCCGTCGCAAGGAGTTTCATTTCTTCGTTACAGTTACACCGTTTATAGGTCGCGAGCCAGCCGTGATTTGTGCTGTTTATATCCGACTATGGCGAAGTTGAAATAGGATTAATATATTAGTGGCGCATTGTGTTTGCACCAATGGGTGTATTTAATAGTAACTGTGTTTATATTTTCTCTCAAGCTTAAATTACATATTTGATGGAAATAAATGTATTATACGCCGATTATCTTTCGTCGATTGTCATCCGCTTGTCGTGAGGTAATTATTTTAACTTTAATGTGGCATCCGTTGTAAGTTATAAATATTCTAAATGGACTAAAACTATTTTTATGATCCATCAATTGTGACAATAAAATAATGAAAAATTAATAATTTAAATAAAAGTTTATTAAAATTCAGAATGCGATGAGTTGGAAAGATCGAGATTCATACTTCTTTTTGGCTCGTATCGCCTATCGAGCATGTTCGAGTCACGAGTTAGTTCACAATAGCGGGGCTGGGAAAACCTCCTACACCCCTTCGGTTGATCAATTGAAGGTTGCTAATTCACAATAAGTACGTGTCGACCCTACACAAGTAGATGACTCAGAGTTTCTAATACCTGAAACAGATACTTGAAAAAAAAAAACCGCTGCCATATGAATAAATTGATGTGGGGGGAGTGTCACACTGTCTCTTAAGGGAACGCCTTTTTCCTCCGACTGTCCCAAAAGGATCGTAATGTCTTTTTCTAGTGTATGTATGCATGTCTATTTCTTTGGCGCGCTCTGTAGTCTAAATGGATTAATAGGTTTAAATATATGATCTGTTGTTAGATTTGTCTTATCTGTGGGAGTGCCTGAGATAGATATATACAATGTTTAAATATAAGATCAGCGAATCAAAAAAATAGATAAAATAAAAAAAATATGCTAGCAATATAGATAAATTTAATAAGGTCGAAATTTATATATGTAGATAGGTATTATAAAAAAAAAAATTTTGTCGTAACCTACAAAAAAATCTGTAAAAAGGTTGACTTTTATCGTTATGACATTTATCGATGTGCTTTTGAGCATTTTGTATTAAAAATATTGTCTATGAATTTTTGAAAATTGTTAAAAAAGTGTTAAAAAAGAAGGAACAATAAATTATTGAGTCCATGCTCAAAAGATCTATTTTATTGTTTTGAGCTCCCTAGGTCAAAAATATAGTTCAAGTACGTTTTAAGCTCTTACAATTCAAAAATCTATAGGTATCGTTTTCTTTCTTTTTTTAATTATTGAACTATAATATCTTTCAAACACGTAGTCTGACTTTGATCTGATTAATGGTACCCAACGCGGTTTTTTTTTAACAGAAAAAGATGACCGATTATATTTGTGAAAAAAATTTTTTTTTCTAATTTTCCGTTAACGATACTTCTCGAATGAACCAACCGCTTTTAATCCAGTTTTAGACAATCAATGTTATTTATTAAGAAGAAGAGCTGGTTAGATATTAGAATTGTAATTAAAATTATCAGTAAGGTAGTTTAAAAATATTTAAAAACATTTATTGACAAATTTTTCTCCAGCAATATCTCTTGAACGAATGAAACAATTTTAGTAATTTTAACAAGGGTCGATGTTGTTCTTTAAGAAGAACAACTGTATAGATTTTGGAATTTATCGGTAAAGCAATTTACAAAACATTGTCAAAAACATTTTTACAAAAATTTTCTCCAACGATATCTATCTATTAAATAAAACGGCTTATTTTTAAGTAGTTGGCGGCAATCGATGTAACTGTTTCGGGGGCAAAAGACGATTAGATTTTAGTATCGATCGGTAAAAATTATATAAAAAGTTAAAATAAAGTTATATAAAAAAAAACATTTTTCTAACAATTTTATATTTGAGATTCCTTAAAATCTACAGAGTGATATTAGTTCGAAGTTTCAAGAAATCTAATTTAGGTGACCTCTCTTTCGAATGTCGCAAACTATGTTTCAATCTGCTAATTCGTTCAAAAATTATGGGAGGTTTACGCATACTCAAACACACACACACTCACACGCATATACACACATTATTCGGAAAATGGATGAATTAGATTCCTCGGACCCTAAAACATTAAAATCTAGTGAAAATTCAGTTTTTGAAAATCGGAGTGAAAAACAGAGACTTTTCAATTTTATAAAAATTTTCCAGTATTCATAACCGAAAGTTAAAAAGTACGTCTAATACATAAAGACAGTACGTCTATTCTTTTTTGGGAATCGGGCTTTTAGTCACGGTCGATTCAACGGCGCTATGAGTGTTACGGGAAGAATCGAGTAGCCTGCCCTTCGCAGCGACCAATAGGATATAAGAAAGTCATTAAGAGCGGTATTTGATGAATTTAATGGCCCTTCAATTAAAGGTACCGGGAATATGCGTAAAATTGGAACTCTACAAAATCAACTTTGACGCATGTGGAGGGCAAGTAAAATTAAACGAAAGATAATTGTTTTAATATTTTTTAGGCTGTAAATGTAACTGTCATAAGTCATTAAGTACCTTTTTCCATTTAAATCACGTGGGAGTTTATTTACATATCTTCGGAAAAGGTCAAACATTCCTAACTTTTAACCGAATGAAAACATTGGTATTTAGTTCTTTATTAATGCCCTTGATTTCAAAAAGCTGTTAAATCGATTATATGTCAAAATTCTCTGAAAAACCTTAAAGTTTACGCAATTTCAATTCTGCTAACTGATATAATGAAGTAACTGAAACTAAGCAGAATCATTTTTTTTTAAATTGAGTCTAAAAATTGAGTTCGTTATGTATCTATACATATAAATAAAATGGAATGGAATAAAGTGATTTAAAAATAATTGCACTTTTTTAAGTCCACGAGGTTATTCCTACGTTACAGTTATCCGAACATCTCTTTTTAAAAGTTTCTGTTAGAGGTAATCTTGGAAATGGCTGGACAGATCTTGATGGGCTTTTCATTGGAAGGTATACTAGCTTATTAGGCTATTTATTCTTAAAATACGTTTTTTTTTCAATTTCACGTAGAAATTGAAAACACTTAAAAAAATTGAGGAAAGTTTGAATACTTGTATCAGCTTAATACCTAACGTACGTGTGAAATAGCCAACTAATATGTAAATAAAATAAACAACGGTAATAAAATAATTTAGATGCAGCACGGGTATTTTCCTTGTAATAGTATGTGTAGCAATCTGTTTCGCTGGTTAGTTAAAATATGTGATGTTGACAAGGAAATCCACTGTTCTTTTGTGATAATTTGCTGTCATAAAAAAGTGTAATATAATAAACCAAGAATGGAGAGACAACGATGAGAAGAGAGGGTCGGAATCGAAAATAAACGAATATCGGATACGAGAGTAAGATCAGAGTCGGATTTGAGAATAAGAGCGAAATGGGAACGTGGGCGAAACCGGGATTAGAACCGAAAGTGAGACTTCGTTTAGAAACTAGAGCGGTATCGGTTTCGTGATTATCGTTGACAGCGTGATCTGTAGGTATAAAAGTTGAAGGAATTCAATCAAATTTCATTATAAAATAAATATAATTAAAAAAAACTAAAAAACACGCTTTTAAAGCACATTAAACTAAAAAGTGAAAAATAATCCTTAATATGAACTCAAAAAAATAATGAACAATGACGAAAAATACTAGTACTATTGTGGAAAAAGCATGGGGCGCTTTGTGCCACATTTTTCGTATTTAGAGCAACCGACGCTTTTTCCACAATAATACTAGTATTTTTCGTCATTGTTTATTATTTTTTTGAGTTCATATTAAGGATTATTTTTCACTTTTTAGTTTAATGTGCTTTAAAAGCGTGTTTTTTAGTTTTTTAAACTATATTTATTTTTCACTTTTTAGTTCGGTAAATTGGTAAAAATTTGTGATTTTTGACAATACAATAATGTTGATTTATTAATAATGCTGCTTATTACTGTTACTAAATTCTATTACAAAACAGTAATAGAATTTAGTAACAGTAATAAGCCACTTGCTCTCACGCAGACGATACGTGACGAAATTATTCGATCCTGGCGATCCTGATCAGGATAAGAGAATAAACTTATCAAATTATTGTATTGTCATTGCTCCTTGATGCGTACGCAAAGTTTCAAATTAATGAGACTTCTTGAAATTGGTGAAAATTAAGCTCAAAGATTCCGTTACATACATAGATACATACAAACCAAGCTAATAAAAGAGTGTTAATACAAAATGATTTTAAACGTAGGTATTGATTTTTAATTTCTTATTGTTTTTTCGTTTCATTTAGATGTCACATGTTCCTGTAATTTTGTCTACATATATATTTCTATTAATAAATTCTGATATACTATTCAATGTTGAAGAGAACATAGAAAAAAAAGAGCATTTATAATGTAGTTTAAGGGTAGTAAAAGACTAGTCGTTCGATTAATTAACTGCATCAAAAAGAACAATATCATCAACGGATAAAACCACTAAGTGACAAGTTTTCAAAGCTAAAAGATGTTATATAGCATTAATTCAAGTTTGACATCAATATTTCGTAGTATGGCTCTTAAGTAGAATTTGCAATTTTGTAAATAAATATATTCATTATCTTTATAGACAATATTTTTCAAATAAACTGGCGTCAATTAGAATATTATTTATCAAACCCAAATGTAATAAAACTGTTTGTAGCCTTTTGAGGATGGCTCTTCATTTCATTTTTATACATCACAGTTAGGTCAATCTTGACTTATAATAGTATTTATTTTTATATAACGTAGATAATATTATGTTAATTATGAAAAATATGAAATTAAAACAATACGTGGCAGAGTAGACACGTAACTGACAAAATATTTGTATTCAGTATGAGACGCTAAGTGCCCTCTTATTTATTTCGTTTTTCGTTCTACTGCACACAAACCTCTCCTGAGTATTCGCGGTGTAGGATCTACGGCCATCTATGGTCAACGGTGGCCTGTGATCTTCACCAGTTTGTTAAACTACTTAGTGAGAGGCCGTTTTTGCCACGACAGTCACAACAGCTGGGTTTTCAGAGCCGGGAGTCCTAATACCCCACGCCTCGCCTTTGCCATTTTCGTTCCCATAGCCAGGAAAAGCGGAGCCGCCGGTGATTCGGGGTCCTTTTGAGACAAATATATCAAAAAAATAAAGACTGCAGCCCTTTAAGAAAAGTTTTGTTGTACTCACCGTATTCAACTAAGAAGTGATGGTGACCGTAATGGTTTAAGCCTACTTTTTATTCAGGTAGATATCGGTGCCCGTCATCTGGAGCATCGGATTAGTCGCTTTGTGCGGTACACTTTTCGGACGGCGATGGAGATTAATGGTAGAAGATTTTCTCCATCTCTACAGGATCTGATATAACGCATAATTTAAAACAAAATAGTTGAATTTTAGCTAGCAATACTGTATCCCATAGCACACTAAAAGATATAAGGCAAATACTTAATGTGAAATTTGGTTATCTTTTCTCTAGAGTACCTAAGATAACTTCCGCTTTAAAATGATACGACGTTCTATGAAAGAAATATAAATAAAATATATTTTCAGTGCGAAATCAACAACGGAATTATAACTGATATCTATTTGTCATCGGAATTTATACCAGTACGGTAAACGAATCAACATCTAGGTCATGACTCATGCTGAGATCAAAATGTGTGGGGCCACAAAAATTGTATTGTAACTGGGAGCAAACCATCTAATATCACATTAAAAAAGTACACTCACTGGGCTCATATCGATATGGATATCCGTATCGGTATGGAAATAGAAACGACATCAAAATCCGTATCACAAGTAGAAACTCATTACAGCGGCAATATTAAAGAGAGCCGTAATGATAAAAGAAAACAAAATTAATTTATGTCTGCAAACAAAGTTTGTAAGGAGTCGAATACCCGCAAATGTCATTCTAAGAAATGTGTTAAAAAGTCGTTGAACATTCGACAGAAAATTTAATAACATTCTTTAACGTAATTAGTTTAATTATCGGTTTCTTAACGTATAGTAATAAAATCACCTAATCGGTTTTTTACTTGTCTCAATTCTTGAATAAAAGTTCTACACTAATTTATTAAGTTCAACATATAGAAGTTGATGTTGGTTGACGCGATAATTTTCTTCTAGAGTAAAGGCCGATGACAGTTGTAATGTGTCTGTAGAATAATATGAAAATAAAATGAAAATTAATAGTACAAGATCCGGCTGCTAGATTACTACTTTCATCTAGTTTTTAATCAAAATGTAACTTTTACATATATGTATTTATAAGAGCGAGAATTTATTTTTACTAAATTGCCTATGGCCGCTAGTATTTTTGATTAAAATAATATTAATTGATTTTCAGGAATAAACTCATTCACTTGTTTTTGAAATAAAATATATTTCTTTACATATAGTGCTGTGAAGTAGAAAATATTTTATTTAAAAAACAAATTAATGAAATACTTCATGAAAAAATTTCAAAAAAACTAGTAAAAGTATATGCTTTTGCTAGCTTTTATCCGCAGTTCCCCCAGCGTAGACGGAGATAG
Source organism: Eumeta japonica (assembly GCA_005406025.1). Classification (NCBI taxonomy): domain Eukaryota; kingdom Metazoa; phylum Arthropoda; class Insecta; order Lepidoptera; family Psychidae; genus Eumeta; species Eumeta japonica. Next base: position 214,224 of record BGZK01000410.1, read on the forward strand.
TATGTGTGATGTGATGAACATTTTTTATTTGATAGACTCCATAAAATTCGTTCTTAGTGAGCGTCTAACTCCCGAAAAGAGTAATGATGCCAAAATTCAAGTCAATCAGACCTACAATCTAGGAGATTTCGTGATGAGTCAGTCAGTCAGTGGTGTTTCGTTCACATGTATATAGATATTCAATGTTTTGGGCGTTTTTGGGATAAAATGTGTATTCTCAAACTATATTAAAATTATTTTACTTTCCCGTGTTCATATTTATACGGTCTATGTAATGTCGCAGCAGAGGCATTCTTAAAGATATAATGTTGCCATTCTAGGACACCTGATCTTAGTGACTTAGGATAACGTTAGAATAGGGATACATCAGTGTCGTCGTACACGAAGGTCTAATGTTTGTACGCTCTAATGGTATTATAATTTTCTACGTCAAATATAACTAGACGATAGTTTTATTACTTAACTGACCGAAATATAAACCCAATTTAAGCTATTCGTAACAATTATTTAAAAAGACTGTTTCATCCGCGGCTCCGCCCGCGTTAATATAGAATATTTTTTTTTCCGTTCTCTTACGTAGGGCACAGTACCACAAAACATAAACTATTTTTTAAGTTAAACTAAATAACCAATGCAACTGTAAAATTGTGTAAGTAGAATGTATTGGATAATGTATATATATAAATACATACAGAACACACACAAAGATTACATTTTTGATGTCATTAAAACGTATCACGTAATTTTGTTTCATATATTTTTGATATTACAGCCAAGAATCATGTTTATGTTTGTTATAATTTAATGTGGTCTTCTAAAATTATGAACATTTTCTATTAATACATAACCAAACGCAATTAACTATAGTTTATATTCAGTTAACGAAGAACCGGTTCAAATTAAATTAAGCTCTGTTCAGATCTTAGATTTTAAAAGCCTAGTATAATATACTCAAGCTACAAGAGTATTCCCACTTTTATTATGCTCACCTTCTATGTGTTCATCGGGGCGCCCGCGTTTGGGGCCGACCTTTGCCCTACCTACGGAGGGAAGCGACTCCCGAAATTAATGTCGATATTAATATTTTGATATTAGTCGTTTCGTATATATTGCTGCGTTAGGCGGTCTATATAATTAATTGCCTTATTACAGGCACAGAATTTGTTAAAGTACCTATTTTAGTGTTCCGTAGTTATGCACGAATACCAGAACAACAATTCAATAAAAACGATTAGGTTTGGGAGCCACCGATAACCTTTCTCTTGATTGCAGTAACAATGATTGTAAAGTCACAAATTGATTTAGAGGGTTCTGTGTGCGCATGTTCAATAGCGTTCCTGTGGATATACAAGATTTACCCCTACATAAATTTAAGAGTGTTGTTAAACAGTCACTTAGTAAAAAAGGGTATTACACAATTTCAGACTATTTAGATGACAAATATCCATGGGCATAAACGGCTCGAGTTCTTACGGGGCAGTCTCGTTCATTAAAAGTTTTGTATTTGTTTTGTCTATACATAATTAAACTAGAAAAAAGCTACCCTTAAGTTTCTGGCTCGCTCTTCTTGAGGGAAAACTGCTTTTTGAACGAACGGCAAAGTGTAAATTCGCAAAAATTATGATGTATTTCAAGTTTTATTTTGTAACCTATGAACTAAAGATATTTTGAATTTGAAAGTCAGGGACAGTTATGGTTCGAAAACAAAGCTCTCGATGGCTCTACCAACACCGCTCATGATGTTATTATAAGTTATTTCCGGCATAAGCAGAAGTATTGAAAGCACTGTTTTCAACAACAACATGATTAACAACAAAACACAAAGAGAGATATCACAGCCGGATTTATAGTTGAATGCGAAATTTTATTTCATTTCAAGTTGAAGTTTTTCTAATTTTTTGTATATGTAACATGTATTATAGAGATGGACATGTTTGTTTTTCTTTCATAGAACAACGAACAATTCATAAGAGTACGTAAAACACGCAAAGTACGAAATTCGCGTGGTCGTTTCTTATATATTCGAAAATAATGTAAAACCATGTCGAAAGGATACATTGTTCTTTGACCTTCGAAATGTCTACAAAGCAGTAGGTACGTACGTCAATTATTCCATTGAAAAACAATAATGAAATTGGTCGTTTTCAAATGTATACAATCGAGAGCTGAATATATAAGCGTATTAAGATCACCACACCGACAAAAATTTACCGATTAAAAGTACATAATTACCATACTCGATAGCGGTAAGTACCGATAAAACGTGACCTAGAGTAGCACCCGCTTTTATCCCTTATCATCCACCGGTTTGGTTGGAGTGCTGAAAACCGATAGTATACCGGTAACATAATTATACTGTCTACCAATTTTGTAGCCGTTTTAAATATCAAGTTATAAGTACAGAACTTGGCTATTGTATTAATCAGATTACAAAACTATTTTCTCCATCTGTGCAAAAATGGACATACATTCCTTTTCACATAATTTAACAATCACTATATATGTCAATTTAAACATTGCTCCTTGTACTGAATCTATTGTAATACTGAGTACATCATAATTTTAAAATGAATTGTTTTTAAACCTGAAAAATATTATTTACGGAATTAATCAGTTCTCTTAAAGAAGAAAACTGATTAATTTCCCACACTTTCTCGTTTCACGTTTTCTTTGTACACTTGGTATTTATTTGGCAGGTAAGTTTTAAAAACGGTAAACAATTTTTAAAAAAAGCTTAGCACAAAAGGTCATAAAACCTAAACAAGCCGCGCCAGTAAGCCTTGTTCATCATTACTATGTTATAGTAGTATACAGTTATTTTATTAGGTGCGTAATTGTTTAAAAAATTATGGTTACAGTCAGGGTCGGACTGGGCTTGGAGGGTCCGGGTGGTAATATAAATTTAAGGGCCCTACAGAAGCCTTCGATAAGGATAGATGAGATACAACTATTTTCGTGGTTGAAAACGTCGTCGAATGTCACAATTAGCTTTCGAATCGAATCGAATCGCAGATTGAAATCGGTTGATTCGTTCAAAAGTTGCCGCTGTCCAAAAATTTTCAGAAAAGTGCTTTTTCAAACTAACTTTTTAATTTTTTGACTTGTCTTTTTGATACACCCATCATTTCTTACATCAAAAAATTACCTCAAAATCGGTTATTTCGTTTTAAAAATAATACCTTCAAAAAGTTTTTAAAAAACATCTTTTTAAAATGACTTTCAAATTTTTTGATAGAGTAATACTGTTAAAAGACATCATTTTTGTACTCAAAAACGGCATCGAATTCCACAATTTAATTAATTGGTAAATACAGTCGTTTAAAAACGAAAAAAAAGTGCATTATACTTTTTGGGCTCAATAATGTACAAGAGACTAATATCTCTGAGACAAATAGCGGAAAGTTTCAGGGATGTTCTCGTGGTCAACTGTTTTTCAAATTCCTCTATTTCATTTCTCTCTCAGTACGAATGAACTATTTTACATGTAGGTGGTAGGCCTGGGATAGGTGTGGTTGGGGCCCAAGCTGACTGGGGTCCGGCTGGCAAACGCCACCTCGACTATATGACCAGTCCGACACTGGTTACAGTACACAAATTATCACTATAGTTAAAGCCTAAACCTGTTATTACGGCTTAAAATTACAGACAAAATTTTTATTCAAAAAAATATACTCTTTTAAAAAGGTAAAGATTAGGTTATTACTCCAAAATTCTGACATAAAACAAATGATACGGATGAAAGAAATTTACCGGACATGTACCGGTCTTTCTCCTATAGTTATTTTTCTTAGTGCATAAACAAAAGCAGACACATTTTTTTTCGCAACAATATTAATAAGATGGAAAGATAAAGATATTTTATAACTCTTATTTACTACACACATTATGTTTGTGATTCTTGTATAGACATATATCGGTATCCCGATAACGGTTTTTATGGCAATATGTACTTTGATAAAGCTTTGTTTTTCAAGTTGTTGTACATTGGTATTTATCTGGAAAAATAGGATTTTACACAAAAAGAAATGTTGTTCCACACATTAATTTATAGCGCCTTCTCGCATGATTTTGACGTAATTACATTGCAGCGATACTATTGGATTTAGTGCCAAAGTACAAATGGGTTTAACGTTTCACCAACAGGTGATACTACGTGATATTATTGATATGAGAACAGGGCGACAGGTAAATATTGCATATTATGTAGTATATTAAATATTTGTTATTGTTATATTGTTAGAAATGAACATAAGCAACTTTTCCTGTAGGAAATTATCATATTCCCACGGCAAAATCGTTAGACGTTTGACGAAGTTCTGTTGCTCAAGCACTTAATACAAAAAGAGACAATTCCCAACTGATTAATTATCTAATCAATACATAGTTAAAAGTAAAGTTAGTTAAAGACAAAAGCTTGGTACTATTACCTTTTTGTAATACGTTTCTTACGTTACCTAAGCACAAAATACGCCCCTTGGCAACCCTCTCCTCAGCAGCAGTACGTTAAGGAGCAAGGCTCTATAATAAATAGGGTTGCGCTCGTATCTTGAGAGATGAGGATTACGAAATGACATTTTAACTTCTTTACACCAATTAACCCACAGCAGATTCCTCACCTTCGCTTAGGCGGGAATACAGGATTGTAACTTTTAAGTTGACCACAAACCACCTAGTACATTCTACTTAGAGCAAGGTTATTTACTACGAATTGCACAAATTTTTAGAAAGCTCAAATACGCTTAGAATACGTTGTTCTTGAAATAGTCCACGACTGGAGTACATTTCAAGAGAATTAAAACAAATCCAAACATGGCTATAATACTTTCTTTCATTATACAGCAGTGCAGTGCCATACTCCAGCTTCGTTCTTAGACCTTGAAATTCGATCACGGTTAAAATGTATTTAAAGATAATTGAGCAAGTACAAACATGGTTAAGATATGTTGTTCAGTTATAAACTTTCTAGATCTGTCATCAGAGTCTGAAAATTATTTGTGATTGGAATATATGTTAAGACAATTCCAATATGCCCAAACACGGCTAGAATACATTGTTCTAGTTGAAGTAGAATACATTGTTGGAGTTGCGGTGCCAACCTTCTAGCTCAATCATTACTTAATGAAAACCGGTAATTGTCAAAATGAATTTCAAGGCAATCCCAAGAAGCCCAAATACAGCTAGGACACGTTGTTCTGATATGGAGTTCTAATGTCCACTTTCCGGCTCCACTATCCGACCATAAATATTGCTCATTCCTACAATACATCTCAAGACAATTCCAACAAACTCAAATAGGGGGTAGGATACTAGTATGTTATTGTTATATACGTTAATCAACCTTAAAAAGGTAAACATTTGGGACATTTATTGTTTAACAAAATTTCTCAATTCTTTGTAGATGTGGTATAAGTTAATAAAGGTCGTCATACTAAATTTTAATTTATTCACTACATTATATTATTGAACATTATTATCCTTCTTGCACTTAAAATTTTACACAGAGTGGTCATACTGCCTCGAGTTAAGATTGCAAGTCGTGTAATAATATTATTGAAGGTAGGATCAATTATAAATGCAAATGGGAGGAGTGAGACTGGGATCCGTCTCGATCTCAATCCTTCATTTGCAATTCCAGGTTTCTGTAAGATTGAACAATAGCGAAGTTAAAAAGTTAAACTATATAACTGTTGCAGCTGTCACAGGTACGACATCTTGTGTATATTTTATTAACATCGCGTAACTGGGAAGGTGAATACGAAATTACGGGTCACTACGGTACGGGTGTCCCAAGGGAAGGAAACCTTTGATCGAACGCGTAGGATGCTTCATAACAGATGTATTTCGGGAATTATTTGATACGAATGTCACTTTAGGGTTCTCTATAGTATATTTTTCATAAAAATGCTTTTTCTTCGTTTAGTTTTCCGTTTTGCATTTATTCTAGTGCATGTTTGTTATTTTACAAATTATTGTCAATGATTTCATATCCAGATATGTGTAAGTATTGATAGATAATTTCATTTGGGAAACATTGTTTCTATTTTTATTACATCCGTATATATAAGGCAAGTTCATGTTTATAATTTCGAAATTTTGAAATTATGGCTGTTTAAGTACCTATCATAGCTTCGTATCCAGAGCTCGCTATTGATCTTGTCCTCGATATTAGTCGGTTCTGGTTTTGATTTCGGATCCGCTCTTATTTCTGTTCCCGGTTCTGCTTTTGGTTCCATTATCCTTTTTGTTTAAAATTACATTTATATAATCCGGTTTTTATTTAAATCCCAATACTGTATTCGTTTCAGGTTTTAATTCCGTTTCCGTTTAGGGTCCGGATATCGGTTGCGATTCCGTTCTCGTTTCATTTTCCCATCTTGGTTCTTTTTTCAAATCTAATTCTGATCGTTCTCTTCCGAGGCTTAGGTCTAGGATCTGCAAACTATAATACACAGCTATTTTAATTGAAATACTATAACCGCAAAATTTTAAACAAATAAATTATCTAAAAACCAGAAAATGTTTTTTATTTAGAGTCACAGGAATTTGAGAGCGATTGTTATAGTTATTTACTTGTGAATGAAAAAGAAACAAATATAATATTTCTTCTGTATATAATAAAGATAATGAAAGTTCTCAGCGCACTTAAAAATATATCCTTAATTTAAATCCACTGTATCCTCAATTTTATTGCTTTATTTTCGACAAACGTATCTAACGAAAGTTTGGTTAGAATTTAATTATACGTTCTTAATTTATAATTGTTCAAAATATTATGCCTTTTACGTTTCGTTGAAAATGCACTTAAATACGTAAAGCGCACTGAAAAATGCTGAAATGAATGAGAAAAAATTACTGTGAATAGTCAAAAATGAATTTATCGTTTCTCAAATATTCTCTATTAGCATAAATGCACTTTTTTATACGAATGATTAAATTTTGAAAACATTTGTGCCACTCCTCTGTGATGACTTCTGAAACATGTTTTTCATAATGTTCTGCGGCCTCCTCTGGTGATCAAAATTGTTGACCGCGTAATTGGTTCTTAATTTTTGTGAACAAAAAAAAATCACAAAGTGCCAGGTCGGGACTGTATGCAGGATTGGCCATAAGGTCTACGTTTTTCTATCTTCAAAAATTTATTTCTATCTTCAAAAATTTATTTGTATGTCTGACCGTGTGAGAACTGACAATGTCGTGGTGCAAGATGATACGACGTTTACGGTCATTTGTACGGAGTTCGTCAGTAACTTCCGGCAAACAAATGGTCGTCTATAAATTATTTTTCAAGGTACAACAATTTTTCAAGGCAAGAGTAACCACGTGTCTAGTTTTATAAAAAAAAACAAGTAATCATCCGCTTATAAGCATTTCGCTCGCGCACCATTTTGGTTAGTTTCGGTTTATCTCGATAGACCCAAACGGTCCATTGCTGTTTTATTTCGAGGTCGTAGCAATAAATCCATGTTTTGTCACCTGTTTTTATGTCCCACACCGAATTTAACGCTCCTTCCTTGAATCTGGTAAGCATGGCATTGCACCAAGTGACGTGGTTCATTTTTCGAGCCTCAGTGAAATTGTGTTGGATCCACCGCGAGCACAACTTTTTCATAACCGAATGTTTGTGTGGGATTGATTGTATTTAACTCATGCCTATGCCTAAGTATGCTCAAATATTATGGCAAGTCACATGCCTGTCTGTTTCGATCATACGGCGCGCAGCGTCGATGTTTTTGTTGTTCACAGTGATGAACGGGCGACCATCCCGAAACTCGTCACTGAGATTGACACGACCGCGCTTGAATTCTTGAATTCAGTTATGAATATTCGTCTTGCATGGTGGTCAATCACCAAAAGCGAGTCCATTCCAAGTCGAGAGAGGCTTTGCTGATCTGTTTTCATAGAAATTTTCATAGAGTATATCATTTGATGTAAAAAGTATGTTTAAATGGATTTTTTCAAACGCTGACGACTGAACGAATTGTAATCAAATTTGGCATAGAAGTGGATTATTCTCTCAAATAGGATATAATATTAATCTAATAAGATTATATTATGTTATATTACATAATGATCTTTTACGTGAAAAATGTATAAATACCAGTAAATATGGTAATCTATTATCATTAACATGATTAAGTAAATAACAGGACCGGGATCGGATTCAGAGCTGTTAGCATGAACAGCTAATATTGAAAATGAAAGCGTTCATTCTATGGAGGCTTCAGTGAAATCATGACCATATATCATTCATAAAAAAAAAAAATCATCGCTAAATGTTAACCTACCCATCCGTCTAGCAAAGTGGATGGGTAACGGTTATATCTATATAATTAAAATGGTTTTCTTTGTCAAGCAATCATGTCAAAATTACCGAATATATCTGTACGGAAATTTGACCGTTCGATACGGAAGCATTTATGGACATGCTTCTAGGATTCTCATAATATTATGTGTGTTTGGATGTCCGTTGCAGTATAAATAGTAAATTATTATCATTACCATTGATACCAAAGGGAGAACTAAGATTAGTATCGAGACCTATATTGGAATCGAGAGCAGGACGGGGAGTGGACGTGGCAGTGGAACCAGAATTGATATTGAGAACAGATACATGATCGTGATCAAAATTGACAAAGAAATCGAACGATATAGAAGATGAAAAAATGTTCACGGGAGCGAAAGCGAGGACATTTCAATATTAGAAAATTATAAACTTAAATTTACGTTCAGCGAAACGGGCGAATGACCGCTAGTCTAAACATAATAGAATATGTGACAAAGTGGATTAGATAGTTTAAACAGAAACCTTCATTCATAATTGACGAAAAATATAGAAAAATAATGTTTGTAATATTCAAACAGAACACTGAGATGAACTACAGAAAAAAAAACTGAGTACTGAACTTATTTACCGCTTATTATATGTAATAAACTAACATGGAAAAGAGGCGACGATAGAGAGTGGGCAATAAAAAAATAAATAGCTCAAGTTCAAGAAATATAGCCCAAAAAAATGAAAAGAGCCAAAGCGTCCACCAAAAAGAAATCAAAATCGAACAAAAACATTTCGTTTAAAATTTATTGCTTAGACTCACAAGATCAATGCTTTCAATGTTAAAAAACTATGAAATCACTAGTAGAACCAAATCTATAGCTGATTTCTGATTAGTTGTACTATGAAGTGTATTTTAGACAAAAAATAAGGTTTGTCTGTTTCATGATTGTCGCATTATTGCATGTATTACAAATTCTTTAAGTTTTCTAACCCGTAGTTTTTGTAAATTAGTCTGATAAGTGATCTTCACGTCTTCAAAGAAATTTTGCGAATGCTACTTTGTACGAAACAAATAGGAAAAGACGTAATTTATTGCGTCACAATAACAAATTTCATTATGTTTATGCTAGGAAATGATCTATTTTCTTCTTAAATCATTTTGTTATTAGTAAGAGTTGCTCTTTTTCATTTGCGGTATTTCTCATAAAAAATAAATATGGTTTAGTTTTTACTAAACTTTCTTTCAATATTTAAAATAATTGTAGTGACTACATGTGACTCTTTGAAAAATGCCATTTGGTATGTTAGGAGTATATGCAAATATAATATTTGTAAAGATGACTTTAACAAGGCTCAATGAAATAAAATTTATTAAAAATTTTATAGTTTAGATTATAATATCTTAAAAATAAACTATTAATATGTTTTGCATATTGTCAGCTTTTGGGTGATTTATAATTTATATATCTGTTTCATGATATAACTGTTAGTACTGAAAAAGGAAACTTTAATTTTCAACTGATTTCAGTTAACTATGACTATGAGATAGAAATAGATTTAAGAATAATTTTTTTTCTCAAATTTATTTCTACATCACAGTCAAGGTTTTGCCCCATTTTTTTGTAAATATTTAACCGATCTCGTGCGGTCATATCGACGTCAGTGTAAATAAATCGAATTAAATGAAATGTAAATAAGATTATTCGGCATTCGATAAAAAGGTTGGAAACGAGCTGGTAAATAAGATCAAAGAACACACCTCTCCTCCCGCCCGCGCCATACATCTGGGCGGGGGGGATGGGCGGGTGTAATGGAATTGTTTACCGATCAGAATGTTCAGATATTATTTCTATTTGGCCGATAAAATCAATTTGTGTTAAGTGACGATGCGCGGCGTGAGTCGGTGTTCCCTTCGTTTGTTTGTTTTTCTCATATCTGAGAATATCTCTGACGTAATGATCGTGCATAATAAGTTGTGTATTGACTGTTTTTAATCATACTTGTGTGGTAATTATATGGCCAAAACGTATTATCACCGGCTGTTTTAATTTTTCAATAAATCATGATTGTTATGTTAAATCTTAATAAATAAAGGAAATGACTTGAACTATTCTCTACACGTTTATCAAGAGGTTAGTTCTTATTTTTTAATGGAAGATCAAAGAAAAGAATCTTTGCTGCAAAGTTTTAGCGAAATTGTTGTTAAATTAAACTGTACGAAGTGTATGAATCATAAAAGGCGTAATAAGAGAACGTTATTTTTTTAAGCTTATTGTGCAAAAAAAAAAACCGTTGTTAATTATGTGGGGCGGAGGCTGGGCTATTTCTTGGAAAAAGAGGAACGCTTTACGATGCAATAAACTTTCTCTTCGAGAATCGGCCTCACAGGTAATGGACCCGGATTAACCTTGAAGTTTGAATAAAAAATGAGATAGACTTGATTATGGCGACTAAGGGGCAAATTTCCGATGATGACCCAGTGACAAATAACGTAAAAATTGACAGCGATTACCGCATGATTGGAGCCAAATTGAATTTAAATGTGGACGTCTCGTCTAATAACTTCTACGCTTCGCACAACAACTTTCAATATTTAATTCCTTAAAGTTTTCAGCTTCAGTTTAAAAATCGTTTCAAATTATTAATTCTCAAGTACCACCTTCGTATTCGAAACTATACATAATGCAGAAACATCAGGTATGCGGAAACTGCTAATGCGGTCGGGTGCAAGTTGTTTATGCAACTAAAACCTCGGGCCATAAAAATTGAGAACATAGAAAAGAATACCATTTCACACAAGTGTATGAAAAATTTCGTCTAAACCTGAATGAACGTCTATTAACCCTCGTCGGTGGAGACGTTTAGAAGTGCGCACGAAGATCAAAACGTAAATAAATAATTCATTAGGAAAACAACGCACACATCTTCGTTGGCTTTATCTACGTACAATATTGTGATCGTTATATTGTACATGTGGGTATGTAGGTATTACGAGTAATATATGTCATAAAGAACACCGAAGGTTTGTTTTTTTGTTTGTTATAAGATTTATATATCGCCGATTAAAAAAAATCAATGGCTTACAAGAGAAATACTTGTATAGTCGGAGAGAAAATGTTCTTAACTCGATGCCATCTCAAGTTTTTTAAGGTAGACTATTGATCATTAAGCGTTTCTGAATTGATGACATATTAAGTATTTTCGAGACATATAAAAACCGGGTAAATGTGGGTTCGATTCGCACATGAAGTGTTCCGTAGCACGGTACAATATTGAACACTACATACTTTTTAAAAAACAAGAACAAAAATTAAGGTTGAACGAAAACGTCGAAAAAACAGTTGTTGTATGGAGAGCCTTTTTAATTTTTGACTTTATTTTATTTTAATTTTGTGTTTTTATAGCCATTGTAATAAGAACTATTGTGTGAACAATTCGAGACTTCTTCTTATTGGCATTATTATAATCGTGGAAAAAACGCGGAAAAATCACTTTTATCGTATCTATCTCTTTCCATTTATTTTATTTTTGTTATTGGTTGCCATAGCGGCAGTAAAAAAACACATTCTGTGAAAATGTCAACTATCTACATATTACGGTTCATGAGATACGGTCGGCTGATAAACAGACAGACGGATAGAGGAAGCTTAGTAAAAGGGTCCCGTTGACACCTTTTGGGTATGGAACCCTAAAAATAGACTTTGAACAATACAGAACTTTCATTTGTATAAAACCATTTACTACAAATTCATCAAAATATTAGGTCGACTAGAACTTTTGTTTGTTTCTACCTGCCGTTCAGAACCTACTTTCCGCCGCCCGCTACCTCGAGCCACGTCAAACTCACTCAACTGTTTCATTTAGTTGGTATGTGTTTAGTACAAGGTAAATCAGTAATATAAATTGTACTGTTGTATTTCGTCATCTATAGACAATGCACATCTTTCAGATGCACAGTAAACTCTATTTTACGATTGATGCTTATTATTGCTTTGGACCTTACTCTGAATACAAAACTGTATTATAATAAAACTCTGTAAGCAAACAATTTCCTCGAAATGATACACTGATAATTCTCGACGCTCGACATCACGGAGAGATGTTACAGCCGCTAACCTTTGTTGACATGCAACAATGCTTCTTACAATGGAAGATCGATTATGTTCCATTTTTCTTGTTTTGTCTTTTCGCATCGTAATGCAGGCACGGATTTGAAAAATATGCAATGCAATTTCAGTTAGTGAGCAACAATATTAAAGTCTGTATATACATGCCTCGTATAATAGAAAGAGATATAAGAGCTTACCTGCATTTCGAAGAGACTGACTATAAACTATATCGACTTATAAGGTAGATCGATCTATATCAACTGTAAGGATAGGCTTCAGACACTGTTCTAATAAGTGACAGGATGATAGATTGTAGCTGTGTCCAGTTCTAAGTTTGATTGCAATATATAATGTCTTCGAGTTAGCGGTAGAAGGGTTTTATCTTGTCATTGGAAGCAAAATTATTGGCACTGCATTTATAATTCTTGCTAGAATATCTACTCATTTTTTTTAATTCAGAAATAAATTGAAGACCTTGATCAGTTGAATTTTCACCGGTGTACCTAAGTGTATTTAATGAGTATAGAAAATTTAAACTACGGTCGCGAGTTTTTGATCTCGTAAAAGAATTGCCTCGAGTTAATGATGTCAAAAATCATTAACAGTGATTGAAGGTTATCAATTCTAAAAGGTAGGAGATTGTGTTTGCCACCCACGACACTACAATAGAAGAGCAATGAGACTCATGATGTTACAAATACATATGTTTCACATTACGAATCTTAAAATCATTAAGGGGGTTACGTAGCGTAATACTACTCCAGGGCATCTTTTTTCAATACGGTACCGGACTAAATAAAGATACTGCTAAAGGTGACTCTTCATTCTTGATAGAATTTCAGTAGGTGCGTAAATTTAAGTGACAGGGGAGGGCAAAACGAACCAAGGTGGTGGATAAAGAGTTGTGTATTTTAATGTACTCACTTAAGGCTATGTGCAATAGTTTCGATAAATTATCAATTTTTACGTTTCGCTTATGGTTGAAACCTACGGGCAAAATGATATACTACTCTAATATAGTAAACTTGTCAGTCAGGGAGGTCATGCGTTGCACAGTCCTAAATCGTTTATAATTATTACAATTACACGTAATATATTGGATATTTTTGTAAATGATAAATCATTGTCGTCGACTTACTTGGTGTACACACAGTTAGATTTTCGTTAACCAAACAATATTATTAAAATAATGCAATGGATTCCATATAATTATGGGAATTCATTGATTATTCAGCAAATGTTTCAGTGTAAATCCTTTATCTTATTGAAGAATGTATTTCTATATGTGAATTTTCAGGATTCCAAAACATTTTGGTTTGTTTACATTTACCGATTTACACTTTCTTAATTTTATTAATTGTTTGAAATGATTTCAATTAATACAGATTTATGAATACGATTATGATCGCTAATATGAATTACTATTTCACTCAAAGCTTTTGCTTAAACTTTAATGCTCCTTTGATTATTACTTAGTAACGATATATGTGTCGCTGTCGGAGTCAGTTAAATGCCGGTTATAATACCTCAATGACAATTTATAGTGATAACTTATTTTTGGTTTAACAGCTAATAATATATAAACATCATGTAATAAAAAATTTTCGGACTAAATATTATTTTTTTAGTCAAAAAGCAAAAAAAAATAAAATAGGAAAAGTAAATAGAAACATAACAATCGTTTGAAAATATCATATTTAAGAGAAAACGAATTTTTTAGACCTGAACTTTCTTTAGTGTAGTTTTTAAATTGACGTGATTTACTAAATATTTTTTAAGTACATTACTTGACTCAGTATTGCCTTTGCATTTTCAGTAGAATGGAGTGGGAATATTTTTTATGGGTTTCATTTAAAAAAACATTTTATATAATATTATTTGTACCAAATTATCATTAATATAATTTTAATGTAACAGAATGTAATACATGCCAAGCTTAGAAAAGCTGCGAATATTGTGCCTGAATGTAATTGTACTATTTCTGGAATAGTGGGGAACCATTCTTTAACTATACCTGGATATATAAATAGGAACTTTTCTTAAACTTTTTGAGAACTTCAAGCAGCTAGCTACATTAAACGTATACCATTGCATAAAAAATTACATTAATGTTTAGTAATCTTGACCAATAATATTATTTGGCGCAGTAAACAATTTTTTTTACATATCGTTTTTATTATTTTTTATTGATGAACCTCATTGAATCCTCCTAGAAGAGGGCTGTTTGCTAAGTATAAACTTTTAAATTGCCATGCTCGTGAAACTGTTTTTAAATACGATGGATATGTAATCCTATCGAAAGCAAAAATTGGACGTTGTTCGCAAAACTTATGAAAGTAATATTATAAAGTAGTACTACAAAATGGTGTCGTGGTGGTTTGGCCGTCTGGAAAGGATGAACGAAAATAAACTATAAAAAACAATTGTAGAGCGAATGTGTGTAATGTAAAGGGCGGTAAGGGTCACCCTAGAAAATTATATGTAAACCAAATTGCTGGTATATTAAAAAAAAGAGACAAATATTAAGCAACCGAAATAGACGAGCTTGCATGAAAAGATTTGTTGGATGTCAGTAAAGCATAAGAAATATGCAAAGATCGTATCATGTGGAGATCGATAATGTCTGGCTATCTTTCTGGAAAACGCGTGAGTTTATATTTGTTATTACATGTCATGCACATGTCTCGAAAGTATTTTTGTTGTCTTGTTATTGCTGTTATTAGATAATAAATAACTTGTTACGCTTGAAGCTAAATTAAACAAAGTTCAGTAAAGGCAGACGAACTGTGAAGAATACTTGAAATTCTTAAGCATATTCAGTATATTAAAAAAATCTGGGCAATGGTTGACCTTGTGGGTCAGCTTCATAACTTCCTGTGTTGTTTTGAATGATAAGCTTTTCGAGCTCTGAAAGTCTGAAAAAGCATTTATGTTCACATTTTTGAAATCAAAGTTATTAATATTCTCTACCAAAATTATTTTATATATATATATATATATATAAAATGATCTGATTGTTATTAAAAAACTAATTAATTTTAAATATAGACAACGTCCCTCAAGACTGTCACGCCATGTGGTGACTAAAATTTATAACTTTCAGGCAAAAATATTAGATTGCAACATGTGCTTTATTGTTCATTTATTTTTATTTTAATAATTTTATAAAGTTTTCGCAATATAGGTATTTATTAATGAAATTTTCCATGATATACAAATACATCGGGCCGGAAACGTAAACTCAAACAGCGACACTTTATTTCTTTTCGTGACATTTGACACGGTTAGAGAAGTAACTTGCCCAGAGGACAACCTTACTGGTTGTTTATTTGGCCATTTAAGTATTTTGCTTCCACTACGTTTGAGATATACGCGGATTATTTTTTTACTGTTTGAATCATTTCTGTCTCAATTACGATTGGTTACTACCCGTCGAAAATCATATATAATATTTATTTCCGTTCTTTATTAACTATTGCAATATTTTTGACCGATTTACTCATAAGTTTGATATCAGAGCGTGCAAAATTTAGCAGTAATTCTGTATCTTTATTTTTTTCCACGGTTCCTTTTATTGAATGTAATGATGAAGTCATTACATCCAATAAGAGTTAGAAAATCTGGAAATTCACAAGATGCTGCATTCATTTTTGTTTGTTAATTATTAGCAATCTTATATATTGTGGTCTTAATTTGACAATTTTTGTTGTTCTCGTTTTAACAATTATGCAGGCTGTTGATCTCGAAACACTATATAAATCAGACACGGTAATAAGAAAACTCCCCGTTGTGTAAGATATTAAAGTTAATGAAATTATAACCTGAGACGAAATTTTAAGTTTAAGATTGTAACACGGGTAATACGTATCGACTTTTGAAGAATGTAAATAATAAATTACGTTAGCTTAGACATTAGTCAAAATAATAGAATTTTAAATTTTGAGTAATATATAAGTGACATTTAGATGGTGCATAAAGTTTAGGGATCGTTTATATATTACTAAGTAATAGTTTTATGTCTATATTATTGAGACGAACTGTTGTTACAATACGGGATATTTATTAGCTACAGAAGAAACTAAAAATTATAAATATAATTTATAACTTAAATGACATGTGTCCATTTGGCTAATTAGTATTCCATATTTAAAAAAAAAATTAACGATTTATCCAAAGTTTTAAAATAGAACATTTTATAATGATAATTACACATCTGGGTCTAAACGCAATCTCATCATTAAGAATTATATTATTTTTAAGTAATTTTGTTATAGTTGTATCTCAGGACGTGATTACATTTGATACTTTCATTGTAAAAAACAGAGTGTATATTAGTTGTTTGTGAAGCTACAATAACAAACGTTCAATAAATCTGATAAATACCAGCAACACTAATGAAGATTATGTAATGAAGACAAAATATAGAAAACTAAATACATTTCTTCATTAAAATATACACTGTAGTAGACTAAATACCGTTGTGTGGTTCTATTTCGTGGTAATGTATAGAGTATTTAAAGTTTTCTAGAAAGATGTATTTGACAAGGCCTCTACGAATAGTAAAAGCACTATCAAATTTTATCTGCTTTTGTATATAATTTTTTATGTTACCGTTTTAATTGTTAGAAACGGTATTTAGCGAACGAGTCGTATACGAGAAACAAAACAAAGAGTATAAAGCGGCATGAAGTAAAACCTAAACCTGCAGAAGAAAAAAAACTGTTTTAACATTCTATACAAATAACGATGAAGAAGATGTACCTAAATTGAGATGGAAATGTAAGTAATACCAAATAAGTCGCTGTGAACACAAAAAAAAAGAATACCAATCAATAAGCACGCAATGACATTCTCTAGTTTTGTATTCCCAGGCCAATCATGGCAGCGTTTAATTAAGCCTAAGTTAGATAATGTCCCGGCGTGACCTCGCGTCCTCCGCAAACACCCTGCCGAACTTTAGACTAATCCCTTTCGGGCTTTGATATATTCCACAGACTGAATTCTGTGTACGGACTGTGACGGCTTTCGTATACAAAGTATTGTCTCTGTTTCCGTACCGAAGCCCCTGCTTTGTGGCTTTTGACATTTGAGATAGGGATGATATCGTCGTATGGATTATGTATGGTTTTAATGTAGTTGTTATTATACGCCTACCTGCAACATGTGTTAACATGTAGCGTGAAACCCACCGCTGATCCTCGAACCTGTGTCTGGAGTACGAATCCCTATCCAATGAATTGAATATCGATTCGAGAGTATTGATAGATATCGAACACCTAAACAAGTGTTATTATATTATTTATCTTAGTCCTCTAAATAGTTATAATGTTATTTCTACGTATGTTTCATGCCAGATCAGCGCATCCTCATGAAAAAGCAAGCAAGCAATCAAATCTACCAAGGTATCAGGATTAGTAAAAGTAGTTTTAACACTCCTGATATCCTGACAGATGTGATTGTCGCGTCTGTTGGTAGCGACATATGCGCTCCTAACCATCTCACGCGACGCGCGAAGGTCAGCGGCGGGTTGTATGCTTCATGTTAACACACATTGCAGGCGAGCGCCTAATTATAGATTTTCGGGAATTAACAACTCACACAATAGAATATAGTGGTTGTCATTAAAACGTAACGTTTATTTTCCTAATAATAAAATTTTATATGAAAATTAAAATAAAATTGTTATTTGTGCAATCAATGCGAAAATATATAAAGACATTCATATTTTTTATGATGGCACTTCCACGTGTTTGATTCGGAGAAATCGCTTGTGCAAATAAGTTGGAGAGACGAAATTAATTTACTTAAATGAAATTGACACGTTGTTCAGTTAGCGAATAAGGTATAGCGCGAAAAATGAAATTTTTCCTTGAAAAAAAAAAAAGCAATCAAACAATTTGAATCAAATGAAATGGAAAATCGAATTGTATCAATGAGAATGTATCTATCTACTTATTACCTAAACTTCGTTGGAAAACTCTAGTTTAATATAACTTAGACACACATTTTTGATTTGTTTAATGACACTTATTACAATTATATGGCTTCAATTTGTAAAAATTTAAGCAGATTCAATTTTTTCACACAAATAAAAACTATGTGAAAGTTCATATAAAAACCTAGCAATGCATATATAGTATAAACGCTGCAAATGTTTTAAATTGCAACCAACAAAACCTTTAAGCCCTCTTAATTAAGAGATTAATCTCTTCGATACGATTTCAATTATTTCGGAATTAGCTTTGCCCGCTGTAAGATCCTTTCTTTGCTTTAAAGGTTTTGCCGATATATCTATGCTATCGGAAGAGACACATTACTTAAATAATATCCAAAAAATAAAGAGATTGTAACGTGATGTTCCACCTTTTGTAATTAATTATCGTTAGTTTACCGATATTTCAAGTTTTGTAGCAAAACAAATCAATAATCTGTTAGTTAAGCTACCCAAAAATCAATCCTAAAGGGTGAAATCACTTTTTGATGTTTAAACATTTTAATAAAAAAGCACTAATATTTTTTTTGTTGTACTCGAAGGTACAACGCCTAAAATATGGAGCACGGGTGTGGTGACGCTGTTCTACAAAAATGGAGATATCACCTTAATCAAGAACAGCAAGCCTATCGCACTCTAGAGTCACCTGTATAAGTTGTTTTCGAGCTTTACGACAACCCGCGAGTAAGAAACTTGTGTGTTTGACGACTTTCAACCAATTTAACGAGTCGCTTTCGGAAACATCTTAAGCGCCATGAACTACATTCACACGCCTTGGAACATTATTCAAAAGAGCGACTGCTATGGATAACAATAACTATCAGCCCGATCCCCTTCCATAAAACAACCTATTCCTTGCCAATAGGACGGAAACGCGCTGGTGACTCTTCTGAGGTTGCTTGTGTCCATGTATGACAGTGACCGTTTACGCTCTGATGATTCGCCTATCTGTTTGCTACTATAGTATGCTATAAATAAAAGCACTGGATTATATCTAACGATAAGTGAATTGACCAATTTTAGGTTTTAAATTAAGTCAGGCTAAAACATTGGCTCCTTGCTTCGAAAATATAATGTCTTCGCATAGGTGACGATAATCGCTATTAGCCCCGAATCATCCTTGGCTAAAGTGAAGGGTAAAGTTCTTATTCCCTCCATGTGAAATAAAAAGATTACGGAAGAGTTGCTTCCGTAGTGAGGTGAGGGAAATCTTACAAGACAATATGAAAACTGTAACGCCAGGATTGAAGAAAAAAATCTTACGAGTGAATATTTATTTTATGAAAATGTGATGAACAATTCTCACAGATCGTATACTTCATTTGAAAAAATTATAATGAATAATTTGATAAAATATATTTTGGATAATTTGGCCTTTTGGAGTAAAATGTAAATAAATTTATATCAATTAGATAAATATAATATATTAAATAAGAGTGTGTGAAGGGGTCGACAGGGATCGCTGTAGAGAAAGTTATGGCGAGAAAATTAGTGACACATTAAAAAAATCCAAATTTTGAGCACTTAAATCCGATGAGCTTTAATGAAATGGTTGGTGAATGCCAATGAAGCCATGGATGTACATAAAAAAGGATAGTGCCAAGTAAAAATCTTTGGTCTCTGTTAATCACTTCAATAAAAAGGTGTGAGATTTTGCATGTATCTACGATTTTGAGTAAAATGCAAGTAGGATTAGAATAGTGAGGTTTCAATTTCAAGCGAAATATAATCTAATGTGTTGTTTAGTCACATCACATAACTTAAAAGTGTTATCCATTCTAAGATTATAAATGCGACAGTGTCTTTGTTTGTCTGCTTGTCTATTATGTTTTCACGTCTAAACTGCTAAACCAATTTTGATACAGAAATGGATTGGATATAGGAGAAATAGAAGTCGAAAATTTATATGAGACTTCGACTATCTAACAAGTTAAAAAATGAAATTTCATTATTTAGGCTTTGAATTAGGCAAAAATTAAAACATCTTTCATTGTTTTTGAAAATTTCACTATTAAGGAGTTAAAATGAGGGATGAATATTTTGTATCGGTATTAAGACAAAAAGACAGTGTTATATTTGAGTCGTTATAACAACAAACCTTATTTTTCGTTATAACAAGAAACGTTTGTATGGAGAACTAGCATCGAGAACAAGACTGGGATCAGAATTGAGAAAGAAATAACGATCGCGATCATGACTGATAGCCTGAAAAGCCGATATATAAAATGAAAGCATTCATTGCAGCTTCACGGGCGGAGGCTAACTGGCCATAATTATTGATGGGTATTCTTTAGAACCATATGATCCAAGGAAAGGAAATATTTTAATCTTTTAAACCCTACTGTAGCAACTAAAAAAATCTGAGAAACGATTGACCCTGCAGGCTATTCCTAAAACTTCCCGCTATGTTCATTAATGTGTTTTTGACCTCCACAGATTCCGAAATTTAGTTGTCCCAAAGCTCAGAGATTTATCTTTAAGCTTTTTAAATTCAAAAATATTTGACCCTTCTAGGCCATTCTTGAAATTTTTGGCTACTTTCGAGTCCAAAGTCTCACTTATACTTAGTAGTAAATTATCAAGTTAGAGGTCAAAAGATCAAGTTTTGTCCTTTTTCAAGCTCTCCAAACTCAAAAATATAATCTCAATATTATTTCAGGTCTTTGAGTTCAAACACCTGGACTATTTAAAAAAATGTTTTTTTTTTAGTTTTTAAGCTACGACATCTATCGAACGCGTTGTTCGATTATGATCTGTTTCGCAGCATTCAATGTAGTTTTTAAGCAAAGAAAGCATTGTATTTTTTTAAGATATTAAATAATTTCAATAGTTTATAAAATATTGTAAAAAACGCTTTTGAAAATTTTTCTCTAACGATATCTCTTGAGAAAATTAACCGATTTTTAAACAGTTTGCGGCAATCGATGTAACTGCTTGAAGAAAAGTGTTGGTTAAATTTTGTTATAGATAGGTAGGGTAGACTAAAAGCTATTTCAAAATAATGTTTTTCTAAAATGTTTTATGGGATTCATCGAAGGTACCTGGTGGAATTACTTCTACGTTTCAGGAAGTCTAAGTTGAGTACTTCTTTATTAAATGTCGTAAACTATGTTTCAATTGATTAATCTGTACAAAAGCAATGAGAGGTTTACACCCATGCACGCGCACACACAAACACGCATACGCCCACGCACAGTGAGAAAGAAGGACGAGGGAGAGAGGGCGAGGAGAGAGAGAGATAAGTCGGAAAAAGGTCGAAATAGATTCTTAGGTCCCTAAAACGTCAAGATCTGGTAAATACTCGCTTTTCAATTATTGGACTGAAAACGTTTAACTTGCTAATTTAACGAAAATTTTTCAATTTTCATAGTGGTAAGTTGGCAAATAAGTGTCGAATTGCAAAACAAAATAAAAAATATTAGAAATTATTATCAGACAACCTTAAAAGACAGTTGCATATCGAGAGTAAAAGTGAAACATTAAACGAGAAACTTTTCATTTGTTTAATGATATTTCGGTACGCTTCGTATATGGCAAAAATACATTGATAACGAGCTATCATATCAATGCAAATAGATAAGAGTGCATAAATTATTATACGTAAGACCGATAAAGCTTGAAGGGCGTATAAAGTAAACACATAAAAAATGTTGATTACCATATGCGCTTATATTGATTATCATTATTGCAAATGAACTATTTTACGAATTAGACAGTTACGAAAATGAAAATTTGCTGCTAAACATCCATATAAAATTTCAGGAATGTTTTTTTGTCCCCATCATGTCATCAAAAAAGGTTTTAAAAATGCATTGAGCAATTAAGCGTTCTCAGGTAATTTTTTTCAGGTGCGTATATTGATGTTTATTGTTTTCGAATATAGTTCATATTTTGACTCCTCTTTAACTTTTCCACAATGACTTCTAAAAATCTGAAAAATAAAATAAATGAAGCTTTATAGTTTTTTAAAGGAATGTTATTATAAAAAAACTTTGTTTACAAGTTTTAGATATTCACAATTTCCAGTTTTGCAATAGTCACACTAATCATCAGCCTCTACGGGTACGCATGTAAAATTTCGTACAATATATCCTTTGGAACGTTCACATACCTTATTAAGAAGTAATGTAATACTCGTTTCGATTTAATACAGAAATATTACAAATTTCCCTTTTTTTATTTATTCATACGGAACCCTGAACATGCGAGTTCGGTTTCTACCTTGGCTGGTTTTCTCACAAGATTTTCTAGGCAAATTTTTAAAATGAAAATTGTGTAAAGAATTTAGACAATTTTAATTTAAAGTTTTTCTGATGAGCAGATATAAGTTTTAGTTTAAATAATACTGCAGCTAGTGTTTTTTGAAATAAATAGAATCGATGTCCGAGATTAAAGTAAACAGAAAACATATTCTTTAACATTTGTCGTTCAATGTATGTCTTTACTTTGTTGTAAGATTACCTATCTTCAAAAGACCAAAGGAAAAAATAAAAGAAGTAAGTACATTTAATTAATTTGACTACCCAAGGGAATATACATGTGGTATACATAATATGTGAGCGTTCACAGGCTCAGTAGTCATAGAATAATAACATGATAGAGCGTACGAAAAAAAATTCAAACAAAGACAGAAATCACTTTTTTATCATAATATCGCTTGTTTAAAATAAATAAATAAAGTATGTACACACTCTCATTAAAAGTTAAAACGAAGTTAGCAGCGATCCGGTAATACGAGAAGACGAAGAAGCAACAAGAAACTTCCTCAGGCTTTTTCGTTAATGTCCGAAAGTAAAATCTATTATAATGATGCCCAATCATTATTATCGTATGACATAATCGTAACGTTTTATTCGGTATAATTTTTGAATTTGTCATTATTTAATTCTGTTATCAAACATCTCATTACTTAATCACGTTATGTATATTATTATTATGTAATGAAAGATGGATGCCACCGTGGCAAGCAGTACAAAGGCTTGGCAAATAAGTCTGCAATTGATTCAATTATAATTATTTAATTTAATACTGACTCGTCCAACTCAGACCGTATCTCGCTGTGTGTCGAAAACGGATGAAAACTGCCACTCGCCGGACGTAACTTCGTAACTGTTCCATTTGCTATTTATTACAAGGTTTGTTAAATTATTTAATTTATTATATTTCTATATATATTAATTTGTTTTACTATGAAAACTGAATGCGTGTTTAAAATTTCAAGGCAACGTAGTTAATAATCCTTAAGGAGTTGCTTCCTCGGGAATCGATTCCGACTACAGTCTTAGGTGAAAGTCATTGAGTTATTGCAGTAACCTAATTTGGGAATATATATTGCAGATGATTTATCCATATGTAGCCTATGGGTATGTGTCCAAAACTAGAACGGAGTAGACTCACAGCGCTCGAGAGCGTTTATATTCGAAATTAAAAGGAACAGGTCCAGATAGCGATCAAGACGGACGACTTAGCCGATGACTTTTTTAATTAAAAATAAATGAAGCCGTTTGCTTTGTACCTTGATATGTGCCTTGATCCTTTGTCGTTCGGACCGGGCGCTGTCACTGCGCGAGTCAATGACCCCTAACTTGTAAATCAGCGTGGTGGACTTAGGATGCGAGTCTCTCGATTTGAAATAAAAAGATAGTGAGAAAATATGCCTCAGTAGTAGGACAATTGACATAATATCATACAAAACGAACAAAACGGGACTGTCATACATCACGAGACAATCTGAAATTGACTTACAAAATTTCAAATAAACAAATAGTCTAAATTTTTCAAATATTTTGTTCACATGCTCCAAATAGTTATTAACTCTTACTGTTTGGATATCTATTTTTAGCTGGTCCGCCAAACACACATTTCACGCTAGCGTGTCGGACGTCATTCGATAATCGGAATAGATGTGTATTTAGGATGTAATTTGGACTTTACAGCAATTCGCATTTTCCCCTAGCTCGACTAACGACATAATCTTGCCCGTTTCTTTTTCAGACCATAAAGAAAATTTCACGCTCCCTTAATTGTGTGTATTTTAGTGACGGCCTGTTGAAAGAATTATTTTGCCGTTATGAATTTATTCCCTGCAATAAGATTTTTGTAACGGTGTCTGCAAAAATGAAATACGAAAAGAGGAGCGAGCGCGATGACGCAGGGCCCCGGCCGGTTGATGTTTTACGATGCAACCCTCCCAATCAGAATATTTACCTACGGGCGACGTCACAGCGAAAGGAGATTATTCTCTCGAGCGCTTAGAAGCGCAGCGTGAACTTTTAAAGATAAACATGTTTGTTCGTTTGAATAAGTGCTCGAATTTCATCACATCGTTATGTACTTGTATTTGAGCTAGACATGCGGATCCGGCTTCGTCCGAGTGACTGACGAATACGTTTCATCCAATTTACGAACGAGTTCTTAATAATTATCATCACTCGAGTACAGTTATCGTACGTATCGTGTACAGTACGGCTATTCTACACTATAGTGGAAGGCCTTTGTGACGTTGAGTGTACAGAACATATTGAAATAGCTTGTGTCTAAGACTTAATAGCCCCGTTGCTGCATTTCAGTATAGAAGCTTAACCTTCATGCGTGTAGTCTAATTCAGTTAGCCGTTCAATATAATTAAATAAATACCATATGTTGTGAACATGACAAATATTGAGGCATAATAAATATATATATTTATATATCTATTTATAAAAACTAATTTCTCAAGGCCAATAATTTACACTTTATAATTCATATAAATATTTCATATATTTATAGCACTTTGTTTATATTGTTGTGGATATTTATTTTAGCGAAATGGAAACTATGTATCAAGATTTGAGACTATATTACTGTAAGTATTATTTTTTACGAGTAAAATTATATATTTAAAGACAGAAAATTAGTTGCTTGCCTTCGAAATTGCATGCTGCATGCAACCCTTGGTAGATTACATGCAGCATGCAACCCACCGCTCAACTTCGAATATGCTCTTCCACAACGAATCCTCATCCAACGAATTGAATATCGATTCGAAAGAATTGAGAGATATCGAGCACCTTAGCAAGTGTTTATTATTTTATTTATCTTAGTACGCTAAATCTTGTTAATTGTATCCACAAATTTTGTGCACACAAAGTACAGAGACAGTGCTTAAGAATCTTGTTACACGCATTCTTAAATCAATAGCAGTATATAACCAGATCCAAACTAAACATATAATAAAAATAATTCCACCTTTCTTTCTTTTTAAATTTTTAAATTGTGTCTTCTCTTTCCTTTTTACTAAGGATAAGAATTTTTACAGCAGTTGATCGGTAATGCCATCAAATTGTAATGAAAAAAATGTGATTTTTTAAAGAGTGCTTGAAAGAGTGAGTTGATGAGAGATTACGCAATTGGGGTGGAATATTATTCTATACTTTGGAGGCGGCATACTTAAAACTAACGAATTATCTTAGAGATATTTGTTTGGTTTACACATTTGATACCAAAAGTAGAATTATTAAATTTGTGAAATTAAAAATAAGTTAAATCTGATATACTAACCTAGCGAGATCCAGGTAGTGTGAAAAAATGATTGTTTATTTCTTCAGGAGAGCTAAGATGGATAGGGAGCTAGTTCTCTTTCGGACTTTGGAGGGAGTACATTTGTTTCCAGATTTTTTCCACAATGTTTCCATAACTTATTATTGATATGTTGCATAAAATATTCGCTATTCTCTATCAAGAGATATTCTCTATCAAGAAAAACAATCTTTAGTAAATATTCCTGCAAACATTATTTTCTCCCAAAAATTTGTTCAATATCAGTCTCCGATATCGCGGCGCTCCGTATTCTTTCCGGGCATATATTTTTCCATCTCTGGTCCAAACATATTTCCTGTTAGCATTCAGCGAAACTCTGCGAGCCCTATAAAAGATCTGTCGATTAAATCTTGTAAGGCTTTCATTCACCTATAAACGACGTTCATCAGGCGAAAGTCCCAGTCCAGCCGTATAGTGCTGCGGCTTAGGCGCGCCGCCGCCAGCAATTGGTCGCGGTGCAGACGACGCGCCAGTCGCGCCACTAATGGGCGCGAGCGCTCCGAATCCCTTGAGTCCGTACGCCTAGTCATACTAACACGCTCGACACTGACGACGTCCCGCTCGTCTAATCTGACACCCAATTTAGTGGCAATGCTGAGTATAAGGTGCATAGAACTTTCGTTCTTTTCTTCCGGAATACCTACAATCTTCTAATCATTACGGAGTACATCCTGATCGCGGTCATTTAGCTCCTATAGTCCCTAACCAGCGATAATTCTCTCCAAAGCGGATGCATCATTGGTAACTTGCTGACACAGACGCGACTCGATTGCCTCCACACGTGCGGCCATATCACTGATGCGGCCATTGCAGGTACCAACAGCTGATATAAGGCTTGATATGGCTCTCCTGACCTCCTACATTTCGGCTCGAGTGCCTCTCATCTCTCCTTGTAGAAGACTGATTTCTATCACTAGATCTACAGAAAAATTGGCACCCATGGGGGATAAGAGCGGAGCAGAAGCACCAGACTGGATAAAGTGATAGCTCAGGGTCACATTGACAGAAAGAATTTTCTATCAAGCATTTATCTTTTTCCTAAGATTTATTTATGCGCCTCTCACATTGCCATTTTTCTTTATGATCTGCTGTCATGGTATTATAAAATCGTTTTTCACTTACGCATAATAAAACATAATATTTGAAACACATACTACATTTTAAAAATTGTTAAGATTTGATTTCTTGTGAACATCTGTCGCAATGAAATTTACATGTATCCACACAGTTCCTTTAAACACGTGTTTTTATTTATTCTTTTTAAGCTTTGTGTTTGGGTCTTAAAAAAATTATATTCGTGCGTAAAGATTATTAATTAAGATGATTAAAGATAGACAAATACCTTTTGGAAGCCAAACGAGATATCTGAAACATTTCTCAGGTATTGTGACTATATATTATGAATATATTGAAAGGACAAGAATTTAATCAATTGTTAATGATCAATAGTTGCCGATTCAATATTTTTATTATTACAAACACACAATACTTAGAGTTCACAAATATACGAGTTTAAGATTTCTAATTAAATTTTGACACGTTTTTAATAACATCTTAAATAGTAATATCTACTTGATGAAAAATACGTACAGTGGAAATTAGGGCCAATTTCGATTTTCTTGTTCGACATTACATATTTTAATTACAACAATGGTCCTTATATTTCTGTAGTAAAGCGATTATCTGATTTAGGACGATACAGTTTCACAAGCTTGAATGGCGTCTGAAACATTTTGAAAACAATGAAGTATGGCTTATTGAGCAGCCTATTCCGTTTCCATTTCGATGCTTATGTACAAAAAAGATATTAGTTATTTTGTAAACAAACAAATAAATTAGATTCGAAGCAACGGATGGACTTAAACGAATCGATTCATCGAATCGAATATTATTTGGACTCAATTGATTAAAACTGGTCATGCTTACAATTGTCGTTGAGATTGACGCTGTCTACCGTCGTGTTGTTAGAATTATTTTGAGAGATTCAAAAGTTAATTTCAATGAATGCCATAAAATGTGCAATAGGTACTTTCATTAAAAGCCGTGAACACAATAGTTGCATTGCAGGTATGGACCTGTAATGACCGTGACCATGATGGTCATACGTCACGCAGCCTTGGAATACGACTCGATTTAATGAAATTGGCACCGATTCTGTACTTCTTAATTGACCTATATAATGACAGTAATTAAATTGGTATCGAACTACAATTTCTACAAATGTTTTCTAAAAACGCAATCTATAGAGTACCTGGATTCAGACATATCTTTAGAGCATTTCGCATTTTTACTCGCGACTGTGAATGGAAGTCAGATTTTCACGTTAGTATTTTACTCTTTGCCTTAGCCAGATATTAGGTTTTCTTACAGTCATAGTAAAAAAATACATTCACAGTATTTGGCGTACCACTGAATACATCCAGATCTGACCTTCAAGGTTATATTTTTTTCTGACTAAATTGAACGTAGCCTTACCCGAGGTTTGATTGCTTCAATTGATCGGGCTTTATTCGCATGACATAAAGTTAATAGAAGCATACATAAATATATATATTTTGTGGTATTGTTCAAAATGTAAAGGGTATTTTTAATAGAAACCGCATTATATGGGATTCACAATACTCACAATGGATTCTTCTGCACGTCCTTGATTGATCTCGGAATGTACGAACGTCAGAAATCACTCACTCCACACTCCCTTTTGTGATTCCTTTTAATATAATAATGCATTCATATTATTTTACGTTTACGCGTTAGCTTAGAATTACTTATCCACCTCTCCCTATTGAGGTATACACTTTATGATCGAGAACTAGGTAGTGAACTTCGTATTATTGCACAGGTCGATCGTCTAGTCCCAAGTTATATGGAGCGGTTTATCATTTCGCCTTCCCCATATGGAATTCTCAAAGAGGAGATATTCTCACGATAAGATTTCCTTCGCCGTTTCAAGCTACCGACGTCATGTTATTATCAATCGAGATGCGGGCGCGTAAGTGGTTCGCTGTCTAAGCAAACATTTTAATATCGGTGAATCGATTAACAGATAAAAATAACGCCCCAATATCCTATTAGTCTTTTATCGATGTGCGTTCCACTATCAGAGCCACTCCAGTTGCAAAATGAATATTGCAGGCCACACTATATGTAAAATTATAAATTAAATAGCCATAAAAAAAGTTACAATTAATATTTTTTAGAGGGAACTTATAAATAATAATAGTAATTGCGTTAGGAATAATAACCACCCTTTACGAGTGTTACACCTATTACACTTGTTATATCTATAACTAAATGTTTCAACTTCGGGCCGAAATACCGTACTTTGTATTTAATTAATTTTACATTAAATTCTTCCCATATGGTAAGGTTTCGTTGATTGGATAATCGATACACGTGATGGTATGTAAAGGCGGGAGTAATGGAAATTTAGTAAAGTTAAATGGGCGCTTGTCGATTATTAAATAACTGCAGATACGTTATCGGACTACTTCCGGTCGCCTAGTTCTGTTCGGTATTACAAGTAGGATATTTACTTCCTCGAAGAACCGTTTTCTATTAATTTGTGTAAAATAGTCAACAGGGTTGCCTTCTACATAGAAATTGCGGGTTGAAATCCTGTAGTTAACCTTACGTGATGAAAGCTGGGTTCATAAGAATCCTAAAATTTTTGAGAATTTCAAATTGTACTGGACCGGCGTGGTAATTATAATCAAATACCCTCTTTTTAGAAAAGATCCATGTGCTCGGTACTAGCAGATTAATATATGTATATGAGAATGAGAAACGTACGTTTTTTAATGCATAAACACCTTAATACTTTTACTATGGCGATTATATTACGACCCAAAGAAAAACAAGGTATACGAAGAACAAACAAACAGGCAAATCAATTAAATACAACACTATAAAATAAACTTGTATGAAAAGTAGCGCATGCAGATGAAATATAAGCTGTCCAACGACATGTGCTTATGCAATATTTTTATAAAATAACCTTAACAAAAAAATGAGACTGAGGCATCTCTCCTACAAACTTTTTATTGCATATTAAGGAGCTTGAGGAGGAAGAAATATGTATCGAAACTCGGGCTAAGAATTAGCATTAAAATCGATGGAGTCAACTACATTGATGTTGCTGAATAATGTTATTTTAAGGCGACATAATAGTTAAAAAAATAATACAAATAAGAGTTTTCATCAGCAATCGGAGAAGTTACAATTGTGTTTAATAAATAATGAGCTCAGAGCGCGGATGGTCGTAATTTAACTGCACAGTGGGCTTACCGTAATTCAATGAGTTCGCAGCAAATAATTGTCTAACTAAAATATAAATGCTACATAATTTGTAATTTATAATCGTTAATTGACTAAGTGGCTCCAGGAATAAAAGTGTTATTACAAACAGATGCATATCAATAGATAACATAATTTAAATATGAAATTAAAATAGGTTATGTTTGTTTTTAATTTTAATCAATAATGAAAACAAATAGAAATGAAACGTATTTTGTATTTATTTACATTAGTTAAAATTGATAATTAATTAGAACTAATTTAATTAATGTAGAATGATCTGATGCTATTTGTATCGCACCCATCGTAAAGCATTCTTATAAAGCTGCGACTTTACAAGTCATAAATCACTCCAAAAAATACTTAGATTTGATACTGATCGAAGTATGATAAAAGAACCTTAAAGATAGCACCGTCCATCGGGGCCAAGCTTTTTTTTCTTAACAAATCTGTCATTTTCATAATTTTAGTGAAAAATTGTACAGCAATAAAATCAAAATGTTCCTCCTTACCGTCTAATTTATAACTAAATAGTGTTTGCGAGATTAACAATACAAAAAAAAAACGCTGGGCAAGTGCGAAACAGATTTGCTACCTGAGAGTGCAGTATAAACTTAATAACTAAATATTTAATTTAAAAGTAAATATTTTATGCATCAACAGTCTCGATGATTTTTGTCTGTTTTCGACACCGATACTGGCATGACATTGGTGCCAAGGGTTCTGAAAGTTTTCCTTTTTAAAAATATCAACATTTTTGGAACTCTTAACCCGTTACTTCCCAAGCATCGAAAACACTGGAATTTTTTGATCAATTCTTTAAATTGGGTTCTTGATACGCTAAGAAAAAATAAATTAAATTAAAAAAAAAAATTAAAGTACCTTAGATGCTGAGTCAGCCTGTCCTATAAATATGACAATGGGAATTAGTGATATGAAAGCCAAGAAAGGTTAGATAATTAACTTTATTTGAAAACTATGCCACAAACAGTTAAAACGACATTTTAATTGTTTATTTTGTATGATATGGTATAAAACAATCACTGCAAAGTATTTTATTGCATTTAGCACAAAAGGTTAGAGGTTTTTTACAGCCTTGTCCTTGCCATCGCCTCTGTTTGCCCTTTTCGTCATATAGTGGCCAATATTGTCAAATCTGACAGGTTCTAAAAGTACTTTGGAAGAACCAGGAGTAGGTTTACATGTGCTACCTTCCGATTTTTCATCCAAGAAAAGCAAACTCTTCGTCTGAAATCTAGAAGAGGGATAGTCTCATCCTTATTTACGCATTTGTAAATAATCCATGCATTCACTAGAGACATGTCTAAAACGCGAATGACTAGAGGCCAATACCATTTCTTACCCCTAAAACGGATTGGATATTTAGAAATCAACCAATCATGTTTATCTACTCCTCCCATATTTTTATTATAATTATGAATAAGTCTTGGCTGATTCACGGATACTTTGGCCTTCTCTGTCTTTGAGTATCTATTTGTTTTTACAAAAGGTTCAACAGTCTCAAAATTAGTCAAAAGACATACTACATTGTTATCATGCCATTTGACGCATAATATTTCATTGTTTTTATCAAAATGATGATCGGAATAACCTCGATGTTTCTTTTTCATTTCTTTTTTTGTCATGATAGGACATTTCTTAGTCCTATTATCTCTGACTGTCCCAGTAGCTCTGAACCCTTGAGATTTCAAATCAATCAACAATTGTACGCTGCTGAAAAAGTTATCGAAATATACTTCATGGGCACTGGGATCCATACATACTGCAAGCAACTTTTTTACCACTCTTGAACCCAAGCCATCAGCAGTACCAGCAAAGATTTGAGTTTCCTTATCTGTATATAGAGAAAGTTATAACAATACCCGCTGACTCCACACAGTGCCCAAAGCTTGTACCCGAACCTTACTGGTTTACCTTTTATAAATTGTTTGATCAATCGTGCATGAAAATTCTACTTGACCAGCTACATCTGACACCGGTATAACTCCCATGTCGTCGTCAGGACCTTCTTCTATGTCAGTCACCTCATCTACTTCGTCCGGAGGCAATATGGCAACTTCAATATCATTTAAATCCTCCTCACTACAATCTTCAAGATCTTGAAGATAGTCTGCGATTTCTGATATCTTCAAAGCTTGTTTGTATTTTTTTTTTCACTGGATCCATCTATAAATAACAAAACATACTGTACCTACACGTTTATCAAACAACGAATAATGTGACAAAAACAAAATAAAATATTTTACTCACCTACGACACCTTACTATTCACTAATTTTAACAATAGTTCGATAAATAATATCACAATCGGGTCACGAAGAGATGTAATATGTTCAGCGTAAACTTCTCGAGTGATTATAGTAAACAAAAGACCCGCAAGAAACGAACAGTGGACACGTTTGAACCTGCACTTGAGCGTAACAAGATCGAACGATTTCACGGCAAGCAGTATACATGTGCTCCCAGTGTCATATCTATAGTACGGCTTATTTTAAACGTAAATAGATAATTTTCTGAACATATTTTATTTTTATTTTTATTAATTATATAATTGGTAAGGGTCTAAGAATAAATTTTATGTACTTTGAAGTTGGTAGTTTTTTTCATACAGTATAAAAAAATCTAAACAAAATACTCTTTTTGACGCAACAAAAATGATAAATTTCAAAAATTTATATTTAAATTGAGTAAAATTTTTTCACAACAAAAAAAATACATTTTACTAGAAAATGAGTATATAAAAGAGAATTTTATCACAAACTATAAAAATAAAAGGGCTAACGTAAAAAAAAAATATTGAATATGGTGTCTTATAAATAGGACAGTGGGGAGGAATGGGTTAAATTTTCATAACGGGTAAGTATGAAAAGTTAAAAGTGTTTTATTATGTGATATAACTACAAATTAATGATTTTGGATTATTCCCATTATTTACTCTGTGAAAACTTGCTTCTTAGAAAAAATTCTTTTTCGACGTTGACCTATTCCCGTAACACACTAGATAGGCCGGTAACACACTAGTTGCGCCCCTAGAGATGCAGGTGTCCATGGGTGACGGTGATCATCTACTTTCCAATGCCTTGCACATTCGTTTGCTCCTTCCTTTAAAGAAAAAAAAACGATTTTGATTTTATTGAATATGTTTAAATATAATGCATATATGGCAGTATTTTTTGATTACGTTGACTTAGAAACTCGATTTTTTACAACTTCAAAGGACTATAGATGTAAGTATGTGATAACAATTTCAATTTGCTACTTTTACACGTTTCCGAGAAAAATAATCTTGACAGATGACAGACAAACAGATAGACGGGCAACTAAGTGATCCTATAAGGGTTCCTTTTGTGAAACTACATCCTAAAAATGGAAAAGTGTAGCGTTAAATGTGTCACCGGCCTTTTTAATAAATTTGTATTAAATATAACAAATGTATTTTAAATGGATTTCATTTTCCCTGAGACAGTAGGCAACAGTGTTGCCAGTCTAAATAAAATATTTAATTTGCTTCATTATAATCGACATCCTGTAACTTTATGTGGAAGCTCCGAGGAGATTTATCGGAGCAGTATTGTCTTTCCGAAATTAAGCGACATATGTATGGGTTTCGTCTTAATTAAGACTTGTGTACTTGATTTTAAGAGATTATCTTAATATTTATTGTCTTAAGTTGTCAAAGCGCTCCGATTACTTTGATCGTTTATTTAGATCTTTGGCCGAGTTAATTTTGATTCTATAGTACTTGCCTCTTCGCAGACGTAAACGCAGTGTTACTTAGCTTTGGCTTTTGTTTGAAATGTGTTTACAATAATGACTTAACTATACTAATGACTAACTTGCGATATTATTTTATACTATGATATCTCACGTCCTCTTTTTTGAGGTCGTTCTGTATAAAAATACGTTAGGTTTTCTATGAATAATACTAGCCTTTGTCTGAGGCTCCACGCATGTTGATGTAAGATGAACTTATTATATTTTTGATTAATCTTGACCAAACCTCTTTAATAGTTGGAACAGCGACATGTAGAACATTCATAATATTACGTTTTTTTTTGTCACTGCACCTAATGCCATTTCTTTGAGATAGCATATTAATTTATCTTTACCACTATATAAATCTATTGGCACTGTCTGTACATTTTTTTTTCACCTAATTTTGTGGTAGATAATCATTTTATGATGCAGTGATTCATGTTCTACTATTTTTTATTATTTTTGTCTGTCTGTCTGTCTGTATGTCTTCTTATAACTCAAGAACGTCTCGGACGATCGAAATAAAAATTGGTATACAATAATAAAATGTAGTTGCGAACATGATAGGCCACTGTCTGTTGTTTTACTGTGTGTCAGTCTGTCTGTGTCTGTTTTTATATAGTAAGAACGGTTTGACCGATTATGATTAAAATTGGTATACATAAGAATATTTGACTTCGTAAATGATAGGCTACTGTTATTCGGTTTGTCTGTCTGTACGTTTTTCTATAATTAATAAAAAGGTTTCACTGATCTTGATGAAAATTTGTGTACCGACAGTAAGAACATGTGATTGCGTAAATAATAGGCTACTGTCTGTCATCTGTTTTTTGGCATGTGTGTATGTGTTTTTTATAACTTATGTACAGCTGTATTTTTTATTACTGAGTTTATCAATATAAGTAAATAAAAGCATAAAGATACAATACAGAATATTTAATTTATATTCAATGTGACATGAGGTTCAGGGCGTATGGTTGTTTTTTATGTGACCTCTTACATATAATAGAGTTCAACTTAGGTCTAAATTACCTGTTTTATCAATTGAGACATATGATAAACATTGTACATGATTACAGTGTAATTAATGGGTGTCAACTGACAGCAAATGCCGAAAAAGGATATGTAATCAAACTTAATGATGTTCACAATCAAATGTTGTACAAAGAGATTAAGGTAGGTCCCTGATTTCGAATATTGAACTGGGATCACTTCCCATTTATATTTGTTCTTGGTCTCTCATCTATGATGAAACTTCGGCAGTAGGCAGTGCAGGCAAATATGTTAGAAGAAATGTTGCGGGCTGAGGCTGCCTCAGTAATGGAACACTGTGCACTTTCAAACCACCGTCTGTGTATCCAGATATCGGACATCCACTCTTGCGGGGGTGAAAAAAAAGATCCTAGAACCACCATAGACACGTGCCACCGATGATAACCGGTATACCAGATTTCACAAATCACTTCTCTGAACAAAACATCGCATCTTACTTAGGAGGATCCCACGATAAACACTTATATTAAACAGGAGAAGATTGACTGGTTATAAAATTAGACTATAAACATTTCGATATGGCGTCATCTGCACATTTGCGCTATTGCAGATTTAAAAACTTCTTCCACTTATAGAAACCTACATCAATTCCCAATAATATAGCTTAAATTTTATTTCGTTAGTAGCTCCGTTCAAATCAGAACAGTGAGCGGTAGCAGAATCGATATAGCAAACAAGACGAAGAGTAGAATCGAAAATCGAGATCGGATGAGGACGGAATCGAGAACGGAACCACGGTTGGAATCGAGTGCGGTGTTAAAATAAGACCAAAAGCATGTTCAGAATCGGAATAAGGAACTGTGTCGAGGTCAGAAATCAGAGCGGGGCTTCTTAACCCTAATCTACTTAGTCCGAGACCGGGTTCTGAATTAAAAGCGAGACTGCGATTAAAGTCAATAGTGAGACAAATCGGCATCGAAATCAAGATTGGGATTGAGATCGTAAAGGTCGATACATAAGATAAAGGAATGTGTACAAAGTCGCGGGCAAAGCTGCGGGCAGAAGCAACTTTATGTATTGTATTATGAGTACGAATCGTACAAATAAAATTAATCCTATAATAAGTTTTAAAATTTATATTATTAGTCGCGGTGGGTATTCTTCAAAATCCATGAAAATATTCCTAGAGACACATATGTAATCCACTTAAAATTAAAGTTCATACAAATTAATAAAAAGTGAATTAAGTCAGCGTTTATGGAAACTTATCTAACACAGTATACACAGCGGTAGTTGAAGATATTTCTATTTTTCACAACCTTCTATACAATACGGAACTCGTGCGAAGACTCCGTCACTTATATGTATATACGTATACAAGTATATTTATTTACATCTCTATAGTGAAAAATATCTATTTTATGAAATTATGAACTGACATGAGATGATTGATGGATCAATCATTCTTTATAAATGATAAATTATTTACGGAAAACGGTAATAGTACGACACTAAGGACGAATATTATAGGCCGGTTCCAATTGCCTTTTTCTTTACGAATAGCCGAATGAATTAATACTAGTCTAGATATATTAATGTGTAATATTTCTTCCAGACGTAGACAAAATTATTTTTATATATGTTTAGCGATTACCGCGATTTAACCTTGGGTATAGAATACAGAATTATCTGATTTATTTTTCATTCTATATAATAACTGCAGGGCCGTTGCAGTATTAAAAATTGAGTAACACACGCACCATATTAGGTTGAGGCTATAGGCAATGGGATAAGTTGCTTCAGAGCATCCATTATATTCATGTTATGAACAGTCAAAAGTATGTAACACGTATGTAAATTCAGACTTCAACAATGAAATATAGTGCATATTCAATGGAAAAAAAACGCTAGCTAACGTCTTAAGTTCTCATTGTGAAACGATTAAATGATACATGGAATTTAGGTTTAACTTCAAGAAAGGCAAACAAGGAAATGCCGTTTCGATTCTTGTAATAGTATATATATAATAGATCTACAATAAAAAAATAATAACAACAACAACCAATCGTTCGGTTTCACTAATCTTAAGTGCATTTGGTTGCAATACCAAATACCATCAGCTAAAGATGAAAGAACACATCTTATGGAAACCCACTATTCAAGAGTAATCACAAAGTACGTCTGTGCCATTGATGATCACTGCCATGTGGAGTCGTACAAAGCAATCAGTTGGCAAATTATCTTGTTGCATTCAAATAAAGATAAATCTTTGAATAGTATAAAATACGCCGTCTCTGGCTATCCCACATTGAAATAATGCCGCACCATTTTGATTACGTATTAATTTAAACTGTCCTCCACGAAATATTAAATCTTGCCACGTTCAAAATACGTGTTTGTCTGTTTTTCACCTCCACTCTAGAGAATTTGACAATAGCCCTGTTTATGTATTGTTTTGGGTTCGCTTTGTTTTGTGGCATCGCGCCGATATCAATTCACTCGAAGCAATATGGAATTATTATCTGGGTTCAGCGAATTTTATCGCTGTTAGGTGGTACATATATGTCCTTTATTTACATTTTACTAGAGAATCTAAAACAGCTTCTTTTTGTACTAGTCGAATGTTTTTGTGAGTTTAATACGAAAGCTGAAAAATGGAGACAGATGTCATTTTTTCCTCGTTATCTCTATTTATTTTTTATCATTGTGATTGTTAAACGTGTGTGGACGTCAAAGAGCTCGAAATACGTAATTTGGTATTTCATGAAATGTAAACGCGGGACCTCAGACGTTGATAATTTAACGATGTTTGTTGACAACACACACGCGATAACAATGTAGGTACATGACACCCGCTTATGCCTAGGAACGACGCTGAAATTTTGTACAAAATATTTTTAAATGTCTGTGTCCCTTTCTTAATTGGTATTTGTTTTAATTGAGAAAAGTTTTGAAAAGTTAGCAAAACATTTGGCACGTGTTCAAGTAATTGAAATTCGATTAGAAAGTTCAGGTGAATTTGCATTATACGTTAAAGGATTTTTTTTTGCAGTAATTTATTTTATATGCTTGGGAAAGCCATTTTAAACACTTTTAATGTTGTTTATTCGAACTATGGTGAAGCCAAGGTACGGTAATGATTTTGACATCATATTTATGTATTATAATGCATATTATGTTAATTAGGTATGTAATGTACTTAAGCATGTATGGATTTTCCACTCTAGCTTCTCTCCTATTCGATCAATTTTGACAAACGATGTATCTATAGATTGGTCTTTATTATGCGATGGTTATATGTTATGTTTTATTGTACAACTTAATTAACATGTCTTCTAGAAATTATAAAAAATGGGAGACTAAACATAAATAAAATATATTTTCATGACCCTATTATGGGGAGAATAAGACAATAATCTAGATAATGAAAAATATTTTTAACATATATATATTATCATGATAATTATATAAATGCCATATATAATTATCATTATCAGCAGCTTCCCTTACAGCGCTTTACATATCACAATATTATCTAATGATGTGGTAAATAAGCAAATTTTTAAGAGACATGTTTTATGCTGAATCAAACAGTGAAAATTGCATTGAAAACCCATGCAGTTATTCATTCGTCTCATTATTTGTTTTCATATGCAAAATAGATGAATCAAAATGCATACTAGCGTACTTCGTGGTCGCGCATAAATTGATAGTGGTATATGATATTTCTATCTGACAAAACGGTAGAGAAAGTTCGGGTTGTATTCTTTTTTTTTCATAAACACACTTCAGCAAAATATTTAACAATAGTCTTCTACTTATTCGATTTTTTATTATTTGTTTATTAGTTTATCTGTTTGTTTCGATGAAATCCCGAATTGGTTTTTACCGATTGTCTCTTATGCTTTGAATATAAATTGGAAGGAAAACCGAAAAGCGTCTCATCACGATGGGATTAGCAGCGAAAGGTTTTGATTAAACTAAATATCAATACAAGTGCAACATGGAGGCCGAAGTAGGAAGTCCCTCTGGTAAAAGCTACTCATTCTCTCGCGCTCACAAACTTTTTAAGTCCGGTTACTCTTCACATCCATTTTAAATTTGCCTCCGTGCCCATTTATTTTATCATAAGTTGACATTCGCACATATGGGTAAGTAATTGATAAGGTCGATGAGAGAATGCGTAGCGAGTTAGCGCCCAGCACTCACACGGGCTGTGTGCGGTGTACTGTTGCTGAAGCATTAGCATTTATATTAAGCCCTCAACAAGCTCTGTGGAAAATGTCGAATATTATTTGATCAAACCCAATTTTTATAAAAAAATATTTTTGATCGTTTACAATGCGCAATAACGATTCGGTCTGCATATAAATTTATTAATATAGAAATATGTTGATGAATTAGTTACATTTTCAAAAGCAGTGAATGTTTCAACCGAAAATTTTAGTCGTTAACGTATCAGATATGGAATGGTACAGTTGCAAAATATTTTTGAGTCTAAATCAAGCTTCAATTATACATATACTAGCTTTCGCCGCGGCTCCGTCCGCGTGGACGTCGAATGCATTCTTTTATCTTTTATATTGAATGATCACGTTGTCGACCATGATCCCGATCTTGTTCCTGTTTTCGATCCCAATCCTGGCCTCGCTTTTGCTTCCAATTCTGGTATTGATTTAGATTCCAGCAAAAGTATATAATGTAAAAAAATAGCAACAGAACGGGATAAAAACTATTCTACTTGTTACTCCAGGGTAAAAACTATTACCATACCAAATTTTATCTTATTTTGTCAAATAGATTTTGCGGAGTTTGCGAACTTTACAGACAAACGAAAATTCTAAAAACTATTGAAATGTATTCTGTCAACATTTTCGATATTCTTCACAGTAGTTTTTCTCAAATGTATTTTTTAATGTAAAGATTTTTCTTTTTGATGTTTTATTGTATGTATAGTATAAAAATATTAACTATTATAAATTAAAAAAAATATCTAAAAAATGGAAAATGGTACGAACGATCGAAAATCGAAAATAAATAATGTTCTACTGAAAATTAAATACTCTCACGCACGTAAGAATGTCACTGAATTGAAATCAAATTTATTATTAACAATTTTATTTTCAACATTAAATCAATGTTAAATATAGTTTAAAATATTGTCTACTAAGGGATGTGAACGAAACTATAACGGGTTATAATTTTGGTTCAGTGCCTATCTATTTATTTCTGCGAAAAACAACGGTGTATATGGTAGGAAGGAAAAACACGACACTATTAAATAAAATTATCACAATAGTTTATAATGTACATTTAAGCGATTCCAATAATTGTCGTACCTGTGCCTAAGAAGTTTCAACCATTCGCTAATTGCAGCTTATATGACCTGCCTTTTATTTTCTTTTTAGGGTTCTTCACATCCAATAAAAAAAAGAAACCCCTATGGGATCACTTTCGTATTTGTTTGTCCGTGTTTTTTTGACCGTTTTTGGAAAAAATGTACTGATCGACAAGCGTTTTAAAACTGCTGTGATGTTTCTTTGACCGCATTGTATTTTTGAGTTCCTTGTGAGAAATGAGAACCATTCATTCAAATTCATAGTTTTACAGTTTAAAAATCGGTACCGAAGTAAACTTTTGATCTAACTCCTCGATACACAGACTCATATCAGGTAAAATAATTCTCAAATTGGAGGAATAGTGATGATCAACAACATAAATAAAAAGATGAAAAATTAAAAATTAGGAACAAAAACTAATAAAGAGAAATGAGATATTTCGTCCTCCGAAGTTAATGGATAGGCATTAAATTTCGAAGCTTAAATAGTGTATAAATTTATTATTAAATATTAATTATCAAATACCAGGAAACATTTCGGCGTATTAAAGTTGAAAACCACTAGCAACTTTATAATTCACTATCCATTAGCTTTTAAATAAAACAATATTTTAGTTAATTTTCTTCGTAATCGGGACTTATTTTATTTTTATAGCAATACACTGCACGAGTTGTGACTAATAAATGTACAGTGTGCAATACTATATATGAAATCTCATGTACTCTTACTGGTGGTCTAAATTTCAACGAAAATCTTTTAATATGGAAAAGAATTCAAATATTTATATTTTCGCAGAGAATTGATTGTGCATAAAAATTTGCAAAAGTGAACTATAAAAAAAAGTAACTTCATTAATGAAGAAATCGTCATGGTATAAATATAATGAAGCGTATAAATTTAAGGTTTTGGAGCCTTTCCTAATTAACCAATTGGACCATTTGTGTATGTATATATTCCTAATATTTGTGAATGTAATATTTTGTACTTAACGAATAAATATGGCGTTCTATACAACTAATAAAAAATATTTACAATACGCGTAAATATGTAAGGAAATTTGATTCTACATTTCAGCATTATCCAAATTTATTTAGTACAACAGATTGTCCGTGAAATAATACAATAGCCCTTAAAACTATTTAATTTATAATACACTACAGCTACTTTCTCAAGAACTATGAAGTAACTCAAAAATTAAGAATTAGACACTGCTGGATTATTGTTGTGTAGTAAACTTGGGGCAGTAGTAACTTACAAGATACATAACTACTTACATTAGTAACTTATATAAGTAACTACGGCAATATATGTGAAAAATTGTTTATGTATATTAGGCGGTTTTTATATGAATTATATTTTATGAATTTGCGTAACCGTTATGCTAATATTAAAACTAAATTACATTTGTAAATTTAATTCAATTTCTACACATATGTTGCTTTGTTTAAATTAAAAGGTATATATTTTGCAATTCAAACGCCAATATATTGATATTTTTTTTACAGGTCTTAAGCAGACCATGACGTGTGTTAATTAATAAACCATATAAAATGCATGCAATTGTTGTTCAGAGTGCCGATAGAAGTGAAAATTATATAGTTAATGAATTTAATTTATGTAATTAATTGTAATATAAAAAATTAAAATATCATAATATGTATTATGATATTTTAATTTTTTATATTACAATTAATTTGGAAATCCTAACTAACCATTGTTATTTCATAGGTCTAAGTTTTCACTTCCGACGGCAGTCCCCAATGACTGCCTATTATCTTTGGTTTGATATCGTAAGAACAGAAAATGCTCTCGGACGAAAGATACCCGGTCACGCGAATGGTTATAAGGATTCTTACCCTATTAAAATTCGAGGACTTGAGGTTAATAGTTCTAGGATTCCCTAAGCTTCCCTGAGCGTTAAAGCGAGACATACTGAACCCACGGTGCTATATTTCAGGACGTTGTGTCGCGTGGGGGTGTGATCGTACGATTTCCGGTCGAGCTCACTCTTAGCTTTAGTTTAACTGAGGCTAAGAGTGACGCAATCCACAAGTGAAAATAATTTATCTGTTGAATTCTAAACGGCGCCGAGTTTTTTCGTCTTTCGTATCGACAATTGAAATTGTCGACAAGAGCCGTTTTAGATTTCGCTAAGAGCCAGGTGTATGTAGCGTTCAGTAACGTGGAAACCTTGGAAAAAGTAGAATAGTCTGATTTAAAATCAAATAAATTATTCAGTTGATCAAACCGATAAAAAGGCAAAGTTAAAAATTATGCTATTGCGAAATTTAACCTCTAATTTATATTGTTTCCAGAAACTAAGTCCTTATTCTTTCCACTGAAAAATTTTTTTATAAAAATATTTGTAAAATTTATAAAATTAAAGTTCTTTATACTTAACCAGTGTAGTGACATTTACTAAGTACCTCTGTATTTTCAAATAAATGTTTTGAGTATATATCACTAGTGTTTTGTATACGCTATTAGATAGATTTTAGTATTTTTAACGAAATTATATCTGTATTTCTAACAAAATTGTATTCATGTAGTTTAACATATCATTTTGTTGAAATAAAAAAGTCAGTTTATATACTGGTAACACGATACGGGAACTTCCAGATATTAAGTTGAAAAAAAAATTGCTACACTTTTTTCTCAGCTAAAAGACCGAAAAGCAATAGCGTAGCCTTTGGAATCGCTTAAGTCCAGTCGTCGGCATACCTATGTGGTGATGTAAACTTTTATCTTAGCATCATTTACCGAAATATATAATATTAAAGCAACTTCTTTAACAACAAAATATTCTTAATAAAAAAATAGTTTTATGTAGAAATAACTGTTTCTTAATATTGACAAAAAAAAACCTTTTGTTAGTATCATCATAAATAGTGTGTTTGTATTTTACGAAAGGCCGTTAACATAACCTTTGCGTAATATTACTTTAGATAAGAATAATACTAGAATTTATAAGATAAAGTAAAGCAATTTTAATCAAGCTAATTCAAACTGTAAGGTTTTTTTTTGTTAACATTATGACATACTGGTGTTATTTTTACATAAGATTATTTATTGTTATTTGAATATTTTCTGCCAGCACATTTGACAAAGTACTATTGACAAAGTCATTTTCAAGTTAGAATGGCTTAACCAATATACGTGTACCTTAAAAACCATTGAGAAATTAGTTTTGAATACAGTATACTACATTTGTTACCACCTTTTTACGTTAAACTTACAACATTTATAATTTTATTCATTTTATAAAAGATTTTTGTATTTTGTCATATCATAATGTACGCATATTTTTAAAAACACCTAATTTAAAGCAATTTTTTTTTGGCTTATTGTAACGTAATTTGTAGCCACTTTCATAAAATATGATAGGTAATATATTTGTAATTAAATTTTATTTTTTGACATTTCTTTTGGTTAAGGTTATGTTTTCTAATAGTTATTATTACTAAATACTGTTTACTCTAGTTATCATGAGAATTGTTTTGTGTATTTTATAAAACATAAATTTTAAATTGACTATATTCAAATACAACCATATTTTTACATTTAATAAGACATACGAAATCGTAATTTCAAATCAAATACATTTGTGACATTAACAATAAATCATCAAAAAAAAAAAAAGGTTTCGTTGAAACTGCATGCATTTTTTTCAATGTACAATGGTTGTATATAGAATTTATACAAAATAAACAAATTCACCGTTCTAATGCTGTTATATACCATCAGAGTTCCAGTGTCTTGTCGCTTAGTTCTCTAATAAAGTTCTACAGTAATCTAAAGTATTAGTACAATATCAACTTCTCTTCAATTTATACATTTGTATTCGTGCATGACCATATTTTGCTTTGGGGCAGTCATAAACTTAACAATACCTCAATCAATTTAAACTTTTTAT
Source organism: Eumeta japonica (assembly GCA_005406025.1). Classification (NCBI taxonomy): domain Eukaryota; kingdom Metazoa; phylum Arthropoda; class Insecta; order Lepidoptera; family Psychidae; genus Eumeta; species Eumeta japonica. The sequence continues at coordinate 258,495 of BGZK01000410.1, forward strand.
TTGATTTTAAAGAGTTTCCCAAGTTTTCGAAGATCAATAAAATTAAAATAGAACCACTTTAGAGTTATACTGAATCCATCGCAAAAGGAATCAATCAAATCAATTCATAAACAAAAAAGTTAAGGCCAAACATATAAAAAAATACATAAAAATATTGAGAAATTCTTTTTTTTTTTAAATTGGTTAAAAAAATCCTGACTGTTTTGTAATGCATTGTCCTTACTTTTTTATTCCTGATCTTTTCATACTGACTTCCGAATGGAACTGTTAGAAATATGACAAAAAATTTGATATACTTATTATCAAACTTCTATGAGTGTCATTTGTATAGTTATTAATCATATTTTAAGGAGTACATTAGCATGTACTATTGTTTAAATAATGCAATTACATGACGCAAAACGGTATGGCCTTGAATTTGCAACAGTGGTTTTCTTTCTTAGAGGTTCACGTTTAGAACGTTTAAGCTTTCACAAATATTCGGGGAATATCTCGTATCACGTGTTTATCCCATTCTACGAAACAGAGCTGTGAGTTATCTTCCTAGGCTTAAATTGTGATGATATATTTTCCCACTCATTCCGTATAGTAGGAGGTAAATACTTTTATGCTAGTATTAACTTCACCGTCTGTCATGATTTTGGTATATTAGAAGGACTGTGGTCCAACTCAGTGTTGAGTTTTGGAGTTCCGCCCACACATCTTTGCGAAGCCGAATGGTTGAATGCTACTTGCTCCATGGACCCAATTTCATGAATCCAACCCATAATAATTAGTATATAAACAATGAAAATAATATACACATACTTTACGTCAATTACAAGTGAGAAAAATATCTTATTCTTTGAGTTTTGTACCATATTTGTTGCACACAAAATGCCTGCACAAAATAAAGTTGAATATTTCAGTCTTTTCTAACATCGTAACGCTGAATAAACACCTTTAAACACTAGCGTGGTTAAAGGTGTTTATTCCTTATGTGTGTAAATACCTAGAGATTAGCGATATCAAATTCAGTTGTAGAATATTTGTGTTTAAAGTTAAGTCAAACAATCATTTAACAGATATTAATTTGAATCTCAAATGAGAGAAAATAATACAAGTAAAAAAGGTCAATAAGAATAATGTCAATAAAATTAATGAAACCTATAACAAAATTCATTTTATAGATCATTCTTTATTCGTCTGTATTTAACTTTTTTTGAAATTATATACATGAAAACATTTAATCCTTCATGTGGCTTGGTCGGAAAAGAATATTACTTCATATATCCCATTATTTTGCAAAATTCTGCTTCTATGTGTCAAACCTTGGCTTCAGTCTTATTCATAAGTCTCCCAATCACTAATTTTACATAATTTGTCAATTAGGGAACTATTTTCATGCTACCTCGTTTCTTCAGTCCTTTTCTTTGAACACGGGACAATGATAAATGATAACTTTGCACAAATGATTGGTTACTGGCTACCCTACCACTGCAAAGTTCCTTGTGTAATTCGGTACACTTTTATGTGAAAACGATGCCTATTTTATCGGTTACTATATTATGTATTTTCATTTATTGAAATACAGTAATATTCTTATATGCTACAATTTCTCACTCGCAAAAACAATTCTAAATATTATTTTCTAACGTTCTTTTGCCTGATTTCCTTTATCCACGAAGCTTCTGCTGTCATCTCTAATGACATTGCTTCGAAACATATTGGTATTTTTCATTACATGTCATAAACGTTGTTGGCTTGCCCGAAAACTATTCAAGAATTTCTGATCATACCTACATTTTATCTCACATTTTCTTCGTTCATTGGGCTTAAAATTTTATAAAATTGTAGGTTTTCCTATCTATTATTTTTTGTTTGCACTATGTAATTGGCACTTACGTACAATATGTACAGCTATGCTTTCTTCTCACCCATCACTTTTGTTACATGGTTATCTTTATTACTAATTTTTGTCTTTTTGTTAACACTACATACCTTTTTCGTTTCGGTTACTAATATAAGATCTGTTAACATCGACAATTCGTTCGGCTTTGTCTGTCATCCTGCTCAATTTAACCGAAATGTACCTTTTGTCGCTTTACATACTGTTTTTAAATTGCATTACGAAACTTAAAACTTTTACCAGTACCGACTAAACCTAAGGTAGTTCTGTCATGGCTTCACTAACTTGACATAAAGCTTTGCCTCTTACTACACAGAAGTGAACCGTACTAACGTTAATCTAACGATATACTATCATGTACATAATTTTGCTTGTGTATTGGCCATCATTAATTTCTATAAAATCTATCATCATTTAGTTATTTTCCTTCTAGGCTTTCTTATATATAAATGTATAATATTTGCCAAGTTTCAGTTCTGTTAATGTAATCACGTACAAAGTAAACGGCTGTGAGAAACGAACACTTTGGTAATTCTGTAACGGTTCTTCCTTTGTTTGGAGATAAACAACGCGATAAAACTCAACGGTGCAAAGGCTTTTCATTTTAATTTGTATACGTTAAAACAACATACAAAAATATTCCACAAAGAAAAAAAACGAAAATTTTAACGATTGCACTATATAAATAGCTTTGTTAAAACTAAGAAAGGTCGACATCGCTCAGAGAGCTTTCGAGTTGGTTTTCACATTGTTCCCTGTAACAATACTCTCTCTTTAATTAGGAGAAATACGCGAACAGCTGACAATATCTGGGTTGAAGGAAACATAAGAATATTTTCTCATCATAAACCTGTGAACGAAGGCCTACCTGTCTCATTGTAAGATTGAAAACAAATTGATGGATGAGTTGGTTCGCATTATATTTTACGTAATCAGAAACACCCCAGGGAAATAATATAACGGAAATTCCTCGATGCGTTCGAGATCAATTTTTTTTTAAACTTTAAATTTACTCATACTTATCGAGTTACGCCTATCGGTAACATAGATTTGTCAATCGACGAAATCCAGGTTCGATTTTAAATTTTTGACAGTTTTCTACTACGACTTACATAAAGATTGCACTTTTCACTCCGAATTACTTAAACGCTAAAATAATATTATATGATTGCCTATAATATTAATGTGTCAATGTTTTACGAACATGTAAAATTCCAATATTTGTTTGGCCAGCATGGATTAGATTGAGGTATTTTGTATCCTTTCTGGAGTAGACCTTTGGCATAAAAATTATGTTACATGCTTTATACAACGTCAAACATAAATATTAACCACACAATCAACAACTATATGAAGTTCGGAATGGGTAGTTGTTTACCTTTTTTTATCCACTTTTGTGTTCCTTTAGGGAATTAATATTTTTTAATATATTTGATGGAACGAAAGCTCATTACGCTAATCGACAGAGGACTCAGTGGAATGCTTGAAAAAACGTACATTCATTTATTTTCATGCAATTGGGGTTCCTTACCATCGCTGAAAAAAGAGAACCCTTGTAGGAGCACCATCGTGTCTACCTATCTATATGTTCGTGTGTCATATTGATTTGGTACATATGCAAAATTAAGAAATCACGAACATATAAAGTACATAAACGAATTTTCATTTGTAGGATTAATTTTGAAGGTCAAGTAGAATTAAAAACCAAAAAACCGTTTGTGATATATTACCGGCGTGATCTGAGAGATACCCCACTGTCACAAAATCAGGTGTATAGTAATAGCTTCCGTTGTTGTTACGTTTCGTTAAGCGAATGAGATTCTGGTGGCTCACTCTTTTCTCTATTATCTCACTTCTCTCATCATCAATCCACTCCCAATCTATCAGATATACTTTTTCTATCTTAGAGGCCGGCAATGCACTGCTAACTTCTCTGGGGTTGCGAGTGTCCGGGCGTTGGTCACCTCTGGTGACTCGCATACTCGTTTGACCCTCGAAAATACTATTCAAAAAAGTTCTTTATGAGACGTACCAAATAAAGGAGTTTCTTAAGAGATTAAACTTTTCAAAAAAAAGTCTAATGTAAGGGTTTACTCTTAGCTTACAATGAGATTACAAAAAAAATGTTTGAATTCATAAAATTTCTACTGGAAACGCAAACAAGTTTAGCAACACGCATACTCATAAAGAGGCAACGTGTATTACATATCTTATTAAATTCTACTTCGAGGAGAACTAATGCGATAATTTGAACGAAACCCTTTATAAGCGACTTCCATACTCGGTCTGCAATTGGTTGCTGTTTCTAGTTAACGATGGCGTGTTAATTATAATTGTAATTTTAGGTTAATGATCGTATGTTAGTGTTCCCATATGTATACGTTATTGTTTATTGTAATTGTTTCTTTAATATAATTAAAGTAAATATTTTTATTTGTGGCTTACCTAAAGTCTCAGAACAACGAACATCAACATAGAGAAACATTAAATTAACTAAAACGTGGTTTTTTGTTAATACTTAACTTACGATCGTAATTATACTAACAATTTTGAATATCAATGAATTTTTTTTGATTTCGCAATTGACAATAACCATAAACTGATCATATCTGTAACTCTCTTACAAACTGAAAATAAAAAGCAACTAGTGATTGTGTTTACGATATTATTTCTCCAGAACTTTTCTACGATTATAAAAAAAGTTCGAGTCTCAAGACGAAATTAAATGCACTTTTGTTTTCTACTGATTATTTTTGTTAATCGATTTAAATATTAATAAATATTTAATAAAAACATTTTAATTAACATGTGTATATCCTTTAGCAATAAAATGTTATTGTATGATCATTCAAGAAATATGTATTTGGTGTTGATCTACCATTTTGATCGTTCTACGCTGTTTGTATATTGATAAAATAAAATAAAGGGGACATATTCATTTAGGGACGTTATCGATTAAAATCGTGCGAGTTCACATTACTCGTTGACATCGTCGTACTATTCTTTACACGAAGTTGTTTCACTTTGATGAAACGTTTAGCATCAATATTTACTCAAATTGTTTGTTTGTTTTTATCGCATATCAAAAGAATCTTTAATTTTGTAAAAAATATAAGATAACAACGATTTTAAAACATAACTGTACAAAGAATATGCGATTATAAAAAGCTCTCATTTGCGCTAATCGCAGCATCACCACATGGGCGGGCGCAGCTAAAAAAGATAATCAGATTGTGAACAAAGCAAAAGTTACTAAATTTTCCATCAAATGTCCCCGCGAAAACAACAGAATGTTTCATGAAGAAAAAGCTCCCCTTCTTGCTAGCGCAAAGGAAATTTTGATGTCGCATTGGGGTACGTTCATCTGGGAGGATGTGCTTGAGAAATTTCGCTCCCTCGAATAAATGAAAATGTAGCGACTCGACGCATGATCGATGATTTTGAATACAATGATTTCTATAGTACTGCTCTTTAAACGGTGCTACTACGGCCTCGCACGGCCAAAACCGACCTTTAATATGCAAAGTACGGAACCGTTTAAGACTTTTCTTAATTACAGTTTAATTGCTGTGAGATGTAAGCTCCAAGTGAATTAAGAAAAGGTTTTACGTCGTAGGTATATTTAACGAAGTTTGCTTTTGTTTTAGCTATTTTGAGGATTAATTCACGTTTAATGTAATGCATTAAAATTACAAATGAAATATTTTTGATGTATCGTCAATGTGTATGGTAGTGGTTATACTCAAACGTCTGTAAATATAGCACAATATGAATGGCGTAATTCATCTGAAAGATTTTTGAGAAATATCACAGAATCCGTAGAAGGCATACTGATGAAAGCCTTATAAATTTCTTTTTACCAATTTTCTGAACAATTTTATGTTTTCTATCGTGAAAAATATGTGAGAAAACATCGAGATTTACTTTGATAGAATGTAGCTTAAACGATCTAAATCCGATAAGCCGTTTTCAAGAAATCGGTGAATGTATGTAAAATAAATCAATTTACTCCATTTATTCTGTTATGGCCAAAGAGTTTCTATGTGTTAATTTTATTTATATTACTATTGTCTATAACTATTTAGTTCTGTATTATAAAACAAATCTAAAAAAAATTGAAACAATATTTATTATTACAATCACACATCTAGTTCCCAGAAAGATAGGCAAAGATTACAGACTTCCATATGGCGCGTCTTCGCATATCTTTCTTGCTTCACTGATATTTATCAGGTTTTTTTTGTAATCCCAACTGTTCCTGGTGCTTAAAATTAGGTCCGTTTTTAATGTGTCACCAATTAATGTAGAGTTTTCGACGACTCTTACGGACGTTGAAGGGTCCGTTATGGAGTAAATGTGTGTGACCATCACTAACATTTGCTCCATAACTTTATTCTGTCAATCTACTTTCAATTATCCTTTCCTGATGGTCAAACCACCGCAGCTTGCCTTTTTCTAGTGCAGTCACTACGTCTCCTTTCAAACCATATCCCTCTCTGACATCACTATTCCTATACCTATCTTTCCAAGACACTCCACATATTTAGCAGATATCGATATAGACAGATAATACTGCCGTATATAAGCGTGGGAATCAGGGCCCTGTTATGGATAACCAAACGCGCTGTTATGCGACATTTGCATTCACACTCCTTACGATATCTCTATCATACTTACCGTCATTCGTATATATATACTCACAGTCTTCTTTTGACCATCATGACGTTAGTCTTGCTAGCAATCACTTTTATTCCTTATTTTCTTAACAGAATCATTAATTTTAGTTACCATCACCGTAGAGAATTTATTTGACAGATAACTGATCAATTCTTAGTCCACACCCATATTCTTTCAAATCGTATAAACAACTATCCATAAATAGAGATAATATTCATTATAAATTATTAATTTACCGTATTTACACTATTATCGTTAATGAGTTGTGATATGTTTCTATTTAATTTTATAAAATTAGGTTCATCAAATAAAATAAATAAAAAAATAATAATTACTGTAGTGTCTACTGTAACGAGGCTATGTAGACCAAGTCCGGTCCAGTACATTAACGTCCTTGATCATATTTGTTTTTGGATTGTCAACAACCAAACAAAAATTCAATGATTATACATTTTCCATTCGATTGTCAAGAGTTCCTTGGTGTATTTCCGAAGTCTAAGATCCATTACTAATGAAATTAAAATGTAACCACCTTGGAACCACATAGAGGCCAGCTCAAACGAATAGGTTCGTAAACAAAGCAGTTATGCGTAAATGTACCTAAAAGTATACAAATACAAAGGAATTAAAACCTTCTCCCGTTTTTAAGTCAGTTAAAAATATGAGAATATGCCTCTGCAGTGGAATGATAAAATTTATTCACCACAATTCGCTTTCGTAAACTTCATTTTAAACAGTCGATATTTCATAGATTTACTCAAATATTTCTACTAATTTCTAATGGGGTTTCTAGGACCTCAAAAATAAAGCGACATCTGATAAATACTCTAATTCCGAAAATAAAAATGAAAACAGTAATTTCCGAATTTCTTTTGGAATTTTTTTGTCTTAAATAGAAATTAAAATTACGCTATTCTTATTTTTGCACTTACTATTACTAAGTTATCACTTTGGTGCTGTTTTAGAGACAGTTATGTGAGATGTTTCTTTTCGATTGTAGTAGCTTTTACGAGCTTAGCCAGAGCCCCAAAGGCATTTAATCGGATTTATAACTAATGATGGAAGGCGTTAATTCGCGCTTAAATACTTAATGACAGTTCTATTTAACTTTGAGTCAGGCGATGTCACTGGGATTACGCTTTTCATTAGGAAAAAAAAAATAAATGTAAAAATTGAGGTAATTTAAGTTATTGTCGTATGAAGCAGTCGTTTCATTTTTAGCTAGGTCTTTTTCCATCTTTATAAAAAGTAGTACACAGTAGACGGATTCTTGGAAAAACACGCAAAATTTCGTTAAGTTAGTCTGTTAATTGCTCAAAAGTATTTCTAATTACATTTTGAGAATATTTCTCAAATTGCAATGAAAGAAGACTGCCGTTTCTTAACACTTGATAAATGTCGATTACGGCATATTTAATAGGTAATGCTTATTTATATATATGTCCTCCTAAATTTTTTTCTCTGTTGGAACTTGGATGTTAACTCCTATATACATCATGTCAATATCAGAGCGTTGTAATAGTGGAACTGAGAGAAATCATTAGATTGGGCATTTTATAAAGAAAATTGTTAATTTATTTGACTACGTATTTTTCTCGAATGTACAAAACGACTTGAGTGGCACAATTTCTAATTCATCATCATATCCTTGGAATAGATTAATTTGTATTTTAAAAATTTCACGTGTGACCGTAATGACGCGACTTCAATTTTTCTTTTGATATTACTCACTTCATTCTTCCTTAGCGATATTATATTTTCAGTGTGGTCGCGCAGCTCCGTATTTTTTCGCGGCGAGCCAATCTCGACCATCTCTGCGTTGGCGTGTGGGTTGTGTGTCGTTTTCAAAGAACGTACCAATTTCACAGCAATAAACTGCAAATTGAATGCAAATATTGTGACGGCCAATGAAGCTGCAAGCTATCAAAATTTTAATGCATCTCATTAAAACAGTAATATTGTACAATAACTTAAATTTTAATTTTTTATGACATCAAGTCACAAAATAAACGCATTAAAGGGTAATTCTTTATTCAATATAAATGGAACAACTTCCAAGAGATCAATTCAATATTATAATTTTAATCTCCGTTTCCATTCGAAAATTAAATTTTTATTAAGAAAAATATTAAAGAATATATAGTTATTAAAATGTCAAAATTAAAAAAAAATTAGGGTCAGTCATTAGGCACTACCGACAGAAGGTCTCTTAAAACCATTGAACAACAGTATTTTTGTTTTGAAGTTGCAAATTAAATATAATACAAACATTTAAATTTATCGTAATTTAAATTAAAATAATTAAAGATCTTTTCCACTATCTCTTTTTAAATTTAAGTTTAACAATAGTCATTTTTAAAATTAATTTTGCGTACCACGTCTTCCTTTTGGTGGTTTTTGGCTCTAAAAACTGTTCAAAGGAGGACGTTGAACGCATAATTTATTTTAAACATGACATTTTGTTAAATGTCACGTTTGTATGTGTAGTTAAAAAATGAATTTAGGAATTACCTTTAAGAATTTTCAGGTATGTGACAATGTATATAATATCCTTATTATCATAAGGATCCATAATATTTCAAAAGTATTACTTTTAACATTCTAAGGAATTTGGAATTAAATAGCTTTAGAGTGTTTTAAATCCTTATAAATGTATTGAAAACTGAATGGTGTTTAATTTTTAATGTAGAGGCGAACTCTTTTATACTACTTGATACTTTTTTCTATTAAGTTTCATGTTTTTTTTCGACCGTATTGCTTTGTACATGCAAAATTATATTTAAATTATGTATCCTAAGTATGCGCAAATCCAATTAAAGGAAGTAAGGCTGGCGTGCAGGTAGATTACACATCGATGTCATTATGCAAGGATTGGCTCAGAAAAGTGACGGTAGATAAATGTACCAGAGATTGTAAACAAATTGTTGCCAACGAAAGATGATAAAAGACTCGCCATTAGTGGATTTATTTTTCATGAGGTTAATGCTTCTCATCACACTTTTCTATACAGTGGCCCAGGATTTGCGAAGATTGTAAGAAGTCTGAATATTATATAGCTTTATTTTTATTATGACCATCATGTTGCCTTCCCACAATCTTTTATTTGGGATTGAGGGCCGAGGACCGTAAGCTCCGCGCCTATCCAGCGCGGCGTGGAGGGTGTTAGCGATCGATCGATTAATACATCCGTGGTATGGTTCGTGGTATTTTTTGTTTTTAATTAACTACTGAACTACCATTAGTATAGTGAGTATTATTCATTATATTCTATTTTATTAAATCGATATAACGGTCACACGCCATGTAGTCAAGATATCGCACATTGTTATTTTCCTTTAGAAAACCCAGTAATTAAATATATGTCACAATATTTATTTTAAATAAGCTTGTCAATAAAATAATAATAAGTAGCAAATACAAACATTACAACATTTTTCTGCAAAGAATCTGATGGCTTTTTATTTCAATTATGTGATAATCTACACAACAAAATTCCACATAATACATGTTTTATTTTGAATTTTCATAGTTATATTTTATATAAAATAGGTTAATCCCCTGCTTGGAATTAATATCTGAATTTACCTTATAAATATTATCATAATCGTGCTCTGTCGTCGGCTTTGTTTACAATAATTAAAATTACTCGAGTCTACGAATTCGAGTTGAGTCTATTAAGAAAATATTATTTTACAGAACAGGATTAGAAAAGGGCAAGACTAGACCCGTGCATCATTATTCGGATCGTGTAATATTTTCATACTGAAGTTGTGTTTTCGATCGGGTCAACCTTCGTCACATGTTTCCGGCAAGAAATAGTAAAAAAGAGTACCCAAAGGAAATCAACTGCTAGGTATATTTGTAAAAAAAAGCAGCTTAAATTATGAAAATGGGAATGGGTTTAAGGTTTTCGTGATTATACAAATAATGAAAAAAAAAGTACAATAGAAATTCAAGACGATCTGATAGAACTAGCGTTCAGTTTTACGATCATCTCGTGAGTAAAGTAAAAGAAGCTTCTACAAAGCTTGTCATGCTCAATAGAACACGACATTACTTCAAGCTAGATCATCGCTTCTTACTTTACGAAGCACAGGTCCGGCCACATCTAGAATCTGTTGTCAACCTAGAGTTGACCCACTAGAGTTGTCTCGAATCGTCGGCGACTTTGTAGTATTCGGCCAACTAGGTCCGTTAGTCTTGCGGCCTCATCTTCTATCATGCTCATGTTCTATCACGCAGTTCTATCACATATACTATTTGGAATGCTTGAAAGAGCTATTTAATCTCGTTCCTGCTGCTGATTTCCATCATCGTTCTTCTCGCCGGGGATACCATCAGCTCCAATTTGTTGACTGGCCTTCTACGTCATGCTCAATTTTCTGCATATACGATAAAACCTTGAAGCGATCAACCATCAACGGTATTCATAACGAAATTCGACAAGAGGTCTCTAAGAAAAAAGTGTATTCATTTTTAAAAGGCCAGGAAGGCAACCCCCTAGGGTTGCGAGGGTCCATGTATTTTCTTGGTGACCATTTATTTTCTCATGGCTCGTATGCTCGATAGCCCTCGAGAATTCCATAAAAGAAATTAAATGGATTTCTAACCCGATAGTGGATTATCGACCGTAAAGTCGCCTGGTATTCAACGCCCTACACTTGGCCCGACAGCACGTCGTTGATGTGCGCAGGTATATTTTAATGTTTTTTTAATTAAATTTACTGTTTAATTTTAATTACAAAGTCTTGACAACAAATTTTCATCTGCTCATTAATGCAAATAAATTGAGAATTACACTCCACGAGCTGAAGAGCAGAAAAGTATTAAGACAAAAATATATTTACCAAAGCAAATATATAATATAATGTTGAACAATATGTTTATAACAAAGGTTACCTATTTATAATAAGTCACCCTAAAATGTTTGACTCTTTTGGTCACTCCTTCTTGCTCCTCCCGACACCACACCGCAATATTGTACATTCCCTCCGGCGGCGGAGCGTGACACTATGAGCTTTTTAACAAAACTTAATTTGAACATTGAATATCTTTTGATTCAGTGAGTCAAGCTTTTTGGAATAAATAATAAATATTATTCTGATTGAAGCTTTACGTTTTTCATAAATTACATTTTGATAACAAAATGTGGTTTTTGCACGATGAAACTGTAAACGAACTAACTGAAAAAGCGTACGGAAACTTCAATTTTTTTATGGTTTTTTATTTATTCTCCACGTCTCTAGTATTTCTTTTTTGTAATGTTTAATACATAAAAACATCAAGACTACGATTTTGTTATATGCACAGATTATACCTATTTGTTAATTTCAATGTTTCAATGTAATACACATAAATAAATGGTTTGACAAATATAACATTTCTAAATATGTATTTAATTACAAGATGAGTTTTGAAAGCATTTCTTGTATTAAATATTTTATGTAGCACTTGGAAAAAGTTAAGCTTCTTGTGTAGAATATTCACAGAACTACCTCAAGTTGTGCAGTCACAGGAAGACTTGCTGTCACCCACGCCTGACTAATCATTATTTTGTAGCACAGCTCATCGGCCCGCTGAGTTAACACCTAATGCGGTGTATATGCATAGTATTATAAACATACAAACTATAACAAATATACATATAAATTATATTATAAAGCAAACATTCAAAACTCAATGCAATTATTGGATGAAATATAAAAGTTAATTAACAAAATGTGAACACTTATTTGATATATTTATTGAATGATTGAATGTTCAAATCTCTAAAATTTAATGTAAACTTGTACATATGTTTGTTATACGACATTTGACACAAATTTGATATTTGAAACGCGCACCAATACTTTTGTAAATAATTGTATATATTAAAATGATTAAAAAGGTATGTTTTGACTTTTATAATATATATTTTTTCAATTATGTATAAAAGGAAATGAAGATGTCACAGTATTTTTAAAAAAATTTGTAAATATTCAAACATTGTTCAAGATGGTTGCTTTTTGATCTCCTTTTGCTTTTTAATTCCGCACTGGCCAAGTAATGACTAAAGCATTTTTTAAATATACTTTGTATTTCACAAAAGTCACTTTACTAAAATACCTCCATCTTTATATGTTCTATCTTTTTTTTAGAAAAAATAGGACAAAACGCCATTAGAAGAGGCGAAAGTAACTAAGACTGAGGCGAAGAGTCATTAAGTGCGCTCTCATTAAACGGTCCACTTTAAATTTAGGTATTTTATCAACAATAGGCTGGTTTGTTGAAGCGCACCTCAAGCTTAATCCATAAACCGAACAACCGATGTGGACTAGTCGAAATTAGCAATTTTATTTATTAAGCTAAGAAATTTATTTTTAATAATGTATTTTTTAGGTATTATTAAACATTATAAAATTCATCATAGCAAGCAGCCCATCGATTTAAGGTTACCGATGGTAATACAAATCATCATTTACGTTAACTAATATTTTGCTATTTTGTAAAGTAAAAGTTGAATAGTTACATCTAGATTAATAGCAAAACGTAAGGACGAACGCTTAATTGCTATTACCCTTCTTTAAATAAACGATCGGTAGATGCATCCAAAAAAATATTCACTCTCAATAAATAGATCGCACTTTTCCATAGTAATATTCTATATATTATTAATGGGAAACTTGTGAGTGTTGCTTTTTAATGTATTATAACGACTTAAAATTTATATCGAGATATCAAAATCTCCGATTTTAAAATATGATAAAACATTTTATTCGATGCAAATCAAAATTTAAATATACAAACTTCGCCCGAAAATGTTCACTAACTATATCACTTTATAAAAGATAAACTTTCATAGCGCGTGAATAATAAAATCGGTAGATACATAAATATCTACCAAGGAAACTATACGGGAAATCATTTTTAATCGTGCACCAAAGACACAAAATTTTAATTTACAGAATTTACAAAGAAGAAAGTGGATGTAATTAGCTGGAAACAACTTTTACCTTTTAAATTACTCTCCAAATCTCTATAAAATGTTTTTATAAAATTTTATAACTGTGGTAGATCACTGATTAGGGGTGTCGATTTGACACCAAAAGGTATTAGGTTCGGGTATGATCACGAGAGAATTCATAAATTAATTTTTGAACAGTGTCAAATTAACCGACTCGTTGCGTGTCGCGAAGAACAGGTTAAGTTCGATGATGCCAGATGTCATCACATCAACAGGTCACATCAGTTCACAATCCGCACCGTACTAGCGGGGAAGCTTAAATATCACCTTTCAATCTGGAATTGAGAAGCGATCCTGCCGTTGTGTCGGATTTCGGTTCTGCTCTCTGATCGGCTTCTGGTCTTTCTTTCGGTTCTGATGCCAATACCAATCTAGGTCTTGATTGCCACCCGGTTCATTGTCGTTATCCTAATTAATTTTCTATCCTAATTCTAATCCTTAATAATGGTCGGATTTTAATAGCTTCATATTACGCACCATACATTTAATAAATCATTAATATCACGAAAAAGAAAAATAATAAGACGCCATTTTTAATTTTTATACGACGTAATTGGACAAGGATACGCCGTTTCTCCTATGTTGATCGTTCAGTAACAATTGCGATAAAAGTAACTAACAAACGGACAGCGTTTCCCTATTGTTATAGCTCGTAACATAATTAATTTTTAACTAAAATACAGTTGGTCAGTGTACAAAGTTTGAGATTTAGATTCCTGTAATTGTTCGTATAAAAGAAAGTCCAACAAGCAGACAGATATCTTTTCAGTTTTATACATCAGTGACCGTAATCAAAGACAGCAACAGAACATATGAAATTTTTACTTATATTATATTATTTCATAGATATAGTTTCACTTAAAAATGTTTATTTTTTGGATATTGGATATTGATAAAAATTATTATATACAAATATTGATAAAAAAATATAATGAATTTGGATAAAAATAATCATGTTTACTAAGCAAGAACACGTTCCTCAACGTGTAAAGGTCTAAAGAATTAAAATGTATACAATTGAGGGTGATAATTGAAGTTGACAATTGATTTATTGACTTAATATTAAACATGCACTAATGAGACGGTCGCCACATCATATCCGATCCGTAATATAATATACTAAACTAAAGAAATATGTAAAACAGTGCGGAGGTGCAACATAAAAATTTAACCTACCATGCAGTAAAAGTGCATCGTAAAATTCTAGAAATAAACTAGTAAACGGTCAAACATTATCCACTCAGAGAGCTCCTCCGTCGCATCGTAAAATTGAGACTTAACATCTTACGGGTCAGTTGGCCCAGTTAAGAGGAAACAGAAAACTACAACAAAATGAAAAGCAAAATATTCTCATGTTCCTCACATATCCAACAATTATGCGGAGCTACATCAAACATGACAGAAATTAGCAGTAAGATAAAAGTAATGAATCTATTAAAAAGATGACCGTAATAATAGAAAAATTTAATTTTCAACACGAAAAAATTACACATCAAAGGTGCGACATTAATAAATAATATTACAGAGTAGAGCTTGTCAAAGAATATACAAGTTTCTATACCAATACAGCAACAAATATCTAAATTAGCCGTGAGTCGCGCTCGAAAATGAAAGGTGATAAGTAAAATACGCGGCCACACCGCACCAGCTCCTGGTATCCCTGTGAGAATTATTATATGATCGTGAACGAGAAATTGTAAGTAAAAAAATTTCAAAAACACCTGACGCTCGGTCAATGAACCTATCTCGTCGTCGATGAGAACGATATGCTTTATCGATCAGTGACGAACTACCTAACGGCAATGTGGTCATGTTGAGGGCTGACAAAACTGTCAGTGTAAAAAACAATCCAAGCAGTAAAATATATTTCATCACCGGTGAAGAAAGACTACACAATAAATAATGTCGTGGTGATGTAGTTTAAATGGTCAATGTTTCGAATATTTTGTTATAGACATTTGAACTGTTTGTTAGGAAAGAACGCACAAAGTGCGTATCTTGCAAATGAGCTGTCTGTTACTGCTGAGCTGTCCACCTCATTAAAGTACCGAACGACAAAAAATACATTAGCAGGGCTTGTGAATTTTACGTGCTATTGAAATAAAACTTTTTTATTTAGCGTTGTGCCAGATGTTACGACCACATTGAACATAAACGAATCATGTTAAACTTTGGTAATATAGAACGCTTGGACCGTGATTGAAAGACAGATCGCTTGATATAAAAAAATGGAATCACATTGGTATGAGATGCTTTAAAAAAACCCAACGCATTAAAAATGACCCCGTAAATCCAATCTTTTAACTGCCAGGCCTGATTGAAATCTGAATAATTTATCGGTTACATTGTTCGAATTCAATTGAATAACTTTCAGCAAGTCAGCTCTCGTGCAGTTGTTGCAAATGACCACCACTTTTTACGGTGAAAAATCGAATGTCGCGCCACCTGAAGTCGCCAGGTCGACAGAGGTCGGAACGTGTGTTCAAACTTCTCCATATCTCCTAAATATGTTACACGTGTAGGAGATATGGAGAAGTTCACCAGAAGCGATACGAGGCTATGTTGTTTAACAAGAATAATGTCATCTAAACTAAATTGTATTGTATTATTTGTAACGAATGCAAAACATATATATTAAATATACAATTTTTCTCATGTTCCTTAGTTTCATTCTGACTTTATGTATAACAAAAATTGAGTTCGTATAAGACTAATCTAAGGAAATTTAATCATTTATTAAAAAAATTCCGTTCGTATAAGCTTTACAATTCGTCTAAAACATTTTTATATTTGTTTTCACGAGTTTATTCGCTCGATGTTTAACGAAGCATTACTTAAAAATATATTCATTACTAGCTTTTGCTCGTGACATCGTCTGCGCTAGATCAGAATAAACTCGCATGTTCCGTATTCTTTCTTTTTTCTACCTCTTTTTTCACTATCTTAGACACATTTCTTTTAATAGATTTCATAAAAATTTCACTATTGTGTTTGTTCTTAAGACGCAAATTTTGAAAAATTTTGCTGTTTTCTTACTTAACGAATTGAGCCAGAAAATATATATATATGTAAACTTTTGAACCATATATATATATATATATATGTATACACGATATAGCGGTCAACTAGTTTAAAAATTACAGCATTTTAAAATTTAGAAAATCCGAAAATTCTATATTTCGTATGAATCACATAAGAAAATAAAATGAAATGTACTTCCATTTCGACTGCCGAATGGCTTTTTTTTAATGTTATCAATTTTTAGTCTAATATATGCTTATCTATTTTCAAAGCCATAACTCGTTGAACCCCATTTTTAACCTCTTTCAATTACAACAACAATATTTTGAATTGTCCATGACCAAGTCGGAGATTTCCTTACTCGTTAGCGAAGTCCGTATTCAAATCCAGCCAGTCATTTTCATATGACAAATAGCAGGTGAACGGAAAAACAGACGGAGAATTCAAAAGCTGTTAAAACGTGTTCTATTATCGATGTTAAGAGAATAAATCGAATACATAATACAGACTCACGAATCTCTACGGCTCTATTATATGTATGTGGCAATGGTATAGATATTCTTTTTGTATGTTACAATCTTCATTGCAACACAGAATTGAACTTTCGTTTTAATTTAAATAAACTAAGCAGCCGGAGGTGGATATTGTGTCAGGGGGTGTAGAGGGCGGGGGCGGCGGGCGGCGGCGCGGGCGGCGCACGTGAGACACGCAACCCCCGTGATCGATACCGCACGGTTTATTTACGTGACAACGGCCAACGGCCGCGCCGTCTGCGCTGTTCTAGACTCTGCCGAATTATGTTTACACTTGCGCCTTCGCAAAGTTCCGGTCACGGATTGACGGAAGTGGGTAATTTATGGGGCAGATAGGGTTTAATCTTAAACGTTTGTCCGTCTAACTGTGGGTATTAAATATTTATTATTGGCGATGACTAGAAATATACAAATTAAGGGTCATCACTGTGATATCGGGGATAAAATAAAGTAATATTGAATGAAGTGCAGTCGCAAATAAAATTATATTCACGGTGAATGCGTGGAATCAAAGTAGATTTTACGTCTACAAGTGTATAAGTGCTATATCTAGTCAGACGTAACACTTATACATTTTCAGACTTCAGATTTACTTCAATACTGACTATTATGTGTAAAAAAATCTCTATGAATTCATAATATGTATTTCAAAATATTTCTTTAAATTCGATAACGAACATTTGAATTCCGACAGCGTTTCCTAAAACAAACCTCTTACGGGATCATTTCATCATACGCGCAGCTCTTTGTTTCAGAGAACACAAAATCAGTTTCAGACTAATATTTAAATTTAGATACGATATAATCGCCCTATACAGGCCACTCTAAGGGAATAAAGCTTTTAATGGAAAACTTTATTTTACCAGTATTACATGAGAGCAACGATTATATTTGACCAAAATCAGAGGAGATATTACGTATATATTGCCTGTTTAGTAATTGAATCTATGTAGGACATCCAAATAAACATCAAAGCCCTGTCCGCACTGCGAAATAAAATTCGCGCGGAAATAAATCGGCACCGTATCGCGGTTCAATTTGTATCAAATCACAGACGTTTTCCGCGCGTATTTTTAAGCACTAGTGCAGTTACTCTCGTAATATTCATATAATATGTTACAGAATTGCTAGAAAAAAAATCGCGCGGTGAATAATCGCAGCGCGCACAGAGCCTAAAATCAGCATATCCGAAATATACCTCTTACCCACGGAACAGAAAGAGGGAATAGAAACTGTAAGTGTCCAGGGCGAGTGTGTGCAATTATATTATTATGAAAGCTTCATGTTTTACCAGAAAATAAATTTTTTGACATACATTACTTGAGTTGTACGTAATATATTTATACCTGGACGGTTTAACAAAGCAGTGTGCGATGTTTATTTAAGAGTGATATAATCGTTTTACTTCTCCTTTTCGGTAATATCGGAATTGTGCCAAAATTTCATTATTGCCATCCCCACCGGGCCGTGCACTAGCATTGTCAGTCTTTAAACACACGATATCCATAAAAATATTTATTCAGTAATTTTTAAATTATAAAAGTATTTGTTTATTGCATGTAAAAAGGTTTGTTTATTTGTTTTATCACACAGAGTTACTTTTAAAAATGAATTATGGTTAAAAGTAATATTTTTCAAAAACCGTGATCAAATAAAGATAACAAGGTATTTCTAAATTATAATGTAATAAAAAATTTACTTTTCTTTAAGAAATCTAGCAAGTTAATAAAAAAAATAATTGTTTTAAACGATTGTATATAATTATTACATGTAATATTTCAATAAGCGAATGTATATTAAAAAAAAATATGCTACATTTTAATGTAATTATTAAATGTCTTGTTTTAATAACATTTCGTGGACATTGTTTTTAAACAATTATCTGTATTGGCTTTTAATGGTCACAACATTAAAAACAAAGTTATAAAAAGGAAGGCACCTTAAAATAAACGTTTTATATTTAAAAGTGCAACTTAATAAAATACTTATTTTTGCTAAATTACTTATGACATTTATATTCTTTATTATGTACGGATGTCCAACGCTTTAAATACAACTTTGGTGCAAAATACTTAGATTTAAATCGATATTGTACATCCCGAAAAATAATGTAGTTCTTGTTTATGTGTTTATTAATACAATATGTCTATGTGGGAGTGCCGCTACACTAGTTCTCTTGTTGGAATCGTAACAAGTGAATCAATTCTGGTCTCTTTTTAACCGATGAAAAAAACGAAGGAGGTCCTAAAGTCGACGCGTCTATTTTTTTTATGTATGACCACGTATAACTTTTTGCTGAGTAGTCCGATTTTGATATTACTTTTTTTTGTTGGAAAAGGTATACCCCGAAGTTAGTCCCATATAAATTTGGAAAACAAAATCCTACCCTAAGGGTGGAAAAATAGGGGTGATTGTTCACTCACAGATTTTAATGCTGAGTTGTGTATAACAAAAAAAATAAGCATTTAGTAACTAGTAGATTATAACCACAAAAAATTATAAAATAAAAACATTTAACAAAAAAATTAAACCACCGAAAAAACTGAAAAGCATAAAATAATAAACCTTTTTTACGTAACCTTAATAACGAAGTTCTTAAACTAATGTAAGTACACCTAAGTGTATATTTTTGTAATTATTTTGAGTTTTCAATTAACCTTCTCAATAACTAGGTTCTTAAACTAATATCAGTATACCTAAGTGGTTTTGAGTCAGCATCAAACAATCAATGAACAAAGATCACTAAATTACTTTAAATTTAAAGAAATAATCAAGCAAATTAACAACCTTGATTTATTTTATTTTTATTATTCCTTTTTATAGCGATTATATTGATATACACTGTGTTAATATTTCATACGTTATTCTATAGCCATTATCAAAATCAAGTTTATTGTATGGAGGCTCCCTTTAATTTTTATTATTTGCTGTTATAGCGGCAACAGTATCTTTTGAACCTTAACATATTATTCGGTTGAAATACACTGAATACACTCAGCATACACTGAAAATTTCAATTGTCTGCCTATTACGGTTTATGAGATACTGCCCACTGACAGACACACGAACAGAGAGAGAAACAGACAGGAAAGAGAAACGACCAGCGGAGGTTTAGTAATAGGGTCCCGTTGTCACCCTTTAGGTACGGAACTCTAAAAATGAAAATTTACAATGGTAAAAGTTTCATTACTACATTCTTTAATTCAATTTCTTTTGTACACTTTTTGTCCATAGTGTCTATGTAAAGAAGACAACCTAAAATATTTTATAATAAATCTATAGGGTATGTCCGTTACATACATTTTTTTGTTAAATTTGTGATAGATATCTTTTTTTTGACTCATTCTCCCCAAGAGACAGACATAACTTTTAAACATGATGTGACCGATCTTGACGATAACTGGTATAGAACATTAAAACATAAGATCGAGCAAACAATAGGTTATATAAAATTTCAAAAAAGGGTTTGTTTGTTTGTTGTTACGGGAGAACTTCCAAAACGGCTGTAAAGATTTTAATCGAATTTCGAACAGTAGTAGATTATTCCCTGAAAAAAGAAATTAGATACTTTTTATTTACTAATCTATATTATTGTATTGATTTTACAAAAAAAATTACAAAAATATGGTATGTATAGTTTCACACAAAAACATATACATAATACATACCATATTTTTGTAAAATTTTCTCAAAAATATTTATTCCATGAAGCATCTAATGTATATTTGACAATTTTAAAATTTTACCTTGAGTATCTGTCAATAAAGTGTCTGTTTATTTGTTCGAACTAATATCCAAAAATGCCGAATAAGTTTTAAAAAAAAAATGCATAGGGATAGCTTTTTTGCTTAGCTACACCGTTCATCCGATTACTATGAAACTAACGATATGTCGTACGAACGAACGGGCAGGTTTCTAAAAATATCTAATATTTATACCCAAATTCGTCGCCATATTTTTACTATTGGACCAAACTACTCAACCGATTCCAAATATTTCTTCTTTGATAAAAAAGATTTCACCTTGGCTTCACCTGCATATTTGTGATATTACTGATTCTGAACATTATTTCACTTAAGAATAGCCACACTATACCCAAATAATATAGTCTACTTTTCATTTTAATACTAGTGTATATATACCGGCTTCATTGAAATTGAAACCGTAACCTGTAGCGGAAGCGTGAGTCGAGATTGGGAGGGATCGAAATCGATAACGATACCAAAGTCGAAATCGAGGGTAGAACTAAAATTAGAATCGAGAACCAAACCGCAATAACAATAAGGAACAGATCTAAAGCAAAATCGAGACGAGACCAACTTCGGGAGTGGGACCGAATCTATTTAGATCAAGATCGAGTTTAGAATTAAAGGCGGAGCCGCGAGCAGAATCGAGAGTGTAACAAATAGGCATCTCTAGTAGAACCAGGACTGAAATCAAGAAAAGGATAGCCATCGAAATCATAACAATATACAATTATACATTCAACATAACAATTGAGAACTGATTACAAAATGAAGAAATTCGTTTTATATCCGCGCGGGCGAAAGCAAGTTTTATGTACTTTTGAACTCAATTTAAACGGAATATAGAGTTATATATTGGGCGTCACCCAACAAACAAATGTGAAAAAAAAAACTGAATAAAAAGCCATTACGTCTTTACAACAATTCATAAATAAAATTAAACTGAGTAATTCTTTAAATGTTTTTAATCTTGTGATCGTCCATCATGAAAAATTGTCACAGATACATACGTAATATCAATAATATATAGGTAGGTATATACTTTCTATAGAATTAAGTGGTCTTACTTGAAATATAAAGGATTCGAGATGTGACCTAGGCTTTAAGCAGGCAGATGCTAGGTATTGTGATGAATGCCACAAAGTTGGTGAAGCAAAAAGTTGTACTACGGTCGGCGTGTGCAGATTCAAGCATTAGTGTCTTACCCGTACAGAAGAAAAACTCTAGAAGAACAACGGCACGTGTTTCTAATTACAGCAGGAACAAGAATTTTTTATAACTTTTTCTTAAGCAAGAATTCGTATCTCTATTATTATAACGCAGGCTCCTTTATAGAAATTTCGACATTTAAGAGTCGAATTACTATAATATATATTTTTCACTTTCTTAAAAATTTTAGTTTCAAAAAATCGTCTCAAATATTTCTCGCCAACGATAATCTCGAAAACAAGACTCACATACTTTGTACTTAAAAATTATTTTACGACGTGATAATTGATAGATTAAAAGTAAATTAAAAGGACACAAAAACGTCTTATAAATAAAAAAAAGTGAATATTTTCAAAATACATGTTTTTATTTTTCATTTCCATAAAATACGTAATTTAACGAATGAAACAAATATTCAAAATGAATTTTAAATGTATGAAATTTCAAGCTAAAAAGATCTGAACAAGTTAGAATAACTACAGGACGAATATGACATGAAAAACTAGTGAGGGCTATCTGTAGGACTGCGCAAAACTGACAATGTAATACAATCAGGATTTCAACGGGAACGTTTTATTATAAAAAACAGGAACGCAACAACAAGTGCTGAACACGCACAGGCGTATCGCTCTCATCGGTCACCTAAAAGTTACCTGAGCGTCGCGTGATACTTCGCCCGCCTCGGCCGCGGCGGGGCGCTCCGCCAAATATTTCCCTTGGTATTAGGGACGCATAATTTGAAACCGGCGCCGGACCTGTTTATTTAGGCCTCGCCCGTTTCTGTGTAGTCACGGGATTTACGAGAGAATGAACTTGACATAATCGTTTGGAAGCAATGACGTTTCGGAACTAATTAGTTTATAACGGTTTTGTCGAACAAGATCGAGTTGCGGCCGCTACGTTCTCGCTGTGAAGATTTAATAAGGGGTTTACCTTCAATCGGGCGGCATTAGTTTTCATGCCCCCTAAATGTCGTTTGATACGTAGGCGTCGAATAGAGGCGAGATCTACGCGAAAGATAGCGTTTGAAAAATATAGAACTTAAAATGTATATACTTTTAATTGCTTTAATGTTAATTGTTTTTGAGTTATCTGCAAAAAATGGTTTATGTCGACGTGAAACATCTTATGTTTCGTTACGCTCGTTATGCGAGTGACATCGTCGACACCGAGACGTCGTCTCGATTCAGGCCGCGTTCCCCTGTTCTCGACTCTGCGCACGAGTCGTTTACGCACGGCGGTGAGTGTCCGTCGGAGACCGAGAAGACGTCTCTATTTTAGCTACGCCCCCAGTAGAAACTGGACTCTGCGCACGAGTCGTTTGCGCTAATTGTAACTTTTATAGAATCTAAGTTGGCATATTACATATGACACTAACACCATTATTACATAAACTTTATTTATACTACAGATAGCCATATTTAATTAAGATATATATCAACTAATGTATAATACATAATATGTATTATACATTAGTTGATAAATATTCTGCTGTGGTAGTGCCATACTATGGCCAACTTGGCTACAGCACAAAATTAGCTGGCTCGACCTGTGAAATATCACGGTCTCACAGAATATGACTGTGAAGTAGCAGATTCGGCTATAGTATTTTTTCTAGTGAGTGAGAGTTCCGGTGGCGTACTGCCTTTCCATCACCCCACTCCCTCTTCGTCAATCCTCCTCCATCAGGTATCGTATTCTTACCTAAGATACCGGCGACGAATTGATGACTCCTACGGGATTATGAGTGTCCATGAGCGGCGGTGACTGATATCTGATGGCTCGCTTGCTCGTTTTCACCTCGAATATGAAATAAAAACAGAAAGTTTTCCCGTGTGAAATTTTAATTCCACGATAAAGAAAGACGCCGAGCAAAATTATGTCGCCAGATACTCTTAAATTAAAAATGAAATGCGTTCATGCGGACGTACCGCATTTTATAATCTATTACCAACTGTCATATACCATCTGTCAAAGTTGACGTAAATTATTTCTCCATAGTAAAGTGATTAGAAATCTTAACTTCTGAGCGTCGAATGTTACTTTTTGCTTTCCAGTGTTAGTTGCGCGTGTATGGACGATAGACTATTTATCACACCGGGAAGTTTGATGGAGTTTCTCACTCATCCGGATAACGCAAATGGGTATTAATACGTGGGTTAGTTTGAATTATCATACAGTCTGTTAAGTTTCCCCGACCCCAATCAAAGTTTTAGCAATTGATAAATTAGTGGTTAATGAGCGTGAAATAAGAAATTCAAAACAAACCTTCGTATTATAATACGCACATAGATAAAATTTATCCGATAAAGCCGTGGACATGAAGATGTAATTGTAAAATCATTTGATATTTTAGAAATATCGACGTTTGTTCGTATTTTCATGACATATTTTTTTATAGTAATTAGTAGTTTCCAGATAACTTTCCCTCGTAGTTTATAAAAAAAAGTACTTTAGTTGACGAATTGCGGTGATTTGTATTTTAAGACATGGTATGTTGTTTTTAAGTACGAACAGAAAAATTAAAATAGCAATATTAAGGATCTATTGAGCTGTATTACGCTGTAAAATATTGACCAGTATTGGCTGCTCGTTTAGACCTATCAAGACAAAACAAAATATTTCATTTGTTATTTTGTCCAATTCGTATACAAATATACTTTAATAATAATGATAAAAGAATTGTGTATGAAATAAATGAAAAAGATTCGTAACGGATTCATTATAAGTTTTTGAGGGATTGGGCTACCAATACTAACAAAATGCCATATCCTCAATACGACACGCGATACAGTATTCCTCCCGCCTAATTTCTACGTCCATTAGAGCAGCATATTGCGGTTTGTAGTCATGGATGTAAAAAATAGGAGTAACAAATATTCCTACAAGCAAAAGTTGAAGTAATGGATAGCGGAAACTCACATATGCTAAGCACATGAAGAATGACCGTCAAAAAAAAAACCATTATCGTCTTTTTTAATGAAATAAAACATTTGTCATTGCAATAAAATATTTAGATAGCTTTCAGTTGTTTCTAAAATTGGTTTCATTAACAGGAAAATATTTGACACACGTTGATAACGTGACTTTGATGAAATTCAAAGAGATCGATAGATTTACTTGCATGTCAATGTGTGTTTATAGTTTTCATCTTTAGAACGAATCGACTTACTATAGGGGGCGTCATACTTTACTTAGTGACACTGCCCGCTTTTTTTTTCCCATCCGCAATAATAGATATGACATTCAAGATTCTGTAAGTGTTACTCTGAAACTAATGAGATATGGTCTATATCATATGGAGAAAGTATAACAATTAGATACGGAGTATAGTTGTGTTCAAATCAGTCTCTTTTTCGTTTATCGAAAACTAGTTTATTCACATACTTTTTATAAACAAATTATCCATAAATTGAAAACATTGCGACAGTCGTACAAAGAGAGTAAAAGCACTAAATAATAATAGTTTCAATCTGCAATACAGAATTAATTTCTAACACGTCACTTTAAGTTGTATAAATTATTGTTTGCTATTCAATTTTCTGATCTTTTTTTACTAATGAATTCTATTAGTAACAAAATTGACTTGAACGCTGCGCACTTGATCAAAGTTATTAACGCCCGTATTAATAAAGCACACGTGAATGTGCATTCCATCTTGAGAGTAAAGCGAGCAAGAGAGTTATGCTGTTTTTCTATAAAAAATAATGCATGTCTCGGTACATGCTACGTCTTGAGATGGCGCTTGATTTGAATGAGGGTCATAATACGGGCGTGTTGTTTCTCCAAGAGATAACATAAGAGAGAAAATTTAAAAAAAAGGAAATTTCGTAATATATATTTTTTTATTTCTTTGAAAGAGTAGTGCTTAAAATAATTAAATTATTGCAGTAAAAAAACTGCGTCGGACGTCGCAAGTCTTGTTGAAAATTTGATCAAGAGAGGTCGTCGAAAAGCTTAAAAAAAAAGGTTTTTCAAAATAACTTTTTCATTTCTTAACAGATCGGTTTTCAAATATAAACACTTCAATTTAAGAATGGCATCAGATGCCGCTAGCTTCTTTCAAATTGATAGCTTTACTCATTGATATTTTTGAATAAAATATTTGAAAGATATCAATTAGTTATTTTTTTATACTTTTAATGACTTTAGTGATTCATTGAAGTCTGAAAAATGCTGATAATTTTGAGTTCACAAAAGTGAGCAATAATGTTTTTTTTTGTTTTTCAATTTCGAAAATTTTATTTTTCTAGAGAATACGGAAAGTTTTGGTGCTCATCTCCAAGCTTAACCGTTATCCATTTTTTTTTAATTCTCATATAAAAACGTCATAAGTTCTTGTGAGTAACGCGGTGTTCAAAAACTTTAATATTCTTTCCCTCCAAGTAGTGGCCAGAAAATTTTGAGCATAAGGGGAAGCGCTGTCGTGGTATATAATTACGGCTTTTAATCTTCAAGGCTTGAAAAGTGGTCGCTCATTGCTTTTTTATTAAAATATTTGAAGCATTTTTATTTAAGTAAAAGTGCGCATTTATTTGTTAGAAAACCATAGAAATAACCTAGTAAGAACTGTTTTGAGCTAACGTTTGGATAGAGAGACCAGTAGTAACTAGTGAAGTCATTACATGCTAATGCAATGTAGTATAATATGTTAAAATCCATTCTTTAATGAAATACACCAAGGTGATGATGAAGGGTTTTCCATGGATTTCACAGCTTTTTTTAACCAATTTTAATTTTTCGGTTTTACATTTGGTCGTCATGTCTAGGGACATAAATAGTCCATCGTCAAATGTCATCTCAGTATGAACAAACTGTCCTATTTCAGACAAGCACAGGCCTGTGTACCAGACACCCATGACAGTTTTTCGTCCTTCTTATTTAACATATTGCCCTGGTACGTATTTGCGAAGACACGCATTATGAAACTTTTTTGATAGTGTGTTGTGTCTAATAGTAGTTGCTGTTGTGTATCATTTCGATCTCTATTTTCCTGGCGTGTCGAAATATTATGAAAGAGAAATAGAAGTCCGTCACCTGTTACCATTTTAGATATTATGCGGTGATCGCCTTCGCACTACAATTTTAGCATCTGTCGCACGCTCACGCGCACAGATTGTTGACGTTGTGAAAGAAAATATTGGACCTATCGTGAAACTTTTTTTTTCATATTAAATCCATCGTACAAAATCTTATACACCGCTGCGAACTCAATCTCAATAGTAGTCTGGGTTATGTGACATGTGCATCGATTCTCATCTGTTATCATTTTACAAACACGGGCGACATACGTGAGGTAGCTACAATAGGAGGCCTTCCTGAATATTTTCCATCTTGGAGTTGAACTATGAACCCTTTGCAGTTTTTTGAACCATCGAAATTAGGTAGCCTGTGATAGTAATTCAATATATAAGTACTGATTGTAGTCGTCTCATACATGGATTTTCAATTAATTATAACTTAACATCATGACAAATCGTAGCGAGGTAGTGTTCTCGTTTCAAATCCATGATTCGTCTGAAAGAATTGTATTTTGCAACTGTTACGATTTTAAGAGCTTAAAATGACTACAATGCGTGTTTTTGTAACGAAACAAACTTATGCGCATGCATAATAATTACCAAGGGAAATATAGGCATGACGAAATACTCAACAATTATAGAGTAGTTCGCGTATGTAAGTCAAAGCGTTGGTCATTTATATGATCGTATAACTACATGTTTGACGTATAACGTGACGTATATCTCAAACATATATATTTATATTTACTTACTTTATATTAACTTAGCTTTATTATCAAATCGTGCTATTACAAATTTGTTATTGTAGGGTGCCAAGTGGATTTCTATATGGCCATGTAAATCAATGCTTTTTAAATTAAATCCCGTTAGTCAAAAATATATTAGAATCATATTTCGTTTTATTATAAATTTGCATTTGTTTTTTTCAACATTTGTACTGAGATATAGAAATTTTTATTGCCACACGCAAAATAAAAAGACTTTTAGTAATCTTCTATATGTCGTAGGGGATCCATATATTTTATAGAACCAAGAGGCTCCATTTGTAATAGAACATCTTAATACAAGTCAATAAATATTCTAATAACTATTTACCTGGAAAATCATATAATTAATATTGTTCTCAAAGTAGTGTTGATTTTCTTCTCTCATGTTTTAGCTTAGTTTAGAGTGGTAACGAATTTCTAAAATAACCGTAATAAGAGCGGCTACAATAGGGTCATATGCTATTAAAGTTTGTTTGGCGCTGTATTATGGCTATTAGCTAGGATTCCAAAATCTTTCGGGACCTCACTTATGTAAGGGACGATGGTTATCTTGACTAATAGGATAATTGTATTTGTAACATTATATTATAATATCTAGTTGTTGTAATAATTGCATTACAAGTAAAACCTCTATGTATAAAGGTTTTATTTCTTAATAAAATTGTAACTGACCGATGTCTGTACCTAAAAACTACTTTCACGATAAATAAATGTAGGAGGCCCTTCTAAGTGTAATAGAAGCCAAAACATAAATTTTTAGAGCCATTGTTTGTCTGCTTATATGTTTGTTCGTTCGCGCATCACGCTAAAACTAACGCACTGAATTGAATATAGTTTTGGATGCAGAAGTGTGTTACTGGAGGTCTATTTAAAAATATAAACATCTTTCATTTCGATTTACGACCTGGAAATCGAGTTACATGCAGAACTCTTCTTGAACTGGGAACCGTTACTGAATATAGGAATTATTTTCAGTATTTCGTGTCTGTTTGGTTTTATATCACGTCACTTTCTTTTATTACTACACCTTTAAAGATTGAAACGAAAGCAGGATCGGGATAAAAATTACGAACACAGCGCCATAGTTGATATATAAGATATAAGAATGGGGTAGTGTACTACTTATTTTGAATATTGTAATTGTTGGTGAATTATGTCAGATGACTTGACATGATGACCAACAATGAAATCAAATTCGAAATTAGTCAATAAAACAAGGAACTGTGAGCAACCAAAAAATATACGCCATCTCTTTCTTGCAAAACGGAGTTTAACATCCTTCTGTATGGCACTGGTAAACAATGACGTCACTGTGTACAAGTGCCTTCTCTGTCTAATTAGCAGTTTTAAATAGGCATTACTATTTTTACAGTTATCAAAAAACGCTTTCGCTGCCCTATTACTAAAATAAAAAAGCTTTAAATAGCCTAAAAATTCTAAACTGCCCTATTCATTTTAAGTCCACGCGGACGAAACAGCGCACTAAAACTAGTTGAAAATAAAATCATAGGTAGATAGCGTTAGTCTCTTCATTTAAATATAAAAACTAATTTACCGAAAATGTAAAAGTATAATAGCTAAGATAAACTTGGCAAGTAATTTTAGAAGCATTAGTAAGTTTTATTACGCCGACATCGATTTTTTTACCGAAAGGGTACCTCGGCATTTTGTACTGGAAAAAGTATTAGTTTATCTCATAATGGATATTAGATTGGGTAAGCGTAAACTCTTTTAGCATTTAGATATTATTGATTCCTTTTCCAAATTTATTCCGTAAATGGCTTTCCAATAAGGGGACGCTCTAAGGGACAATTTAATTTTCCTTAAAATCGCGTTACAATATTTGATCGAGCCCTCACCTTATTTCATTAAGAGGTTGTTAGCGAAAAATGTCAGATTCATAACGTTAATTGACAGAGAAGCGATTATTTCTCGAAGGAATCTTAGGTGATATGCATTACCTCGTATTTAGCATTACATTGAAAAGTGATCAAATAATTGTAATGTTTGTCTAAAGAGGCAATATCGATACAAACAGGTTCGTTTCATTTTTATTTCGGGCTCTTTGTTTTTCTTTCTTCTGTGGTTTACCCGTCAACGCTCCCTAGTTTCCAAACTTTGATGATATCTGATTCGTATAAAATGTATTTAAACCAAAACGAATTTCGTCAAAGAAAAGATGCAATTTAATCTTATCTTACGGAATACCAACAGCGACTACGAGGCTCGCACTCATCCCTTTTTCGAGTTAGTAGAATTAAGAGTAGAATTAAAACTGCAAAGACGATATGAACGCACGAGTGAGTCACATATGGATGACGTCGACGTGCCGGGTAGACGTAGACGCATGTTTATACGTTCAAATACCGCGCCTACGCCGCACGTGTTCGCAGACAATATTATCAGGTACGGCTAGTGAGGCCCTTCAGCTGAGTGCCCGCGCACAGAGCCTGTATTCGAAGGTTCGTAATTTCGTTAGAAAGCGCCCACTCCAACTACGCTCCACGATATTGTTATGTGGAGAAAGCAATTTACGATATGGGAATATCATCATACTGTGTTTATGTTGTCTTACGAGCGGTGGTAAAAGTATGTGTGCGTATAGTTATGGTACGTTTTAGGAGTACGTACTTTTCGGCTTAAATGAGTGGAAAGTGTCTAAATCTAACTAATAATATTCAGGGAAATGAATCAGAATTAATTATTTAAATAATGTCAATGACTACGTATGGACTGCTTTCATGTGTACCTAGGAGACACTTAAATTTTTTAGAACTGGCCACTTAGAAACTGTAAAATAAAAAAAACATTTGTAAACTTTAAAAATAGAATACTTTGCTAATTTTATTATATACCGCATGCATCTGTGATTCATTTTTACAAAATTTGCGGCAAAAATAATTCTTTGTCTAAAGTCAAAAGGAATTTAATGCGAGAAAATTTTCGTGCAATGATTTTCCATTAATTTCGTTGCCATTTAAGCCAGCTAGAAAGCTATAATAGACTTCGGTTGGCCTTTCACGACGAAGCTACATTCCTTGCCACTTTTTACAACTTCTTTAAGGAGTTCAAACGTGGTCGCATTAACCGGACTGACGATCTGCGTGACGTCCGTCCGTCTTTCTACGGCGACGACTGGAGACAACATCATTGTTGTGCGGCTTAGGCATCGATATGAGTCAAATACACAAAATCCTTCATGAACACGTAGCAGTCAAGAAGCTGTGTACTCGATGGATACCTAATAATTTGACCGAAGCTCAAGAGCTCCGTCGTGTTAATTGTGTTGTGAAATGAAGCAAATGTTTGCTGGCGGTAACTCAAATGCAAATACGACATAGCCACAGGTGGCGAAAGCTGATTTTTATTGTTGCATTCTTAAAATAAAAAGCCAGTCGGCTCAATGGGTGTTTTCTTTTGAGGAGTTGCCTACTAATAAAGTAAAACGACGTCGAAGGATTAGAAAAAAAATGGTAGCCTCTTCCTTTGGAATGATAGGTCATTATGCAAAAATTGTTTTAAAAGGTAAAAAAACAGTCCCTGCAGACTGACACACTAACATTGTTCGCCTCTTGTTTTGGAAATAGTTTGAGAAAACGATATCGCAGCAGGTTTCTCCTTCATCAGGACAACACCTCATCACATACCGCTAGACAAACAATTAACTATTTGGGGACGTTAGGTATAGAAATACTAGTTCACCCGCCTTACAGCTCCGACGTCGCATCATGTCATTTTTTATTTATGTCCTAAAATAAAAGAAAAATTTAAAGGGAAGAGGTTTACGGATGGCGAAGAAGTAGTGGCTGCTTATGAAAAGGTTGTCGAAGCGACCCTTATGTGCAAGTGAGTAAAGTGTTTCTCTTAGTGATTTCATCGAATTCAGCAATGTAGTGATCTCAACGGACACTATTTTGAAAAACAATAATAATAAAAATAACTTGCTATTTTGCTCAGTTTTTGATTTTCGAATGACTTTCAGATTAATCCGTTTATATATATATATATATATATATATATATATATATATATATATATATATATATATATATATATATATATACACACACACGTTTATATTCGTTTCTATAATGTTACTGATTTAGCTCGCATTTTTTCAGTGCTTAATAGTTTTAAGATGAAATTACTTTAATTTATTTTTGAATGATGACATCTTCGTCCGTATACTGTATCAAATAATTGGACAATAATGAACGTTTGGACACGACGATATCGAGAAACTGTAAGTTTTTCATACATTTTATTTCTGGGACGAATTCCTTTATTATAATTAAGCACACGAGTATGCCATTTACAAAATCAGTAACACGTTTATTACTATTTCAATGTCTTTATTTTATAATTATGCAAAATGTTCAAAACTCCGTCCAAGCATATTAAGATATAAATTCTAACATTAAGAACTCCACAAG
Organism: Eumeta japonica; assembly: GCA_005406025.1. Taxonomy (NCBI): domain Eukaryota; kingdom Metazoa; phylum Arthropoda; class Insecta; order Lepidoptera; family Psychidae; genus Eumeta; species Eumeta japonica. Next base: position 290,793 of record BGZK01000410.1, read on the forward strand.
GTCTCCGTTTCAAATGTTTAGTCTTACCAGTTGGATGTCTGTAGCAACCTAAACCTGCTCTATTATCTGGATGGCCATTATCAAATCACGTCTTGAACAATCCCGAGCGGAGAACCAAATCTTTAAATTAACCTAGAAGGTATAAAGCATTCCTCCAATTATAATAGGTGTGTGTGTGTAATGTAGTGTAGTTATAATAATACTGGAATGAATTATTATTAATCATATAACTTAACTAGTACGCGCGGGCAAAGTGAATAACTACTCGGCGAACATGTGAGGTATATTCGCTACTTACGTACAGAGCATTGTCGATAGTTGACTTGAATTACAAGGAAAGATAAGACTGTACAAGAGCGAAAGGAATTAAAATAAATTAAAGGTACGTCTCATCTGCACCATTATGGAATGAGCTTTGAGGAGATGGAACGTGTGCCGGAGACCCGTTCGCCCGTTACAAATCCTTATCTCGTTAAGGTTTTCGGCAGGGGGGGGCGCGGCGACGCGTCATCGTTTAGGTATACGTTCGCGAAACGGTAGGTGCCTTTACGCGAACGATTCGAAGAACGAGCACACGAGAGATGGCGCCGATTTCGTGATAACGATCGAGAGATATGTTTACGATTGCGTCTGCGACTGATACAAGGCGATTGTGTCGTGGTATGCCGATGCAGAGAGATGTGCCTTTTGGTTACCCATAACTGCTGAAATTGACCTTCGATGGTTTGAAACACGTGAGATAGTTGGTGGCATTTAAAAACGTACCATCGTATCAGGTGTCATAAATAAATATTACCTATTATTTAACCCATATAGCCAAATCTGTCATTCCTTACCTAATTAAAACTTACCATAAACTCCTTAAAAGAGCCACTGCTTTATATTGTCATTATTTTTATTTAAAATTTGTAAACACACATTTGTATACAAATCTTTGTATTTTGTAATCGAACCGCCATATAGGATGTTTACAAATTAATTTTAAAAAAGAAAAAAAAAAAAATATATACACATAAAATGCTAAATAATATATATTAATATATACATAAAATGCTTGCAAATGATTTTAAATAACAAGACATTTATTAATATAATATAATATCTTCGGACACACACACGTACCATCTGGTCCCAAACTAAGCAACAAGGCTTGCTTTTTGTGGATCAGATAGTTGATAGAATACATATATACTTTTTTTGTAAATGTATTCACATAACATATAGAAACACTCGAACTCAAGATAAATATTAATTTTTAATCTAATGAATGATTGTATTGTGCGGGAATGGAATCCATGCCCTCTGCACAGCAGGTAGGGTCAATACGCTAATGCACCGTCGGTACAACTGCGCCAATCAGTCACTCAATGATGATTTAGTGCTTAACTATTCGACATGTAGTTAACCGATCGTGTTCAAATTTTGAAGAGATCTAAATTGCAACTTCTTCAAATGTCATAAACTTGAAGTTAATGTAATGATTAATTTGAAAGTTCTTTGAGAATGTACTTTGTTTCACTAATGATATCCCTTGCTTATATTAAAGGTATTTTAATAAGCTTTGCTACATTTTCCAAAGCCGTATGGGTATTGTACCTAACCGATTTTGATATTTAAAAGATTAGAGGATGTATTAAAATCTAAAAAATAATAATGAGAGACGAAATTTAAAATTGAGGTTATCATTAGGAAATGCCTACTGCTAACATTACGTTTTGAAGTATGGAAAAGTGATATGGCTTTAGGTGCTGAGTCAGTACGATAAATCATGGGTTTTAATCGTTTCGTATTACATCAAATCAGGAGGGTTCCTGGCCCTCGCCTCTTAATTTTTACACAATCAACGCTATAGCGAATTTAGATATATCTAAATTCACACATATATGTATAATTAAAAATGTGTCTGTAATTTACAAATTTTCCGCCTACGGCTTCACCCGTGTGAACGTAAAATGAATTACTTCATCTTTCATAGTGATCTATCTCGTTGTCAATCCTATTCTAGTTGCCGCTTCATTTCCGGTCCTGATGCTGTCGCTGATTTTTACTGTCCCGTACTTAAGTTAGCCCTCGGTTTCGGCCCTCAATTTTGCTCTTCGTTCTGTTACGAATTTCGCTACCGTTGTTGGGCGATTTTCCGATTCGTACAAAGCCATGCCAAGAAAATGCAAGTACCAAATTTAAATATAAGGTATATTACTAGAGAATAGTGTATCTTATTAAGAGTGAAAGATGTTTAGGAATAGCTGTAGTACTTGTATTGAAAATACGTAACTCGGACGAACTCGGGGACAAATATTACTAGAGATCATATAAATGCCATAACGACCTTCCTCATGAAAACACATTTAGATGATCGGTCAAAGGGTATTGGAGTTTAACGATCTCTTACATACAAACATCCATTTTTATATATAATATACAGATTATAAAACGAAACTTGAGACATTAACTTACATTTGTTTGAAAATGTGAAAAGGACAAGGTCTTATTCGCCAACTGCGTACAGATCAGATGCCGAAGTTGGTTCGCCGGAAGCGATTGTGAACCAGCCCTTGTGAAACGCTTCCGGGTGACCGCGCTGTGGTCAGTTCCTTTGTTTGATGGCCAAAGAACAAAACGCGCTTTTAGAAGCCTTTCTGCAAAGGAGATACAGTCGAGTAACGATCTCGATCTATGTTATAATTTTATTTTTAACTTCCCTCTGAGACAATTGGAATTTTTTATCAAATAGAAAAGTTATTGATTTTCTCATGACTTTTAAAATAAATATTAAGTTAGATGTTTACGTTTTGAAATATTTACGCAGAGTTTCTGACCACTTCCAAAGGAAATATGTGTGTTGTGTGTTTATGTGTTTGTGTATGTACGCGTGCGCGCGTATGAGCCTATGCGTGCTTGTGTAATCGTGAGTGAATGTGTGTGCGTGCGTGCGTGTGTATCAATTGAAATCTGGCCTACGGCTTTCGAAAAGTTTTGATAGAACTTCGATTTTTTTAAAATTATATATCACTCTATGGTGTATGTTTCTAGAAATATCTCCTTTGCTAATAAACCGATCGTTTTTAAAATTTGAATAGCTCTATATTTTATAAATCTTCTTTGAATGCTCTAAACTTGATCGAAAATGATCCATTTCTTCGAGAGATGTAGTGCATTTTTCTTTTCTAAAGAAATTTTCAACAAATTGGTTCTTCTTAAAAACATTATTAGTTTTTGAAATATATGTTTTCCTTAAATGAAAAAATTGTTTTTCAAAAACTGCCCTAATCATCACGTTGGAATCGATCGGATCGATAAAAAGATATCGTTATCGAAAACTTCTAAAAAAAATACAAAATTGGTCAGTTCAAATGTGCGGCTGGAGTTTACTTCCTTAAGAACAATTATCTTAGAATATATAGAATAGGCTAAGTGGGCAAATAAACACATTTTTTTATACTAGGAAAGACATGTATTGATTTGATACAATATATTCTTTAAATCATGTTAGGTACATAATACAACTTGAAACTCAAAATGTCCACAAATTGACGTTCGATAATAATTTGTATATATATATATATATATACTGAATACTATCAGCAATATCACTTATATTACGATATATATACACACACACTGATATATGTATATAAATATAGCGCTGACGCTATAAATATAGTTTATTGCTGATGAAAGTAAAATAAATAATTGGTAACAATAGCAATGAAGTTTAAAAATAAAACATCTATAAATCGGCAATAGAAAAAAATGTATCTTACATAATAAGATACGCGAATATGTTCGTGGAAGGAACTGACGAGTTTAGTAAAGTCGTTATGTTAAAATCTGATTTCACACTCCATCTTATTTGCACACCGCGGGCGATATGTGAAAATCGATTCCCAAGGAGCAAACTCCAATAATTTAGATTTTGACTGTTCGATTTTTGTGAAATGTAAGACTTTTTTACTTAAAAAAAAACTGAAGCGAATGCCGCGAACCTCGTTCAAATAGGTTGCTTATTTCAAAAAAGTTTTCTACAAAATGTTTGGAAAATAATAATTAGGTGAATTTTTGATACCTCCGATAATATTTCAAAAGAGATTTCTGATAATTTTGATCTCGAAAATGTCAGTGATAATGTTTTAATTATTATCGAGCTCGAAAGCGTTATCGGCCTAAATAATGGGGGAAGTTTACTTACAAAAATCTGCATAATGGTTGACCTTGCAGGCCAGCACAGCCATAGTCCAGATTTTTTTTAAAACAATTTTGAAGTAAAATCTACAAAAACGGTTTATATACAAAATACGAACGAATACGGTCGGACTGTTGTCGAGGTAGGGGTATAAAAAGCTAAAATTAAAATTAAATCAATAAACTTCATGTAAAAAGGACTAAAATCGAAATCGGTTGGAAAGTACTTTCAACTACTTTTTAATGGTGATTATGTATAATACGATATACATTATTATCATTTAAGGATATAGAGAGTATATTGTTCATAAAACAATTAATATTTTTTGCAAGTAAATTTATGACAAAAGCGTGAATAAAAACAATGGTTATAACAAATTCTTACAAAAGAATACTGAGTTTTTAATAAACTTCAGTTAGGTCTTTATTCATAGACTGAATTCTATTGGTCGCTGTCGTCATTTGATTGTAGTTCAATTGTTGTCACGCAAAAATGTTTTCTAGATGTAACATGTACGTTGTTTTGTTCATAAATTTTTCTGCTATATTTTTAAATTTATTAGACAATACGATGATATTGTACGACAAGTATATTTATGAAATTATTACACGCAAAAACACTCATAAATTGACTTAAGTGGGCGACTATCGCAATATCAGTACAAAAGGTAAGCATATGCTGGCAATACCCTAACAATTTTATGTTTGTGAAGGAATATAAAAACAAAAAAAAATGGAATAAATGACTACTCTTCTTTTTTAACGGAATTAATTTCAGATAGAGCGTTTGCAACCATGCGAAAGCGAAAAAGAGAGGGCAATATGGTGAATGAGTGAGTGACATAAGAGTTAATAATTATTTCATACGCTGCTACATATAATTATGTTTTTCCTAAGGAAATCTGGAAATTAAATTAATAACCATTAAAGGATATCTATCGAAGCCTAGCTCACGAGGCATTACTGGTCATTACTGCCTCAATAAATAACTAATTTCCGCAAGCAGCTCCTCCTACATGGACATACATTGAATCCGATCGCTGTCCCATTTTCGATTCTGATCCCGTTCCTGCTCACGATGCCAATTTCTCCCACTCTAGGTTTCGATCGCGGCCTACTTTCGATTTTGAACTCTGTCGCGATCCAAATAGATTCCGATTTTGGTCCCGCTCCCAATTCTGATACTGATCTCAATTCTGATTTCGATATTGATTTCCAGTTTACAAAAAAAAAATAAATAAAAACGAAATATCTAGGTAAATGATCTAAGCGTAGGCATGTTTTCTCATACCGTGGCATTCTTTTTTTTAAACGAAAGGTTCGATTCGAATATTGTTATACTCAACCAATAAAAGTAGAGTGCACTACGACTACATATCGTATTACAATACAAGCAGAAATTAAACTGACATTTTTTTGTATTTTGAGCGGTGTGTTCCGAGACAGATATAATATAAAATACCGCACTTTCCTTTAATTATTTATTTTTTAGGTAATTCAATACGATAGACGTTCATTAAAAAGTAAAAGTGAGTATGTTCCCGGTAACTTTTATTAAATGTTAACTAATTTTTGATGCAGTCGCCTTTTATCGTAATACACTTGGCTATCTTTTTTCTAATTTTAAAACTCCTTTCTCATAAAACTGTTCATCCTGAACAACTAGAAATTCCTGTACTGGATCGGCTACTGCTTCCAATGTCTTCGAATTTATGTCCTTTCAGATAAACCTTTCACAATGGGAATAAACAAAAATCACTAGGTCGGGTGAATATGGAGGATTCTCAAGTATTTCGAAATTAACATCTTGAATGGCAGCTATAGCATTGACAGACCTGTGAGTCGAGGCATTATCTTGATGGGACAAAACATTTTTTGCCAGTTTACCCCGCCATTTCTTTAAAATTTTGTTACACAATTTTTTTAATTGTTCTATGTACAGGAGCCCGTAAAAGTAGCTCTACCGTCAAAATGTTCTATCATGACATCTTACTATCCCAAAAAAAAAGAACCCAAGATTTTTCTGGCAGAACGAATCGCCTTAAATTTCTTAGGGGTTAAAAATTATTGTCTTTCCCAAGTCATAGACTGTAATTTTATTTCTGGATCGGAATGATGAAACTACGTTTTATCCATGGTTGTAAATCGAGCCAAAAAATTATCGGAATCTTGTAAAAAGAAATAAAGCTAAAAAAATATTAAACCTTGTTTGTTTTTGTGAATCTCTAAGCATTCTGGAGAACCAACGCGCCAATACCTTTTTCATCCTCAAAAGTTCGTATAAACTGTTATGCACGCTACCAGTTTAACTCTTGGTTGTTTCGGCTGCAAAACGTACCGCGACACGTCGATTTACTGAAACAATTTTTCCCACTTTTTTACCATTTCTCTGATCATTACCGTTGTTGGGCGATCTGGGCGAGGACTATCTTTGGTACATGCAAATTGGACGCACCAATGGGCAACTGTAGAATATGGTGGAGAATTTGTTCCTGAAGTATCCTGTAAGTTATGAACTTTTTCAAACACGGGTACTTAGTAATCGCACGCGATTCAATTTTTTTCCAATTTCAAGGACATGCTACGACATACTGCAAAAAAATATTTCCATTAAAAAAAAGATATTTATATTATTGTATTTTAATATAATCAATATTCCAGCTTTACCAACTATTATTTTCTATTTTTGATTCCAAAGATTTTGTACATCGTTCTTATTTTTTATTGAACGCCCCTCGTTTCAATTATATTTTAAAATAATCGAAATCTATTACAATGGCACAGAATAAGCACTACCACATACAAATTTATAAAATTATATGTCTACCGATCGCTGACCAAACACCATCATCGCCGTACATAAACAAGAATATTATGATCGATCGCCCCGTAATGTAAGAGAAAATGGAGCTCGTTGAAGCTCGTACAAATAAAAAATTTACTTACATTTAAGAATTATTTAATTCATCATCCATGTGATATTTGAAAACTGACAAAATATCTTCAGTTATGGAGTCTAAGCTTCTAATAAAGCTCCTGATGAGCACATTTACAAACGAAATTGCGCAACTTCGTTTAATTTAAGACAGTAAACGTTAAGATGGCGTCGGTTTTGGGATGTTCGCCATTTGTAATCTCTTTGATTAAAAGAAGACATCACGGAAAAGAAAAATTTGAAGGAAGATGAAAAATTTTCAAAGTGGACTACTTATTGTGCGCACATTTAAATTACTAATTTGATAACAAAATACAATAGATATTAAAAAAAGTAATATTTATAAATGTCACTTCATGACTGTTTTTAAAAAATGCATTATTTTCCAAAATCCAATTAACGGTTAACGTTTAATTTTTAATTCATTTCATCGCAACTGCTTCATCAAATAATTGAAATATTTGTAATAATCTTGTATTACTTATCCACTCAATCAAGTCAAGATTTCCTAAGAGGATATTCTTTGTACTATGCTTCCCATTGTAATATTTATTTTAATATTTTGTTTATTTGAAAATTCGGAACTATTGCATTAGAAATTGGTGCGTTTCATGTAAGTAAAATACGAAACGTGATGGTTTCGTGCCTATCTATTTATTTCCTGAGATTTTAAAAAATCGACCAATTTAATTTGTGACGGTTCCATACAAGTTTTTACTTTTTAAAATTATTGTATAAAAAATACTTTTTTATCTTTTAGAATGTTTCTATTTTTATTTCAATTAAACGCTATTCAAACTGGTGAATTTAAGATTTTAAAAACACCCATAACACACCTATTAATTTTTTTTTATAATGATTGCAACAATGGTTAGAATAATGGAGAAACCACATGGTCACAATCAGTCTTGTTACATTCATAATCATCATTAAACATTGTATAAAAGATATCATTAATTTAATGTATTAGAATCATATTTAGAACTGAAATCAATCACTGTTTTAGAACGAACAATCTAAAATGTAACATTCCCATGGCTAATATGGTACGATAAGTTATGAATCAAATCAAATCAAATGATAGGTTAATATGGTACGATAACTTAGAATCAAATCAAAAATATCCTCATTTCTTAGGTAATGGAATGTGGCACGAAGACACCTCTCCACACGAGTGAGAACCGAATTACATAACATATTTATCAAACATCCCATCGCGACCGCGGAGTTAATTTCCTTTTATTTTGGGCGTCTTTTGTTCATTTCCCGTCTATCCTTGACAAGTGGGACATCCTATGACTTTCGGCGTATTTGCGTGTCTATTTCCTTTCGTACTCACATGTACATTTAATTAGTTAGGTGATTAATGTCGATTATAATCAATGAAAGCGAATGACGTCTTCCATAAATCCCCGATGTAAATCCTAAGACAGACATCGATGCGCCCGGAGTAAGATAAATGCACACACATTAACTTTACATGGGATAATTTATATCCCTGAAAGAGAAACGGGACACTCGTTAAGTTTCCAAGAGAGTTTATTCAGGCAGAAGGAGAGGGACGGCCGACTTTAATTTTTTTGTTCTTAATTGAAATTAAATCCACGGCATTGGCAAGAATTCACGTTTTACTTCAATTTGGCAAGTTGTTTTCTCTCAAGTGCTCCATGACGAAGAGTTTTCTTCTTGTTTGTTTCATAAATGCGGAATAAATCCTGCCAATATTGTATTAGGCTACGTCGAAAACCCTTCAGATTTTATTTCATGAAGCCCATGTTCAAGTTCATTGTTCAAATTTTCTTAAATAGGGTAGTTTTTTTTTTTAAGTCTGATCCTCAAACATTAGGTTTTTAGTGAGACGTATATACATTTAAATTTCAGATATTTTTGGACCCTAACAGCAAATTTCCACGCATTTCAAAGTACTGTCAGAATGATATGTATGTATATAAATGTTCTATAAATTCTGTACCTAATTGAGGTTAGTTTAAAGTCGTTCGAAACAATTTGTTGGTAATTGAAATAAATACCCGTAATTTCGCATCAATCAAAATAAATGGAAGTATTCATCAAAAGGTTTTAAATTTGTGTTCGATTTTTTTTTAATATTCCACTGATCAACTGTGTAATAAAATCGGCTTTCAAACTACACAAATGACATCGATTTGCATAAAAAGCATGTAAATCGAATGACTTCCTCGATAGAAATATTAGGAAAATTAGAGGTACATCTTCTACGTATACGTTTATTATGCTCTGTAGTATTAAACTTATTTTTTTTTGGAAAACGAAATATATGGTAGCCGTAATAAAAACTTAGAAAAGGGTCGAAATAGATATTTTATTGGTCGTCGGTATTTTTATTATACAAAATATCGTTCCCTACTTCAAAACTAAGACTATAATATCGTAGGCGCTAAAAGGTTAATATTTCGCTATCTAGTATTATGTCGATATGGGTGAAAAGGGGTTCGATATTAAATTAGGCTTCTAATAAGTGAACGCCATCTTTTTGATTCTAGCACATTAATATTAGGTAATTAATATTATCACCGGTTTGCAGAATTAGAAATTGAGACTACTCTTATTAACGTAGCGATGGGTGATTAAACTATGCCGAACTAGGCGTTTTAACACTTACACGGGCATTTATTAAAGGGTTATAATAATGTGACCTGTATCAATACTGACGGAATCGATATTGACGTCTTTATTGAGCTCAAAAATTATCTCGTAAAACTTTATTTATTACAACGTCTCGGTAGGTTTATCATTTTTATTATATTAATTGAACATTTCTTTTGACATAAAGCGAAACATCCTCTGCATTTTCATACGCATTTATAATGCTCAAATATTATTTAAAAATTATTGCAAAGAAAACTTCTTGATAGACGGAAACGTAGCAATATTTTCAAACGTAACGAAATTAAAGGCGGATTGCCATCCGACATAAGTCTTCGGGACGAATTACAAAGACGCAGGGGAGCGACGGGAAATCTTTTCCGTGTCAGCGGACGCGCTGCGGGACGAGTGTTTGTCGCGGCCCTCGTCGCCGCGATAGACGTGAATATTGATTACCCTCCGGCGGGCCGGGTCACGAATCAACGGCCCGCACGCAGCCTCCGCTCTCTTCAATTGAGCTGTAGATTAATTAGCGTCGCGAGAGTTACCAAATTAACCGAACTGTTATTATCATGTTAAAAATCAGTTCTAAAGTATATAAATAGCTGGCGCGGCAGACGTCGTATCTTGCACGGGAACTGGCGTGCAGACTTTTTGTTTTTGCACATTTCGCTCACGTTATATGGAAACTGCCCAGTTCTTTTGTTCATTAGGAAAACATATTGTGTAAATATGAATCATCTTCATATAAACATTAATAAATAACTCTACTAAAGCGCCATCTTTTCGATACAAATTTTGTTACTTTTATTATTATCACTACATCAACTTATATTGTGAATATGAGAATTTTGTTCCATAAACATTGAATTTGTTATTAACTTAAGTACTGCGGAACCTATCGCATGTTAGCGTACCAATAAATTTTTGTTTTAATGAAAGAAACAAATTGTGTAAACATAAACTCGATTGGTCCAGCCACTCGGAAGTTATATGATCATTAACGGACGCATCAGCGATAAATCATGGTATTAGCTGGCCCGGCACACGTTGTTTTATCGTTTTCGATAAGTCGCGTGTTTCTAAAGCACGTTCTCGCTGTTCTGCCGGCGTGGAAATAGAATGAATTTCCTTGCCTATTTTTAACATCGCGACCGGAAGCTCGTCACGAACATGTACGCTGAAGTCGAAAACAAGGATATCGCGAAAATATTTTCAATCTTGAACTACATGTAAGATATATGGGGATGGGTCAAACGCTGGTCACAAATATGTTCCTAATTTGTGAAGCGCTTACGAAACCAATTATGAACGGTGGTTTTAAAAATATTGAAAGAGTCATTGTTGATATTAAAATTTAATGACCGATAAGAAATATAAATATTCAAGGTTAGATCAACTATAGGCCGATTTTCCATTCAAATCTTCCATAGCAACTGAGTTTCGAAGCCCACAAGGAACAATAGTTTTCTGTTGTGGTTGTGTGAGGTTTTCATAACCCTCGGAAAATGTCGTTCTTGACTTACTTCAATTATTTTTACCTGTTGCATTATAATACAAAAAATCACTGGTTTATGAAAAAAATGAAAAGCACCGATAGAATTACTACAGAAAATATTTTATGATAATAAAATTAAATTGATCAATGAAGAGTTTCTATTTCTCGAAAAGAACAATAATATTTTTATAACAAAAAAAAATAGAAGTATTAAGTATTTTTTTTGTTTTGGCGTTACTAAAAAAGTTTTTGGAAAATATTTATTATTTAAAAAGACAGGAAAACAAGTTCTCACTTAATGAAACTTAAAACTCTGTAAATCTACAATATTATCTGAGCAAGGGTTTGTTTTAAGCAAAAAAATAGATATTAATTTTAAAACCGGTTTTATATAAATCTAAACATTACTTTTTCGAAAATTTTTCATAAATCTCATTTTTAATTTTAGATTTATACACTATAAAAAATATGAAAACAATAAAGTAAAGCCAATTTAAATAAATTTATCATTTATCATTGTGGAATATCACCTTATTTGTCAATATTTCGACTGTATCCATCGACTGATGTTACTTGTCATCTCTGAGCAAATGGTCAGGTAAATACAGTGAGATCAGATTATATATATCTTTGCGTCAATAATATAATCTATTTTAAGTTTTTATCTCTATGACTATAGGTCAGATAGTGGTGAAATTATGTTGGATGTTATTGAATCTTCACTGAAATCTCAGAATTTAGTTATATTAAATTATATATGTAATATATCCAAAATAGTATGTATAATATAAATTAAATTACAATTAAATATTTAATATAAATGTAATATAAATGATATCTATTAAATTAAATATGTAATATAAATGATATCTCAAATAAATTATTAATAATAACAATAATCCTTTATTCGGACTTCAAAAAGAACAAAAAGGAAAACAAGTATAACATCTTAAAATTAACTAAGACATACAACATTTACAAATTTAAAAAATTAACAACAGGCCGAAAGGGTGACCAGCTCAGCTAAATGCTGCAGCTTGAGCCAAAGTGCTGATATTCACCTGGGTTCTGAAATCTTAAAATTAATGCTGATAACTGTGCCAAACGGAAATTTGGGCACACCAAATAAAGAAGCAGTGCTAGAAATCTTGCTTTGTGCATTCTTAAGTCAGAAGCAGTATCATCATAATCATATATATTAGAAATTAGAGTAAGATCAAAATATTCTACCAAAATACATTATCCTGACACTAATACAAGAACGGTAGAAAGCGAGGGGCAGCTAAAGTTAAATAAAAATAAAGGCTTTGAAATAACCCAGTATTTTTAGTAAGAAAAAAAATTCGCCGTTATTTTTACAGAAAAGCAGTCACAGTTAGGATGTTTTTCCATTTAATTACGTCTTTATTCCTTAGGTAGAACCAGACAATATTTTCTTAAATAGGCCGCTTCTTTCATAAAAATTGTGGAAGGATATGAATTTCTCGACTATTTCCTTTGACGCTTGCTGCTGCGCAACCCGATAGAGATTAACGTCAATGCTAATAAAAATTATTTATTTTAATATTCCTATACGAAAATATCTGCATATTTAGAACGTTTTGAGAAAATAACGCACACTTTTTTTCTTTTCATGTTAATATGAGAAAATGGAGAGATGTTAGTCGAATTCGCGTGGTAAATGTCCCACATCACTATTGACGTATAAAAACTATTCCGTTAAACAATATCGCGCTACAATAAAACTCAGCTGAGCCAATGGCTATTTTAAATTAATCATTGGATTATGACTATATTTATATACCATTTCGCTTAACTTTATACTGAAAAAGTCTATATGCTTTTCAGAATTACCTAATATGTTGCCGTTCATTACCCAAAAAACAATCTTTTGGTGAAATATAATTTTAAAACTTCACGTTCGTGTTTGGATGACTATTCGTTATAACTATGTCAAACAGTCATCAGTTCATAGAAATCTCGTCTCTGACGAAAGAACCTAAAAAATAGCAGACAAACGGACAAACGTAGAAGCGATCTCATAAGAGTTCAGTTTCTGAAAGTTATGTATACGGAACAAAACCAAAGGAGTATATGTATTAAGACTTTGTCACTTTGTTATCAGTGTTTTATTCGACTTCATGTCTCAAATGCGATAAATAATAAAAATTGGATTTTCTGCTTCCAGAAGTGTATTAAATTCACGTTGAAAGATTGTAATTATTAAAACTAACCCTTTTTATACCGTGTGCTTATCACACTAACACGCACGATGCTCATATCTTTTATTCAATCCTACCTTTGAAATTTTCATATCATGTAATTTATTGGAAATATACATAGGAATTTGACGAGTCGGCGTCTAGGTGATTCATTGTAGTGTATCTCGATACTAAACAATGTCGCAACAAGCAAACTTTACGAAACTCGCTCTTAGTACTATAGTTAGAAACGATACAATATTAATAATATAGGTATATATAATAAACAATAATAACAATATTATAATCAGGGATTAAATTGAAGCTTCTACCAATTCTCAATTTATATTTGACGATTAAAATACAGTTGATGTAAAACGAATAGGTATATAAATATTTGTGCGTAAGAAGAAATACGTAAAATTCTGCTTTCGTTTAGAAAATTGTTACAAAGCGGATGTTCTTAAAAACGATTATTGCATTTACATGGCCATTTTTTTTTCTTATTTCGCGTGCCGACGAAACGGCGAATTTGTGTTTAGGATAAACTGGGTTAAAAGCTTCCTCATTTGTGAGAATATTGCATTTTTTTTTATTCAGGGAACTAAGTCCGGATTACCATAATGTAAAATATTTCGTTTTGTACTTTTACCTAAAAAGATAAAAATAATATAAATTTTTGTCCAACACCGAACTTAAAATGATTCTATATGTTCACGACGATCACATATCGACAACGAGAAAATGCCTTATAAAATATTGAGATTCGTACAAGCATATTTTATGCATACAAACATATTTTATCGTATAGTTTGGATAGGCATGGCAAATACACGGCGAACGTGCTCCGATATGTATCGCGTTGGCTTACAGGTAAGCCATCTTACAGACAATACTAGCAACTAACGGGACCGACCACAAAAGGCTCGTATTAAATACGGATCGAACATTACACGAATATATTATAATACATCGTCGTTCGATTCAAATGCCATACCCCGGAGGTGGTTCGTGAACGCAGAGAATAGAAACATTGACCTACAATTTCATATAGATTACTCAAATATTTTATGTAGTATCGTTAGGACAAACCAAATAAATTTATTTTATGGGGGGATATGCTGTGACTTAATACTTAGGTGGTATTGTATATTAAATACAAATATATTTGATTCTTATCTTAAGTCGCGCAAAGGAACTGATATTATTTCGAATATGCAAATGTTGTTGAGAAAACGATATGTTATAATATTGCTTGAAGTTTAAGTAGATAACTTAAACTTATGCAATATTTATCCTTATGTAGGAGAGGGAAAAATATTACACGCCTCGCAACATTCATATAATTTTTGGTAAGAAAAAAAATGCAGTGTCATCCGTGTATAGAGGTGGCCATCAAAAATTGCAATACTCCAATGTGTAACTGAATCTCACTTAGAAAATAGCATTTTTATTGATTAAAATTTAAAGACAATGAATTAGACAGACAATTGCAATAGAAAACTACTTACTGTAATTCCAAAGCTAATAAAATTGGCTAAATTAATGGATATCACACACGTGATCGTATTTACAAATCGTTTCGCAATAGACTCACGGGCAAGTTTACAAAACTATTTTGATGGTTTTCGTTTCTACACATTAAACCATTTCCAGATGACAGAATTAATATTCATTAAATTATCTATACAATGGTGAATGAAATTTTTCTATTTTCGTGCACTAATGAGAATACAACGATAGAAATAGTTGCTGGCAAGAAGCGGAAAAAAAATTTCAACCGGAAATAGCTCATACGCTTCGCATTATCAGTCGTGTAACAATTATATTAATCAAATATATATAAATATATCTATTTATTTATACAAACAATGTGTAGGCGCCTGTGCGTGTACAGTTGCGTGTGCGTGTACGTGTGTGTGTGTGTGTGTATTAGGGTGACTCAAAGTTACAACAGAAAATTTTCAAAAGTGTTCTATTTTTTATTACTGTAGAAAAACTGTTGTTCAATAAAATCTATAGAAAGTGTCATTTATACTTTACGTGAATTAATTAAATGCGCTTTTTCGATAAGACTATAGTTATGCTGTTAATATTTTTTTTCAGATTTACGGTAAAATCAACTTTCACCCTGAATAATATTTGAACAATTGGATTTATTACAAAATTGATTAAAATCTTTTTATAAAGCTTATTGTGTAGATGTAGAGCGAATCTGTATACATTATTTGTAACAATATATATGAATTCTATGAATAATCAAAAAATGTGATGTGGACTATCTTATTATAATGATAAAAGCTCGTGTTTTAAAGGCTTATTTTTATACTTAAAGTAAAGCAGTGTTAAACTACTAATTTTATGTGGAGCATAGCGCCCTGCAACTCGTGCACACTGCAATGCTCTCGTATCAAAACACACACATATATGCTTAATTGCTTATATTTAAAGACCGTATACGAATAAACAGTTTTATTCCTTTAAAATTATAATTAGGATTCGCTTCAAAAAATCCAATGATAAAAGAGGTGTTTTTGATATTTTTTCTTTGTTATAAAAATTAATAAATCGCTTAACAACAACTGCCAATTTAAAGTTAATAACACGTAGAATCAGGTCACCAAATATTATAGTACTTTTACGTGTTTTGTATTTTCTGAAAAAAGCGGAGGTCCCTATGTCCAATTTTGTTGTGATAAGAAACAAAACTTTTTTTTAAAACTCCCTAATGTATATACATTTCTATTATTCCATTTTTGTAGAAACTTTTATATTATTATATTATGATTTTATATTTTAAATATATGTCTTCTTAATTCTTGCTCGTATTTATCTCGGTCAGAAAGTAATAATTTTCGCGGTGTTGATCAAATGATACCTACGCAATGTATTTCTACAACCCAGTTTGAAAGTTAAGAAATCAAGTATCGAGTGACTTCTTAAATCTTCTTTGGCATTCACTGTGCAAAATTTAAATCTATTAGTATCGGAAACACAAAAAAAAATCTATTTTGCAGATAGCCTCTCTACACGTATTCGTATTAAGTTCCAGTACAGAATTGGCTTCGCTTCATATCGACTAATCCCTAGGGATAGGGAGGGATCGGCTAATAACTGTCATCGTGTCGGGTCACGCAAACAATTCCAACTGTGCCACCTCGAAGTTCGGTTATCAATAATAAATTAACTTTTGTTGAGTACACGCACAACATACGTATGATACATTGATCGCGTCGAGTACAAAATTAAGAAAGTTGGTCTTTTGCTATCTCTACGAGGCTTGCTATTTTCAGACTCAAGAGGTTGGTAAAGGTATTTCGTCTTATAAGAAATAATATTTTTGGGCGAAATACAATATTTACAAGATTGACACAGAACATAGTTTGGATAGGAAATGATTCAGTATTAAAAGAGACGCATACGTGACAAGATCATGATTGTTTTTCAATAGAAAAAAAAAATAGTTTTTTAAAGAGAAAACGATGAATATTTGCCACATTTCACTACATTCAATATTTTTTTCTACTTAAATATACATTTTTTTTATACTCTAAATTTAAAAATTAATATTTAATTGATGTTTCATAATTTATGCTCACATTATTTTTTGAATAGGTAACACATATTCATGCAAGTATTATCTTACATTTTTATATATTTATATATCACACGTAAAAGCCATTGACACTGTCTTACATTTTAAACGAAAGTTCGCTTTGCGGTCAATTGTCGTTAACGCTTTCCATTGTTTCATTTAATTCTCAATCATCCCATTAATGAAGGGTTTTGCGCTTTAAATATTTACTGCCGTATTCACAGAACTTACTTCAATTTGATGCTCTGCTAGATGTTATTCAGTAAGGGTCTAAAGAAATGTCACTACCAGGATCGCTTAAATGCTCGTTAGCACGAGTGAGGTAATGAGATAATTTAAACTGTCTACGTATTTAATGACAATTGTTCGGGTTTTCAATGTGTCAGGTTTTAAAATCCCACTGCTGAGGGCGACCTTCCCACAGACCTTCACACTGCTTAAGTACGTAGGGACTATTTAGGACAGTCATCACCTACACGGTTTAATTTGACCAGAGTTCAAAGTTCATTTGATCAATGTCTCTGCACTGAGGTTTGAGGTTGAGGTTCTGATTTGATCTTGACGTGTATTTTTCATTTTGTTGCCAACTACGATAAAAAGATATTGTCGTGAACTAAGCTCATTAGTGTAGTTAAATAATAAAGTATTCGGGACTAGTATCTTATTGTTAGAATGTTCTATATTACGTTGGATTTGACATGTTTATGTTTGTTTTTATAAATAATTAATGATCTTCTTTAAATTTGTAGAATATTCTAGACCACTAGTCGGAGGGTATATATATATATATAAAGTGTTAAAGTGGTCCCGTAATGAATTATTTTATTTCAGTTTTGCTGAATATGCTTTTGCTTTTCAGCGTGTTTACTTTTCATCCTGTTTCAATCATCGAACCCCGATAAGGTTGTATACTGATGATGTAATAAAATATCAAAATAATACTACTTTTAAATAAAAAGCAGGATATGATTCCAATTCTTTATCTCGCACCGCGTGAACGTAATTATTTACGTAATTTGTAAATTATGATTGGTTTGAATATTGCTGAGAACTATAGGTATTTGTTGACATCATACATAATATGTTTAAGATTTTTTTGATAGTCAATTTATGACCTAGCTTATGTGCAAGTATTGTCTAATATATTCGCTCCTGAGTATGCATAACATAAAGGAGTTTGGATGTTGAAAGTTAGTTATTGAGTCGGTGGATTAATGACCTCGAGTACTGTATTGAGCGACGAAATTGACGAAAAAAATCGTTTATGTAGATCGGATATTTAAATGTTCTAGAATGGGATGTACGTAAGACGCATAGGTTTGCAGAGGAAGAAAATATTGCAAGCGACGCTCATAAAGAACATAATGAAATAGCAAAACTATCTTCTTCTTAAATAAATAACATAATATGATCCCGCTAGTTTATCGCTAATACGTGGTATCTGTGAATTTTATTAGTTGGAATATTAATCAGAAGGTTCTAGATTTTCTTTTCTTTATATATATCTCAAATGAATATAGTTATGACCACGGTTACATTTAAAGAGTTTTCTAGATAAGTTGCTTCCGGGTACATAAAGAAAAATTCGGATGTTAGTTAGTTAATCTTTTGACGATCAGTGGGTTAAGAAGCGAAGTGGGATAAGTGGTGAATATTAAGTGCGATCTGTTAAAGTTTGTTAGTGATTCTGTAGTATTTTTTTTTTGTGTCAACAGTATAATTGAATATAATCTTTTTGGTTTTTAGCCTTTATTTTTCAATCCTAGAACTACTTTAGCCTATATACGTTGGGCTAAATTCGTAACTCTATAAAACTTTAATTAATGATTGCCTTAGTAAATTATTTATAATATACAAATGAAATTTGTGTATGGGAAGTTGCTAGGAATGTAAACAAAAATATTTTTTTAAGTATGCCAATATATATCTATATATACACTTAATAGTTATTTATTGATATTACATTGAAATATGTTAGCATAAATCAAATAATCACATGATGTCTAAATTATTACCTAGGAAATATATACATCAAAAAAAAAAATAGTTTCATAGTAATCTATAAGTTAATACAAATGAATTAATTTGCCTAAGTCACGGTCTAGACATGTTTTAAAATGACCCAGTAAAAAGTCCCTTGAGATGTCTTGTTAATACTCGCGAATGAGTACTGAAATAAAATTTATATAGCGACGGTTTGGAGACGGACAGTGAATCCAGAACTCGTAAGAAAATTTAAATTGAGAAAATTAGTCGAAATAAAGACTCCGGCGTATGCGCACTTGTTTAATAATGAGTGCACGTGATTTTTCTAGTGTGCATTATGAAAATTAACATTTATATTACATGAGGAATATATATTATCTGTACTTGATGTATATCTGTAAATCGCATATGTAATAGAAAAAAAATGTTTTAATATTAATGCAAAATTAAATGTTTGTACTTAATATACAAAAAGACGCAAAATTCGTTTTAATATCTTTTCAGTAATGTGCTTATGTGATGAAAAGACCTTTTTTTCATCTTTCATTAATTTTTATAAATTTATTGATTATTACATCGTATTCGTATAAAATACAATTTCATTTTATTGATTACGTAGAAAATGAATCTGAACAAAAATACATTTAATTTAATTATAAATTAATATATTACGATTGTTAATAAGCATTATTTCAAATGAGGTATGTACTAATAGGAATCACTAGCTAGGCGAAATTTCTAATATTACCTCAATTTTTTCGTAAGGCATATGGGTTGAAATGAAATTTCGAAACAAAAAACGTTGCTTTTGATAAGAATTATCTGTCAATTATATAGTCAGTCGGAAATCTTCTACAGCTGGTGAAAAACAATGTAGTAAAAAAAAAGCTCTTTTTGGGGTACTATGTACCTGCAATCTGTTTTCGTTCAAAAAGAACCGCTACAATTGTCATTAAAAATGAAAATTGCTTCTACTCACAATGGCGAAGGGGGAGGAAATCGAAAAAAAAAACCGATCCACCAACTCCTTTCAGACCGACAATATATATATATAATGAAAAAAACCTTCATGACTCACAATGTACAATCTTCCATCAAAAGTTTCACACACAATAACGCGGTTGATCGACCGCGCGCTCTGTCTACGCGTTTCCTTCATTTTCATTTTCCTTCTAGATCGTTGCGATTAGGCCGCTTCCTGTGCACGATGTGTGAATAAATGTATCATCATTGTTACTCCAGTATTACGTACGTTTAGAAAATAGTGAATAATTGAGTAATTTATTAGAGTCTGATCGAATATAAAGCATTCCTCTTACATTGTTGCGTTCGTATTGAACGGCTAAAGCTGAAACGGAAGTTTTGACGATTTTCTTCAGTGAAATACGAACGGAACCGGACACACGGTCGATATTGATTTCACGACTTCGGCGAAAGTCGGAAAAGACATACTTAAAAAATTACAAGGAAAAGACACGTCGACGACGGCACACGCGAAGTTCGACGGCACTTCGACGGCGAAACTTCACGAATGAATAATTCGTCGACGCGTCGTCGACTCGTGGGCCGCCTCGACGCGCCCGCCCCACAGCGAGGGGCGGGCGGAGCCGCTGTTCCGTTGTTCGTTACGATTCTGCCTTAACCTTTTGTTGCGCGCTGAAGATGAAGCACCGACTAAGAAATAGCTTACAAGGATAATAGAACCGCCTTTCATCAGCTTAGTGTGAAGACGAGCGAGCGTACGCGTTCATTAGCTTAGTGTGCAGACGAGTGAATGTACGCGATATTGGGGTAGGTGCATGCGGGTATTTTCGTTTCCTTATTATCCAGGAGGTAGCCGTGATGTTTCATGTATGCGTGTGAGATGCACGAAGAATTATTATTGTTGTGTAAGAAGGTTTAAAAATTATTAGTGGCATAAGTAAAGCACCTATTAAGTCGAAGTACGAAGCGCGGAATTCCTTACAGCGAAAGAACTGCATTTAATTGAAACACGGTAGGTGTCTCTGTACATTGCTTAAATAAAGGACTCGAATTTACATTTTTTACTTCAATCCCGTACGTCAAAAGGAAAAACGGAATTCTGATAGTGTCACTTTGTTGACCATCTGTCTTTTGTCTGTAAAAAACACTTTTCCTCAGGAACGAATAGAAATTTCAAATTGAAATTAATATGAAATAATAAAGTCTACAAACTCGTCAAAGAAAAAAATAATGAGTTTCCAAATAAACACAATAAATTAAAAATTTGATCATTTTGTCATATATTTTAATAGTTGCAAACTCAGTTGATCTGGAAACATAAAATTTGGCAAAAAGAAAGATCTCACAAAGCAAGTAAACTGAAAAATTGTTGAAATTCGTTAATTGCTGAAAATCGTTAATTTGTAGTTACATTATGTAACAAAATGTTTTGCGAATGCAGTGACATTTGCAGTTATCGAGGTGATGTAGATCAATCTATGAGAAAACATTTTTTAACTTACCGCCATAAAATCTGAAGATTTTCAAAAATTCGAAATTGTACACAAATATATTGAAAAATTGCATCATCAAAAAAATCACAGAAAAACAATTTTGTAGGGAACGGGGCACAATTGTAACTCGCTCGTATCCTTTTTTATGTATATACTTCGATCGTAACAAGCGGCACGTCAATTATGAGTTTCCGGCATATTATCGTGTTGTAGATAATGAAACTAACATCTTGACGGAGATCGATGAGCCAGAGAATTACGGGACGTCAGTAAAATTGTTAGAATAAGTACATAACAGAACATTATAACGCTACTAAATCCGATTGCTAAGGGCGTTCGGTAAACTAGCACTTCTTCGCAAAGTGATTGGCGATGAAATACGATTTAGGGTTAATAGGGTTTTAGAACTATGTGTTACGCACATCGAATCAAATACAGGTCGATTTCAAAGTCATTGCATGGGCTCTATAAATAATTCACGATTTTTATTAGAATAACTAAGATTATTGTAAAAACAGGCGTAGTAAATAACTGAAGAAATTAATAAATAATAAAATAGCAAACAAATTATGAGTAATGAACAAAAAAAAAAATAGTATTAGAAATCCCATTGCGCTGCAAAACTGAAATATTAGTATATTTTACGAGAAATTTAAGCATCTCTCAACATCAAAAATATGTTACACTCAATATCGAAAGTGTTACTCCGTTATAGGTAGTTAGGCGCCAAAGGGGTCGAGTGGTGCCGGCGAGTATCGAGCGGCGGCCGCGAGAGGGCGCCCCCCTCGCCCCGCCCGGACACGTGGTTACGGCTTTTTAACACCTTAATTGAAGTATTTCTATGTATTTGCCTAGATAATACACCTATTAGCTTAATTAATTTATACACACTTACAATTTCGCCATATACGAAAGTGTATTAGCTTCTAGCGTACTTCATTTGTAATTAAGTTAATGACAATGTTTTCCGTTGGGATGTAATATCAATTTCAAGAAATGAACAAAAAACTTTCTGTTACCTCATAACTATAATATGTATGATAATAAAAATTAGTGCATATTTTGCAAAAACTTATTTCTGTTTTAAAAATTTCCTTTCAATTTCGCATAAAAATGTCAGAGAACAATAATATTAACAAAACAAGTCTTGACATTTTTAAATAAATTAGATTTGGAACTTCTCAGTGAAATATTTTGATCTAACTTTGTACTGAACAAATGAAGAATATTTTTGTCGATAATAAATTTGTTTACCACTGCCTTTTTTTCGTTATCACTCTTAAATAAAATTACAGCTTAAATAGTTAAATACAAATGTTGATTTTTATTTATCTCATGTACTATCCAATTTATCAATAGGCTTTCTTGAAATTTTAGCAATCCACGTCTTTGCCGTTACGAAATACGCCGACTGCGAGGTGGGTCTTAAAAGAAACATAACTTTTAATTGGAAAAATTTATCCAACTTTTAATTATCTCGTTTGCGTAAATAAGCAAGTAAATGAAAAAGGTTCAACTGGTAATTTAAAGTTTTAACTTAGTGATATCTTTAAATCGAATACTTACCTCTCTATTTTGTAATTTTAATTCTAGCTACAAAAACATAGTGATGTACTGTCAGTCTACTCGTATTTATTTTCAATGTTATAATTTGGCTTATTTACTTATCCAATACGCCATTGGACTCTGTAAAGTTAATTTTAATATATCTAGTATAACATATAATGTTGAAAACATTTACCCACCTATGAATTGTTGAAATCGTCATAAATGGTCTATTTTACATGATATTTATTACATTTGATAATAATCTAAAATACGTGGAGCACACTCAATATTGCGAAACTTATGGATAAAGCAGTGTATAAGTTATTACATTTTAACATTAAGGTAGTAACTACCTTAATTGCTTTTCATATTATTTTCAGTTATATTTCATACTCGTATTAATACGCCCGAACTAATTTTCGAAACAAAATTCTCAAAGCTGGATATCATAGCCTTTATTCCAGTTCCGTAAATGCCAAAGCTCTTATGATATATTAGGGAAAATAAAAAGAAAAACACATGATGCAAGATATGGATTGTCCTCAAAATTGAGGTAAAATCAATAGTGATCATAGGAATTTGAGCCAAGGTAGGTAATCAACATTTAGATTCTGTGTACAGTTCAACTATTGCTTGCTGTATGTGAATAACGTAAAAAAAACAAATACTTAAAAGAAAAAAATAATTTTCTTTTACTACGTTTCATTTTTTTTAGGCTGGCCACAAGTACCAATAAGAATTGTAATAAATGTCCAAAAATTTTGATCTCAAATTTTCTATGAATACTTCAAGCTCGTTAATATTTTGCAAGAAGCACGCTATTACAGAAGTATTATTGTATAATAGTTCGTAAAGAATGTCTGTTTCTGAAAAAATACTATCAAAAATATGCGAAGGTAAAGTCAAATTCTTTCAAACTATGCAAAAATGACGTGGGTTTGAGTCAATGTATCACCGTCCCATATTTACCATACGCAAATCGTAAGATCAACGTGTTTCGGTGACGCGCGGTGTTTTCGTGAATTGGCCGTAATGAGATAATCTTTTTGTGCTACCGTGAAAAAAAATAATTATGCTTTTAATAAAACTGAAAATTCGCTAAGTTCTGCTGATGCGTTGACACAATTTAGAAAAAAAATAATTTTAAATATGAACAGAACACCAAACAAAAAGAGTTAATGGACAACGTTCTTTTATTTTAGCTTGGACACCGTTTTGCTCAGAAGACGTAACTACCGCTCCATCATATGTTTGAGCTACTATTTGGGATAAGCAGTCGTATTCTTCGAGGACGCAAAAGTGGTGAACTCGGTGAAATAGTTGTGAAATCTAAATTGACATCCATATATTTTATAAATCGGTGGACTACTTTAGAATCTACAACAATTCGAAGTATGAGCTTGTTCTTTTCTGCTGAAATCCGACGTTTCATCAATAATAATCGCCATAAAATCAGTATCCTTTATTTGTTTTTTTTTTAATTTTGCTATATAAGAGAGAGGCAATATTAAAAATTAAATCATTTTGAATTCTATTGCAAAAACCCTAGTGAAAGTTTGTAAATGTCTTTCGAAAATACTATCATATTTCGATAACGAATCTATCATTTCTAAATAATTTCCTCTATTTAAGGAAAAAATTGTTTCATGTCTTTGAACAGGTAATTCTTGTTTACCCAAAAAACATGCTATATCGATTAAACGTTGATAAATGTTACGATTTCTATGTACTTTTAAATTGTTCTTTTATATGTATAATTTATTTTGACTGCACAAACTTGTTTCAATACGAGTTTTTCTGGCTGGTCGTGTTTTCTAACCGCAGTTGTCAAATTAAATCAACATACCAGTAATTACAAACGGACTTCGTAGTTGCGAGTAACAATAAAAAAAAACTGTATAAGAAAATTGGTTAAATTCGTTTGCATTACTATCTAATTTTCATAAGCAAATATTTTCGTCACAAATTTTACAGTTGCGACTAAACATTTTCACTCATTACACGACAAAATAAAACAGCTAATATAAAAATAATGAAATTCTGGTTGCTGCACGATAACTATAGCGTATAATGGCGTATATATGTATTAATTGTAAAACACTATTTAAAAGGACAAAAACGTTCAAATTACAAAATGATTAAATGTTGTTAGTTGCGGAATATAGACAGAGTCAGTTTGCTCATAGTTAGCTTGCATAAGAAACCGATAATTTTCATGTGCACTACACGTAAGAGATACTCGTATTGCCAGATGCGGGTTTGCCTAGTATAAGAAATTGCCCTTTATGGGTATAATTAGACATTTCCAATAAAGATACCTATGCATACCCATAGAGGGCGTTATTATTAATTAATGTTACGTCAGTTTAATTTTCGTTTCATATTAATTGTATTTTTGTGTAATGGCTTGAATATTTGTATGTTTTAATTTTTTATTGGGTGATAGGGTAGGCGGTACGTTCGAATCTTTATGAAATAAATGCACATAATGTATTAGCACGTAACACCTCAATGGTGTAGGTTGGAGAATGAGCTTCACCTTTTTCTGTCTTATTTGCGTTGTGCGGAGAACATTTTTTCACCGTGGGTGTATAATAAGCGAGGCTCGTGTTTTTGCAATAAATGGAGTCGCAACTTTTGTATACTTAGGGTTTGCTCCGTAAATATTCTCATATCTTCTAATCTGGAGAAAAACAATTTGAAAAATAAGACAGAAAAAAATGTGGACCACACAAGAATAAAACAATTTAAAATCTCATGTGAAATGGCACATGTTTTGTTACAGGCTACAATTGAATCTTATTACTATATTTCCAAAAGCGTAGGAAATTACACACATTGTCATGATGAAAGATCAAATGATTTATGGTCGTTTCTTATCAAATTTTCAGAGAGCAATAGACAAACATAACTATTTTATTGTGGATTTTATTCATTTATACTAAATCTCCAAATATCTTCAGATATTGTTATATGCCTACGTATATAAATATTACCTACGCAATGCGTGCTATGTTGGTTTCCTTCTTTTCTTCAAGAACTCACCGTGGTATCGTCACTACAACTCTTGTTCATCTCATGTCTTCTCGCTATATTCCATTTCGCTATCACAAATATTTACTATATGTATAAGAAATGACAGGGATCTTTACTTATTATATCAGTTACCCATTGAAATAGAAAAGCATAAAAGTATTCCTAGATAAACAAAATGACCGAACGAAATTGGCTTCGTAGTAGGCGTGGCATACGATATTGGCTTCGTCGCCGTACAGATGTTCATGTGTCTTTATTCTTTCTCTTTTTGTCGTGAACGAGTGTCTTCATTTTTTCTTTTCGTTTGAGAAATAACACTGTCATTCTAAATTACATCTAAAAATGATAACAATAAGGTCCTTTGTAAGAGATTGATTTGGTTCAAAAATATGTCATATATCCTCATTTACATTTGTGTGAGTTAAGTGCGACAAATGAAGGTAAATTTGTTCGACATTATAATTGTATGTTTTTCTATTGCGATACAGTCACTTTATTAATAATTAGATTTATACATTTTCTCTTATTTAGTTACACACTTTACTTCTTATTATACGACTCACACTTTCGGTTTCAATTAAAACTTCTTTGTTATTTTTGGAACGTAAATTCGAAGCCTACGGCTTGTGGTACGAAAATATCTGGGAATGAGTTGATAAACATAGTTCCAATAATCAAACTGTGGACATTACTTCAAACTCTATACCTCTTGATTCTCTCTGGTAGCGGCCTAAATCGGACTTGACAATGCAATCAAACGCGGAACGTTCTATATGTTTGAAAATCAGAAATCTTTCCAGAGGCCTTTGTCAACGTAGACGAACTCAAACGTTACATTTTCTTTTATTCCAGGAAAATTAATCTCACCGAAATTTTTTTTTCCGATTTCAATTCATTCACTGTTACGACACACCCTAGCTAATTGGTGGGACGAGCATATAATTTTACGAACTTGAGATAAACAAACCCAGTGGTAACGACTTTCAGTCCAATCATCATGAAACTCAATTTTTGACAATTGTAACATAGCGTGAGCGACACCACAAAAATACATCATTAGAAGAATGTTGTCTCAGGTTACCTGAACTACGTAAAATGTTTCATAAGTCTATAAATTTAGGTATTATTTACTAATCTGTCATTAAGTTATTCAACACCCTGAAGTCCAAACGTAATTAACTAACAATTACACTCTTCGATTAGACGTCATCGCCAAGCACGGTTCTACAAATCGGTAAATTAACTAATAGTTCTGAACATCTAGACAGAATAGAGCAATCTGTCTAAGCACATCTAAAAGCATGTGATCATACGATACACTACATATGCGATCTTCCGACGAGAAGACTACGACCATAGAGTAATTAACTTCTACCGTCTCCCATGCTACTCGCAACTAGCCGATTTCACAGTTCACGGCTACTGCAGTCGTCGTATGCTGACTGTTCACCGTAGTTCGCCGCGTCTATGTGAAAACAAATATCATACAAGTGCAATGTAAAAACATTCATATAAAAAAATAACAAGAAAAATTAACCACCGTATTCTTTTATATAATCAGTTATCAAAATAAATTCTCTGCAATCTCATTTTTACGAAATAAAAAGAAGAAGTGTTAGATTTAAAATCGAACTCTTATATTCCATAATTAATCCAAATGTATAATAATTGTATGAAATACAAGATTTCGTTATGAGATTTCTTGTTGGAACAAAGTAAATAAATATTTTTTAATTTATCTACATGGACTTTATCCCGTCTCAAACTGTACTTCTATAATTCAATTTGATAGATTACATTCGAAAATCTGTCTATGATTTTATAATGTACTTTATAATGTTCAAGTAATCTAAAAAAATCCTTCTACTTTTTCAGGGGAATACAATATTACTAAATACCAATACCCAAATAAAATATCTTTTTTACCTTTTACTAACTCTCATTTCAGTGCTGTCTGCTAGTCTTATTTATATTGAACCAATTCTTTATACAACATTATGTTTTAACTGCTTAATACAATTTCGCCTTAAGCTCTCCCTCGTCGATATTGTTATTTTCGACAATGTCACATCATCCGACCTGTATATAGACTCCTATCCATACATAATTACGCTTAGCAATACCTCCATTGCACTCAACACTGACGTATTTTACTTACAAGTAACCATCGAGAATAATTGATTCTACTTTCGTTGATTCATACTCACATACATTCAGAGCGTTTGTTACCGCGTTCCGTTGTAGTATTCTAATGAACCATTCCCTCGAGGATAAAATACGGCAGTGTATCGTGGTCTCGAACTAATTATTCATTACCTCTCCCACCACATTAGTCGTAAAATCCTTAGTGATTTTTGTGCCTGTCACAGGTGCAACCAACGCAGTCTCCTCAGAGCGTGCGCACTTGTCAATTTTTACCTTGCAATGGTTTTGGGCACCCAAGGCCAAGTAAACAATGTAAAATGAGAAACTGGTCCCACAGGGCCATTGGAGCCTCTCGTACACGTATTTTACTTGCTCGCCTTGGACGTTTCCATAGCGTGGATGATACTTCGAGCACGTGAACGCACTCCAGGTCGTTACGAGTTCGACTTCGTAAACGAAGTTGCGCCTCGATCTTACTCTAATCGAGATTTTCGGTTACCTAGCGGTTTCGGATCCTCTGTGTCTCTTCTGTTTCGTTTTTAGTGGCTGGATAATATATTGCTAAAATGACATAAATATTGCTAAAACTGCGAGACTTAATTAATCTACTGTTAAATGTTTATAAAAAATTAAAAACAACTTGTCATGACTTTGTTTTATAAAATAGTTTTTAATTTCGAATTAACATAAATTTAAATCGCCAACACGCATCCAATCACAAAAAGAAGCACAATCGGTGTACGGTATAGTTTAGAAGATGCAAGAATATACAAGTTTTGAGTAATAACTTCCATATTATATGAAAACCAATCGCGAAAAAATCTTTTCATTGCGGAAAAGTCTTTCTCGCGCTGGCAGCTCGCTTTTGTCGTTCGTCCTAGATTTGTAGGTTTCATTCAATTAACTGCCTGTCAGTAGGTAGCCACTTTTTTGCAGTAATCCCGGTCGAGGGCCGAACTTTACGAATCTAATCACGAAGAGAGAAACGACTGCTATTAAATTCATTGTACCAACACCTCACGATGTTCGGTGAAGGCGCTTCGCTCCCGAAAGCTTGTTGAAGGCGAGCAGTGGAATGTATTTAACATCGAATACGGTCGTCGACCTAAAATCCTTTCGCATTGATACCATTTTCGATATGCTTGACGAACGTCGATTCACAATAAAAGCCGTTGTTATAGGATTCCTTGAAAAAGTAAATATTTTAGTTGATAAAGTAGTTTATTAATTAAAATTCGTTATTGTTCTAGAAAAATATAACATTGGAAATTTATGATTAGCCAGAAGTACAAAATTTTGAATGCGACTCACATAAACACTTAAAGAACCAATGATTTATATCACTTTGAGAGCTATGAATTGAAAGATTCAAGTTTGCTCAAATTCTAGGACAGTGATACAACTCTAGCATATTATTTGTCTTTGTATAATAACTTGTTTGTCTTATTTGAAAACTAAAAAATATGTAATTGACTTTTTAAGTGTCAGACTCGTTTTATTTTTATGGTAGATCTATCTATCTATCTATCTATTCGCATATATATGCGAAATACTGCGAAAATAAGCGAAAAAATAAAAATAAAAAATATCGAAAAACTATCTGACTAACTCCTCACAAGATCTCCTAAACTATAAGTCCGATTGACTTGAAATTTGACATAGTTGTTTTTCTCGGAACGCAGACTCTCAATAAGAATGGATTTTACGCAAATCCTATTTAAAAAAAAAATTTCATTCTATGATAAGACGCGGGCAAAAGCTAGTTAGTAATTTTATTACAAAGAAAGCCTTTTTGGTCGACTGACATATGATTACAAAGCTTAAATTATTCAAGTAAGCAAAATGGGGTTTGAAAAATGGTGTCATTTTGTAGGCATACAATGAGAAAACTTTTGTAAAATCACTGTCTCGAGGGCAGTCACGGGGCGCGAATCAGCGAATATCGAAATTTTCTTGTGGCTGTAAAAAGATCTAACAACTTCTTTGGTAACACCAAGAACGTGTTGGGTTAGTAAAATTATAATACACAAAAAATTTGTATATATTGGCCCCATCATGAAAAGACACAAAATGACTTAATGAATTCAAAAATGTTAGAATGAAGTTGTCTGAGCAACATCAAAAAGTTTATTTTATTTCTCATATTGTATGAAGCTCGAGTAGTTTACTTTTCATTATGGACTACATATAACAATTTTTTAAAGATCTTCCCTATCTGCTCCAAATCAATACGGAGTGCTAACATTAAGTATAAACCATATTTTTTCTTGTTTATTTACATTATTGGTTAGAATACGATAAAATAGTCTTTAATCCTTTTCTTTCACAATCAAAGAACTAAATTTTACGTAGCATCATCGATTTTCATGCAGACAAAGTCGCGAACAGAAGTTAAATGCATAAAGTTTGTTTGATGTAAATGAAATACTGTTCTCAATATCTACATTTACTTTTGATTCAATCACTTGAAATGGTGTACCAAAATCATTTAGTTAGGTGTAGTCAAAAGAAAATGAAACTATTGCGTCATTTGAACACGGATATATAGAAAGCAATAAGGTTGTAATCGAATATCGAGATGATAACGAAACCTCAAAAATGTGGAGTGTAATAAAGAATCTATATGCTTTATGATGACATACATTAGAAGAAATTACTCACTGTTCTTTTCTCCTGCTAGAAAATACATAAAAGTTAAGAAGATAGTAGATTATTATGTATGAAATTTCAGAGACATTACGACATCAGCAGAGATTTAAAAAATAGAAAGTTTCAGGCCCAGGGTTTAATTTTATAGACAATTTGATAAATAGTTCAGTAGGACCAATAATAAGTACTTTTTCTAAAAATATTAACAGAAGAAATCGAATGCACCACAACTTCGGTAAATTCATCACGTGAGCAACTTAAGTTAGATAAACTATGTCATTTTTGTGAACCTCGCCTATTTAGAGATATAAAAAGAAAAAACGAAAATCTGATCGCAGAGTTAACTGAATAGTATGAGACAAGAAAATATTTCTGCCTGAAATTATAGCGTGAAATTTCTTTTCTTCATTTCAGGAATTCATTGTTATAAAAAGTATTTATCAAATCACCGTTCTAATTAGTCCATTGAAAAGTTACATTTGGGGTTGCGTTTTTTAGAGGACGTAAAAGGGTAAAAGAGTCAATATTTAATTATTAATAATATTGCAAAATTTAGAATTAAAAAATTATAATAATAAAGTAAAAAAAAATAAAAAACAATCAATAACTGATGACATATTATAGGTACACGTTATAATATAGGTATAGTTAAGAGTACTGAAAATAGTACTCACTTCGACGCGTAAAACCTTAACTATTGACTTAATGAAAAATGATGCGATTGAAAGTTGTTCCTCAAAAACGATCTACAAAATGATCAGATATCATTTTTCGTAAATGATAAAAAAAGTTAAATCGAAAATATAAATTTTTCTCGAATTTCTGAAGATTTTCGCTTATAACTTTTTATTTATAGTTATACGACAAAAAGTTACTGGACCAAAGTTGTAGAGAATTTAATTTGTAACAAAAATGTTAACAAATTTTTTATCAAATAAATAGTTTAAGAGATATATCGTAAATACCATTTCAACCCCTATTTTCAAGATGGCGGCCGTGGGACAAGGTGGCGACCCTACAAACTTGTTTTAGCTTTTACACTGACCCCACACATCAAAAATAAAATTACGTCCTCTAAAAAACGCAAGGTAAGGCCTAAAAAATGTAACATTTTAATGGACTAAATAGACAATTTATTGAATTTAAATGTGCAAGTAAGTACGTTTTTAATAACGTTCTTTTGTGGGTCGGCATCGACACAGCGACATGGATCAAGGCTGTATTTACTATACTGTATATGTTTTGTTAGCGCGTAGTTATATTTATGCCAGTTTCATTATATGCATACATATATAACCATTGTTATTTGATAGTAGTCGGTTCAAAATATTAGAAATTCTAACTGAAAGTAAACTTCTACCATTACTAGAAAATTTCAAAGAAAAATGTTAGTTAGCTAATTTAATTTTCTCTTTATTTTTCGTAGTTTGATACGAAGTTTAAAGTATCTGTTTTAATTAGTACACCTGATGTGAGGAAAAAAGAAGAGACATAAATAGATTTAATATATTTCTACACAACGTTCACTTGTGTATGTACCCTATTATGATATATAAACTTGGTTTCGTATTTCGATGGAGTCAGAGGAGATATAGAGACACCATTTTTCATATAGTTTGCCCACAATCCGATAGCAATAAAAATATGCTGACAAAATGTATCAAAACAAGCATTGATTTATGCAAATTTTATTTTCACTCTCATGGCTTTTACAAAATCCTATATATATATATATATATATATATATATATATATATATATATATATATATATATATATATATATAGCAATGCTTTTGAATAAGTATTTTTCCATAAACATGTAGGTTATGTATAATAGGTAGGTCTTTGATCGATCCCTTCGTTCATCCATTCACCATCGTCGAGCCCACAAAGGATGGTAAATTTGAATAGCGTATTGATTTCATATTCAGCACCATTTAAGGAAGGTTTTTTTTCTAAATTTAACCCCTAATAGGAGAAAGGAGTGACGAATTTTGTATGGGCACATCGATCAATGGGTATCACATTTATATGGAAACACAGAAAAGTTTCTACAGGTCGATCAATGAATCTGCATCGATTTTTACATTTGATGACCGGGCGATGGAGGGCGCGCCGCCTGCTGCCGCGCCGCCATTTTCCGCGCATTTCTCGGCTTATAACCGTCTGATGTTTAATTGAGCGAAAGCGTCTTCGTAACCGAGAGCGAAATCGAGATTGAATCTAAAAGCGGAAAAGACACCGGAAGAATACATTACTAAGCCGGCTACATGGTCGTTAGCAAGGCGGGAATCGGAATTGAGGAGTTAGGATCGAAATTGAAGTCGGCATCGGTTTCAGAATTTGAGCATCGGGATGGGGACCGGAAATGAAACTGGAATAAAAACCAAAACGGTGATCAGAATCGAGCTCGAAAATGGAATTGGAATGACACAGATACAAAAGACGAAGGGATCTACTCTATGTCCATGCGGGCGAAACCACAGGCGACAGCTCAGATAACAAAAGCTCCTCTCGATTTTGTAATAAGTCGCAGTGTCAGCTGGGCCGCCCTGCTTTTCTCTACAATAACATCCCAATCTCTCGCCCGCGTCTTTATGTCTCGTACACAATGTCATTACGTCCATAAAACTTTGGAATTTGTCAAAGTAGATTTCTCGGCAGATATTTCCGAGATTGTTGACGAACAGGAATCTCATTCTAATAAAAATTGTAAAATTGTCGTACTCGGGAAGTATGTAATATCTTCAGCTCTGAACTCTCGTGAGTTATGAGCTGGTCTACTTTATTCCCTTATTTTTTTTCCTCAAAGTTTGTCGTTCTTGGCCGTACACTTGTAAAAACTTATTACATTTTTTTTTGTTTCAGGTGAAGGTGATTTTTCTGAAAAGAACTTACCGTGTTTGATAAACTAAAAATATTTTTTAATAATAATACAACTCTTCGAATCCCTACATATCTACGTGGATAACAAAAATAAGTTTTCATACACCAAATTCAATTTTAAAATATACGGGACACTTGTAAGAAGTTACATAATTAACAATATTAAATATTTATGATTTCAATCTCTATACCTATTGGTTTGCATAAGAATTCTTAACGAATTGTTAGCAAAAAAATATACTTTCAAAACACTTTCATATTAAAAAGTGTTGTTGGTGCAAAAATATGGATTGAAATAGGAAATTTGAGTGAATAAAAAAACACTTAATTTTATTACAAAAGTGTAATAGAATAATAAAACTTAAAACACTAATCACACACATAATAAAGTATTACTGTGAAATAAGGGTGATATCTAGTGTTGAAACAAAATAGCGATGTGTGCGTGCGTGGTAGAAGAAGGACGAGACGAGGGCGGCGGCGAGGAGTGCGCGATGACGGCGGGCCCGGCCGACGTGGAGCGCCCGCGCCGCGAGGTGCTGCTGAGCGCGCGCGGGCGCAGGGCCTGCTCCGAGCAGGGCCCCCATCCGGGCCAACTACTTCGTGAGTGTTCTTACTATTACGGGAACAAACCCAGCAACGACACCATCAAATCCTGTATGAATCTATGTTTGATGAGATACAGTTAAACGGCATTTTTACAGCTTATATAAGATACAAAATTCCCGTATGTAGTCTGTACTGTTTGTTTCTCCAATCTATGACATTGCGTCGGGCGGTAGAGGGAGCAGCGGTAGAGAGTATTACAGTCTATTTCTAGGACAGAATTACAAACAGAAATTGATCTTTTTGCATGCCACGCAGCAGTGTCAATTTTTTTATAAATAAATCACACAACATAAAGTTCCCTTATTCCGTATAAATTCATAAGTTGAATCAATGTTTTTAATTTTAATTTTTAATTAGATGTGACTAATAATTTAATTGTGTCATTATTATTTTGAATTAAATACGTGGCCAAGATGCTTAATAACATATAAATATTTACACTTTAAGTTTTGCTGCAAACCTTATGAATGTTTGTACTGAAAAGTCGTCAAATTTCTAAAAAAAGGTGTTTTCGTAGACGAAATAAATAAAATAAAAATGAAATGATAGTTTAACAAAAAATATAACGTAATCAAACAACGCCCCGAGCCTGCGCCGCTTCTGCCAAACATTAAACTTGAAACCAAATTGAGAGATCATTAGCGCTCCTTCCTATACATACATGTATAATGTAACAAAGTTGCACAAACGCTTTATTTACACAAAACTGTTTTCGCTCGTTCTTTTCTAAAAAAAGAACAAGAAAGGAATTTTCCCAAGTAAAATTGCATTCTAAAAGAATTGTATATTCTTCAAATATTTTGACGTATTTCATGGGTTATTTTGTAATCGGACATAACTATTTATTATAAGACATATTTTTCTTAGAATAATAATCAATAATATAAACTCGCGTCTATTTCTGAGAAGGGTAGGCAGAATTATTGTAAGAATATATTTGCTTCTCTGGCATCCATCAATCTTTTCATACAAGTTTGTCGGTTTCGAATGCTTAAAATTTGTATTGTATTAATATGATGTAGGTAGCTTTCAAATAACTAACGCCAGACTAAAAACAAAGTACTATTCTGAACAAAGTACTATTGTGCTAACTCAACTTTAATAATATTAATTATTCCATGTGATTTAAAGAATCTTCTTATAAGACCATCATTAGCAATATTTATATATAACTATATCGATCTGCTACATCGTTAACTTTTACCTATTTGCATTTCCTTATTTACAGTAGATTAAGTGACTTGCCAGCGATAGATAAGAATAAACTTGTTGTTTATTAAATAGGTTGTACATTACGATTTTGTCTGTATTATCTGGTCTGGTCCAACACTAAAATTTAAATATCTTTGCAAGTGTTGATACATATTGTAGTGTCTTAATTTCACCTACTTTGATCTAGGTGTATAAAGTAAATATGTAGTATTTTAAACAATAAAAATATAACTACAATAAAAGATCCCCGTTGTTGTTAATTTTTTTAAGTTTTCATTATAAGTTTTCGTTCATAACAAACATAAGTATTTGACTAACACTCGTGCCAAAATACTAAGATGAACATGACCTAATCTTCAAAATGTTTAAACAGCATGCATGTGAAAATGCATGTAGCAAATATAGCAATATCAATATTACATGTTTTTCCTGATAATTGCCAAAGCCTAATGTTCTTCACATAATTTTAACCTTATTTTGATGTCATAGTGTTCATTTTCATTCGCATTAAATCGCAGTTTATGTTCTATGCTGATTTCAATATTGTGGTTAGAAAAAAAGACTAATTCGTGGCATAATAATGCATGATCACGGGCATGAATGTCTTTTTCATTTTTTTATATTTTTTTCTATCCAAGGCTAATTCCAAAGTCACTAGCTCCAAACGTGTAAGTTTTAAATACAATATAGTATTTTTAATTTTGAGTTTGACAATTTGGACTGAGAATCAGTGTACAAAACAGAAAGGTAAAAATATTTCGAGGGTTAGGTATGAAATTCCCTCCTGAATAAACCTGATGAATCGAACCTGACGAATTTCAAAATTACAAATCATCATTACAATTCAATTTATTTCTGTTGATTATTATTATTATTATTAGTATTGGTATTACTAGTAGTAGATCTTAGAAATTTATTACTCAAGACAATATCGTTCTTTTGCATTTCAGAAAAAAAGAAAAGAAATTTAATTGATATTTCAAATGAGCTAGATCAGCAACATGTTCATAGATTTTCACAGAAAGAGCGCATCTCTTTAATATTTATGTGCGGTGTGTCCTTAGTTGAGGATTTTTTATTTTTCTTATATTTCTTCTGTCAAATTTTAATCAAATTCGGATGAATACCTCGGCGGTAATCTCTTCGCAAAAAAGAAATTAACGTCAGATTACAGAAGTTTTGTAATCAGAAATTCACAAGTAGCACAGCTACTGCGCAAGATACCCAAAAAAAATATAGTCCAAATGAGAACCTTTTTTTCTATGTCAGTTGAAAATCTGATACAAAAAAACGTCCATACTCATTTATAATTCAATGAAATAATTGAAAGAAGAACAAATTACATAACACTGAAAGTTTATAGAAAATTGTATAATATACGTGAGTGAAAGTCCCAATTTTACATTATACGAGAACAAACACAAGTACGGAGCAAAACAATTTCAATACATTTTGCAAGGTGTAAATTGTAATCGCGTACAAAGAAAAACGTTTTGTCGCTTCTACGAGCAAGTCATATTTCCAATACATATATTTTTTTGAATGTCATCGCCCCATTGAACTTAGCACCTGTTGTTCGCGATCAAAATACGATTTGGCATGTCTAATGATATTTTGATTAAGGCTATCGACGTCGGGCGGTTGACGTCAAATGCTAAAAACATTTAAAATCGTATTTATAATATTATGTTTCAAAGGAAATGGTCATGTTTATTTATGAAATCATAATTTAACATTGCTATTAGCAACAGAAAGAAAAGGAAACACGCGAAAGCTGTTAAATAATTCCGGGAAACCGACACTGTGCCGCTTTGTTTAGTTCGCCGTAAATCATGTCGAATCATTGTATACAAATGTGCCCGCTCATACCGACGGCTTGAGGTATGCGTAACCTTATAAATAAAGGAATACCCAAACGTGAGTGTTACGCGTCTGTCTGTACAATCTCATGTCAGTTTACGATCTTTCATAGCCTGTTTTCGTGTCGGCTCAGAGGAAAATACCCCAAGAAAAGCAGAAGTTGTCTTCTGTGAGGAGTTCCGAAGGCGATCGGTCATTACTAGCGTTCGTTACTGAAAGCGTCGTCTTTTTTTTTGGAATATGGTTTTGATAAAAAAAATTGTAATGGTATTTTCAGAACATATTAAAAACTAGGTTCCACCCGCGGCTGCGCCCGCGTGGACATAAAATTGATTTTCTTTTATTTTGTGTATCCACTGATACGATCTCAGCCTGATCACTTTCCCGTGTTCGATTCTGAACCCGATACTGCTGTCGATACCAATTCGTTTCATTCTTAATTTCGATCACGGTCCCGCTTCTGATTCTGGACCCAGTCTAGATTTAAACAGATTCCGATTCTGGGTCCGTTCTTGATCCTGGCCCCTCTCTCAAATCTTATTTCTGCAATGTTTTTCCTTCCGATGCCAGTTACGCTATCAACTTCAATTTTAGACCCAAACTCGATTTGGACTTTGATCCTATACTAAATTTTGATCATTCTCGGTTCTTAA
Organism: Eumeta japonica; assembly: GCA_005406025.1. Classification (NCBI taxonomy): domain Eukaryota; kingdom Metazoa; phylum Arthropoda; class Insecta; order Lepidoptera; family Psychidae; genus Eumeta; species Eumeta japonica. The sequence continues at coordinate 328,892 of BGZK01000410.1, forward strand.
TTTCGATTCTGCTCCCAGTCTCGCTTACGATTTAAATACCGCTAACGGTTACGATTCCGATTCGGATGAAGCCTGGGCAAATATTAGTATTTAAATTAGATTTAGGCTATATTATAGCTACCCATGAGTAAGATAGAAGTAACTTATATAAAATAAACGTAAATAGTAACCAAAATACACGTTAAATATTTGTAATTAATACTGCCGCCATATACTAATGAAAATTGTGTTCAAATTCGTTAAGCCTTTTCTGAGATTGACGTGCACAAACGGACAGACAGACAAATAAACAAATAAAATTTCAATTATTATTTATTAATTATTATCTTGGCCTCACTAACATAAGTACAATGTGTGTAAATTGAAATAATACAATAAATATTATTTCAAAACAACAATTTGTAGACACTGCTCGTTTACGTTTTTATTACATGTATTGACGAATTTTTTTCTATTCTCGTTCAACATTTGTGCACATAATTATATAAATCATTGAAATAAAATGAAATGAAATGTGTTCAGGGTGGATTATATATCGGTTGAATTTTCAGACAATTTATTACTGCGAGATTTTAATGACAACTAAAATGATTGCATTTATTCTTTTTATTGTTGAATTTCTTGTTCTAATACAATTCCTCTTTTCCTTTGCACTATAAATTCATTATTTTTTTAATGTAAATAAATATAATTTTTATATTTTAGATTGGACGATGTTTTATTAAATAGAAAATTAATTCCACATTCCTTTGGTTGTATAGCACTTGAGCAAACGAGCTTTTCTCGGCGTTTTTCCAGTTGGCCTTGAAAAAATTGGGAAAAGCTGCTTATTTAATTAAATTGAAAAACACGATAAATAAATATTTATCGCATTACCCCAGGGTAGTCGCCTATACAGAGAGATATAAAAAGCAAAACGTTGTTAAAAGTATAAACTTTGATCGATTTTTAAATCGTTAAAGCATTTTTCAAGACTAATCTATAAAATTTTTTAGTAGTTAATACAACGACACCGACTTCTTTTCCTTATCTTCATTGAAGCTATCAATGAGGATAAGTAAAAAAATTAGGTTAACCCTGTAGGCCAACCCTGAAACTTCCTGCTATTTTCGAGTTCAAAACACTCGAAAATATACGGGATTTGACGCGATTTTTTGAGTGAAAAACGGTTTGTTTAGATTTCTTTCGACAACGATTTCTCGCAAACTAATCAACCGATTTTGACTCGATTTACGGCAATCGACGTGTTTTTACAGGGTCAAGAGCTGGTTATAATTTGAAATCGATCGGTCAAGCCGCTTCGTAGTTATTCCAAAAAAACTGTTTTTTTTCGATTTGTTTGGACAACGATTTCTCACAAACGAATCAACCGATTTTGACCCAATTTATGGCAATCGACATGTTTTTAATAGGTCAAGAGCTGATTAGATTTTGGAATTGATCGGTAAAGCCATTTTAAAGTTATTTTGAAAAAACCACTTTAAAAAATTTTTTTTTTAGCTTTTTGAAAATTTCTCAAAATCTACCGGTCCAAATCGACCCAAACTTTCAGGAAATCTGGTAAAACTCTTTGGAACGCCGTTTAGTGGGCTCAATTCGGTCAAGCCGTTTAAAAGTTATAAGAGGTTTACATACATCCACACATGCACACACACACGCAAACACACAAACCACATACACACACACATCTACACAGACATACGGACATATCTCAGGGATGATCAGGGAAGCTTCCTAGACCCTCAGAACGTCGATATCTGATGAGAACTCGATTTTTGCAAAATGGGGTGAAACCAATAACTTCCCGAAAATTTTAGAAAATTTTCAATTTTCTTAGCGGGAAGTCAAAAAGTCAATGCACTACATATGTAGAAAGCCGCCATTGTCCGTTTTGGTACACCATAACAAAAAAGCATTAGTGATGTTAGGGGCTGGCGCTTGAGGTGCATGCCGTTTTCGCGAGGATGGGCGGCCTTTTTGCTCCTTAATTTTCCTTTTATTGAGCCTTTATTGATATACCTTGAATGAATTCTGATGGTGAATTAAAAAGGGGCAATCATTTCGTTTCGCTTTCTCCTGAATGAAGAACTTACTAAAAAAAACCCATAGACAAAGCGAGGGTTTCGTCTTTCAGTTTTGCGGCTGTCCGCCTGTCGGTCCCGGCTTGAGCTAATTTGCATACAAAAAGGCTACGAAAGGCTTCAAAGGGCTGGATCGATAGATTGTAAAGCCGGGTCATGATTGCAGAGTAATTAAGATTCACCTTAAAGCCGAGATGAAGGGTTGATGAGTGAGTTGTTAATTATTCAGTCGAAAATGTTTTATAAAATACCATTGTTAGAATTTTACTTTTTTTTTGTACCGACGACTCAATCGATCACTTTAACAAAATAAAACGTTTTGTCCAATTAAAAGTCACTTTTAAAGTTATCGTACAACTTCCAACGAAAGCTCTTTGATTTATAACAAATGTTCGCAGGAAGCGTTTCATTTTCTTCGACTCTGAAAAATTGAATTTATAACAAAGTTTTATCACATTTCAATTTATAGGAACGTACAGTTGGAGCTAATGCTACGTTTGTGATTACTGTAGTTTATAGTAAGTAGTAGTGTAGATGGCTTTATATATTAAGACTAATACGAGAATGATACGGTTGGTTTTTAAAATCAATGTATTTTTTCTATCTTTCTGTTCTGGAATTCGAAAAATTTTCATATAATTGGAAAGTTACTGTTTTCACCCCAATTTTCGAAAATCGAGTTTTCACCAGATCTTGACAGTTTAGGATCCTAGAAATATATTTCGATCATTTTCCGAGTGATGTCTGCGTGTGTGTGGATTAACCAATCGAAATGCAGTTTGCGACATTCAAAAGGGATTCTCTCATCTTATACTTCCTGAAACTTCTAACTAGTTTCGCATGGTAGATTTTGAGGAATCTCAAAAAGTTGTCAAAAAAAGGTTTTCTTGAAATAACCGCAATATACCTTTTTCTACTCTAGTCATTACATTTTTTTTCATATCACACCGCTTTATGACGTAACTGTTCCTACATCTGTCTTACAGAGCCACTGCACATATATTACGCATAGATCGCATTTCCACCGCATTAATCTACTTCTGTTTTTCTACTGCCGTACCAACTTTCACTACCTTACGTAAAAATAGAGATCAGGACCACATCGCGAACAGCTAAACGCCCTTGTTGTGAGACACTGTAAGTCGTGAAACACTATACTATTCATGATAGCAAGCTAGCCCCCATTCACTTTAATTCTCGCATTCACTCTCCTTTCGATATCTCTATCACGTTTACCATCATTTGTAAGCGGACTACCCAAGTATACAAACTTACACTTGTTCGGTTCTCTCATTTTCTATATTTATATTGCATTCAGTTTCGCTTTCGCTGTTTTCAAACACAATGATCATAGTCTTTCTAACATTAGCCATCTCCAGCAACTCCCACGCCGACGACGCAAGGATTACTTGATCGTTGGCGTACAGGAGGTATTTGACAGACAGCTTATCCATTCTTAGTCCACACTCACAATATTACAAATCATATAGACAGCATTCTAAATATTATAACTGATTTTAAACACAGCACAGTTACTATGCTGATTAATAGTAACGTTGTCAAATAAACAATCATTTTAAGTAGTGAAATTCGTCATTGTACAGGTTGGATGAATAGAGCAATACTTTATTCAGATTTTGATTAAATGTTTGTACCAGTTCGAATCTGGCCGAAGTTAGCAATAAAGCGGCATGTGTAAAATGTTTCATAGTAGCGGTTTCCACTGCGATTTTCGTACTTGATACAACATTCTAAATATCCCAGAAATTATTGGTTTTTTTTTTCTATTTTAATTAAAATGTGTTCCTCTATTAAGAGTGATATGATTATTTCTTTGTAAATAGTATTTTCAGATTCGCATACCAGAGTGATAAGAATTTCTGTTTGATATCCTAAGGGCCTTGTATAACTTATGTTTTTTATAACCTATTTCCACACTAAAAGGAGTTAAAATTCCATAAATGCGGACTAGTCTACAAGGGTTTTACAATTCACATAATGCGTTATGAAATTTGAAATTCAAGATTTGCATTACGGTAGTTTCGCTGATATTAGTGATGAACCACGATGAAGTTTATTGGATGTCATTAGTGTGAAATTAAAAATTAAAAGCAACTTTAATTGTCACGCCACGGCGATCACTTTGTATTGTAACATTATGGCTTTTTTACGGTTTCCTACAGTATTTTTTCAAATGAAAACTATTGATAATTTTCTGTACAATATTGTCAAATTGTATAAAATAATTATTGCAATGTAGTGTAGTTTAGTAAACGCTTTTATTATCATTAGCGTTAATATTATTATTTTTTTTTTATTAATACTAATAATCAGTCTTACACGTATAAGGAAAAAGCCAAGATTATAAAATTATAGCGGGTTTTCGTTTTTAAGTCAGGAATGGGCTCAACATCAAACCAAAAACTTAGAAGAAAATCTTGAGAATAAAATCTCTTAGTAATTAGTTATTACATTGCTAAAAGTTACACCGTCAAGTTTTATACTTTTCAAGACTATTTGCTTAAATTTTAGAGATGCCTTCGTATTGAGTGCTGCTTTAGGGCAACGCCGTAATTATCATTCAAAAGCTTAAATAAATGTTGGAATTCTGGACTTCTTAGTCTTCTAAAATCCAGATATTTTCAAATTTTTCCACGTACTGTGATTTCTTACGGTATCAATGGAGGATTTGCTGTTTGTCTAATTTAATAATTTCATTTCTTTAGGAATTAATTTTCAAATTGTGAAAAAGATTCGACAAATACAGAAAGAAATATCTCTGGGTTTCTGATCATAGGCATATATTTTTAAAGGTGCCATCTAAAACAATGAAGTTGGCCCCATTTCATTTCACTCTATCGGTATATCTGGCAATAAGAAGCTATGCGTCTTAGTGTTGAATTTGTGAAAACTTTTTACGATATATTTATATAAATAAGCACCAAAACATTTATGGAATTACTTGATATATAGGATTATCTTTTGAATTCAGAATATTTATTTTATAAATTTAGGCACTTAAAAAGTATTTTATGTTTCAAAAATGGTTAATTACTATCAAAGATAAATTGCTTAAATTTTTTGGGCACAATTTTTTGAGGCTAGGAAAACCTCTTTTGATTAGTTAGAAATACAGTATGATTACGATTATATAATGACTTACGTTCTTCTTGAAGTCTCTTATTGAGGTCGATTCAAGTACTTGATACTTACAAATAATGAGTCAAATTTAGAGCTACGTATTTTTTGAATTTTATTTTTGTAACATTAAATGAACTAGATGTGTTTATCGGAAAAAAATGTACACTGGCTAATTCATAAATATCGCAACCAAAAAAAATATGTATAAAATATATCTTACACTAAAAACATGTTGAATATGTAAATCACACATTTATTGTGTAATATTGTAGTTATAAATGCTAAATAATAAATTGTAGAACAGGGCGAAGGACTAGAATAAAAAATGTTCACTGAGTGCTCAGTGATTGTTACATGTATATATATAATAAAACTGTGGAACAAGCGTGTCTGTATATTGAATAAACTTATCAAAAACAAATCGAGGGTGATGTGGAGAAACCGACCCCCGTTAGGTAGATTGCAAGGCCGAGGGGTTATATCAAGCCCGAACGAACGTCCAGAGATTGTTGTGAATTAAATCATATTGGGTTTACGACTTAAGGGAATGGCGAATTATGTCTATATATTACAACGAAAGTACGCTCATCCTCCGAGGACTCGAATAGGATCAGTTGAATCAACTGGGTCTTGCTCTAGTGTGGATGACTTTTTTTTTATTACTTCGTCTCAGAAGGTAGTGACAACACATGCACGACACACACGTATTGCTCAGTACATAGCCGGAGAAGTAAAGAAATATCCATGAACGCATTTGATTTTATTCTTTTTATTTGCAGTGTATTCGAATGAATATTAATGTAGAATTCGTTTTATATCAATAAAAATTTAATCACTTATTTATTCAAAATACAATGTTGTGTCGCGATCGAGGCTTGGAGTTTTATAAGAGATTCCGTAAAGTTTATCGAGTTCGTTTAGTTACATAAATCTTTATGGTAAACATTTTGTTAGCAATCTATACTTTTATAACTACAACTCGTAATAATTAGAGTCTCGAATTGCTATTGATTACGTGAGAATTTTTTTCAGTGTACGGAATTTACAGCTAATAAACAAGATAAATCAACCTATATTGGAACAGACATATTCTTTAATTGTGATTAATAAAACTATATTCATCTCTCAGAACTTGGACGCCATTGCAACTGAATCGCTATACCCTGCTCGAGAAATAATTGACATACAAAATTGAAAAAATAAAATTTCTCTTTATTGTAAGGACTAAATTCAGCTTAACGATCAGTTCAAGGTATAACTCAATATATCAATATACGGTTATTACAGTAATACACAGTTTATAAAAGTAATCTTTTTCAAAAAATCAATTGTAATATTTATTACAGTAACTCGTAGCAAATGCTTAAAATATTTTCCTAATTGCTAATATACCCTGACCGCTTTTCTTTAAAGTTGTTACATGTGTATATTTCAAATAAATACCAGACAAAGGCGAATACAAAAAAAAATAATAAAAGACTTTTTAAACAACAAAGCTTTTATTCAAAAATTCAGGTGTACTTAAACGAAAATAATAAACAAGTTTATGCAAGGGTTACGCTAATGAATGTTACTTGTATAGATAAATATAATAAAATAGACCGATCGAAATACTGCATAAAACTATCCACTTGTTTAGGCACGATGTTAGAAATAATCACTGAAAAAATAAATATTTATAACTGTGCCTAATATTCTATTATAGCAAGTAATTTCAAAAGCTTGTAGCGCAAATAAAAAATCAAGAAATATCAGAGATATAAGAAATATAAGAGAAAGAGAAATATCAAGTAAATAAATTTCTTATATAATACAATCTTTTGAAATTATTTGATATTATAGAATATTAGGAACAATTATGAATATTTATTTTTTCAGTGATTATCCTAAGATCATCATCATCTAATTTACTATGTCCATCTATATAAATAACATTCATCACCACAACCCTTGTATAAAATTATTTATTATTTTCGTTTTAGTACAATTGGTTTTTTGAATAAGAGCTTGTTTTTTAATTTTTTTTTAGCAATAATTTTGTTTCCAACGTTTTAGTTTAGTCTTAAACTAAGCATTTCTAGTAATACATCATTGTTGCAAGTGATTTTTGATCTAGATTCTAGTTGTGATTCTGTCCCTTTATTTAATTGTTTTTTAAACTCATGCGTTTTGTTTTATCATTTTCTTCAGAAAGTTTGTCTTTACCTTTGTTTTTGGTTTTTCGTAATCTTCTTTTTCTTTGTATAGACGTTTCTTTTCCCATGTTACACCCAGAAGTAGCGGATAATTAACAGTCAAACGCCCTAGCAGCCCGGATAGAAGGATAAGGACTTAATTACAACAAAGTGCGCCCTAGTGCCCTAAGGTGATTCGTTCGCAACAACATATTTTCGACATTCTATCGTCATTCAGTACATCAGCAGGTGAGGTGAGGTGAGCAGAGGTGAGGCCATCATTTCCACTTGGGTGCGTTACATTCAGTCCCTTATTTCAGGTCGAACCTTACTCTTGTGTGGCGGAAATCGCCGACCGGGTTTGAATTTGGACTTTTCTTTCTCTTAGACAGGTAGTAGACTAATGCTAACGACTTCCATCTCATCGATCTTTATAATCACAAACGAGCCTAACCTCTTGAAATGTTTTAAAACAGGGTTGCTTTGACTAACTTCCAGACCATGGAAAGTCCAGAGATAGCACTCTGGACTTCTCGAATGTAACCAAGCTAAATCACGCGGGCCAGACAGGACAGGTCTATCTTGTTTAATTTAGAAGCTGATTTCTTTACCTTCGGTCTCCATCATCAGAACTTAGATATCCTATTGAGTGTTTGCCACGACAAAACAGATTAGTCCAAAATCAATGGGTTTATTTTATTTAGTTTAGAGTTCTTAACGCCACCTTCCGACTCCACCGTCAGACCAACCCTATGGTTATTATGTCGTCATCAAAAATATGCCAAATTTGAGTCCAATTAAACGTCAGGAAATTATTCAAATGTAATAAAAAACAGATTACATCAACACTAGCTTTACAGATAGATAATAACTTTCCACAAATAAGTTGTTTAATGAGGTTTGAAGGAAAAAATAAGATTCTAGTCAGTTTTCGATCGTAAATGCCATAAAAAGCGTTGCTATTGTCTCTAAGAATCTGTTTATCAACAGAATAATTTCCATAAAATCATGAGATATAGCGCTTTTCCATTCATGATTGCGAAATATTCAATTTGTATAATATGTCAATGAAATCGGTGTCAATAGAAAAAGTAATAACATAATAATAAACGGATTTTGAAACTTGGTCTATTTTAATACTTTCATTTTGAAGTTAATATACAGGTATCCATATCGACTTTCACAGGAAAATAAATTTTGCCTAACTTGGAAGAACATGTAGGCGTAACGAGAAGAAAATCTGAATTTCCACGCTTACGTAATTGTTGGCACAGCTTGTCTAACCTACGTAATTGCTGAAAATCCTTGAATATCGGCTCCGGTCGCTTCAATAGTTACTGAAGCAATTGAGTGAAAATAACCAGAGATACTTATTAAGAAAGATTAGGGTTTCCATATCTGCTATACCAATAAAATTGGCTGAAAAATAAACAGTGATGATATTATTAAAACGAAGATGACATAGCAACAGCAATAATAAATAAATGATCTTAATTTCAGATTATTACGTTTTAGGTAGTCTTAATTTTATTAGGGCCTTGCGTCTAGAAAATATATTAAAAAAGCAACGACTCATGAATCTACAAGCGCGTTAAATTACGACACATTTTGCATAATGACCCCACCTCACTGACCTGGCTCTAATTTCTTTTTGAACGTCATTCAAAGGAGCGAAAAAAGTGCTGTGATGTGCTCTTGCACTTACAGAAATTAGAATCAGGTATAATGCAGAAATACGCCAAACTTTAAACAATTTTTATTTTCTTATATATTTCGGAATGTCTGTTTACTATATGCCGAAATTTATAATAAATATTAAGAATGCTTTTTTTATAATATACACATATATATAAAATTTTAAGTCTGTCGAATGGTGTGCGTATCCCTCAAAAAATACGGACGGATTTCGGTAAATATATATTTTTATTTTTTTTGTATATATGGTCCTTATCTAAAACACAAATGATGAAAGCAACAATACTTAGAATTCCGTGGTTTAGGTTTATATGAACATTACGAAGGACCCTTGGGTTAAACAGATTTCGTCAAAAATTTCCCAAGTTGTTGTCACAGAAAATGTTTAGAGTTGTTTATGTTCCCGTGATTGTCTTCTGTGATATAAGGAAGCACCCTTATAACTTGATTGCTTTCGATGAAATTTTGTATGGAGATACTTCAACGCCTAGGTTAAGTAAGGCTTCTGTAAAAAAAATTAAACAAATTCAACTGAAAATTTCACAATTTGTTCTTATTAGCGATTCGATTTGAAGAAGTTCTTATTAACGATTCGAATCCAGAACGATTTCAAAGTTTCTAAGAAATTACCTAGTACTAATAAGTACAGTCTGCTTAAGCACGAAATAAAAAGCGTTAAAACGAGGAGCGAGGATGGGACCGGAATCAGAAACAAGCGGTGTGAAATTGGGCACGAGAGCCGCAATGAAATATCTACTGACATAAAATGTTCTATTTGGCGGAAGTCAGAGATGTAAAAAATGCGTTTATATTTTCTTATCTTTTCATGACTAAACTGTTGACCCCATTTTTATGAAATTTGCCAGATAGATAGCTTATATTATAAAAACAAGCATGTATTACTTTTTATTGATAATGACTTAGTAAAATATAGGTGTTAAACAAAATATAGAAGTTCAGGTCAGCACAATAACCGACATAAACACGAGAAGCTTGAATGTACTTTTAGACGTAAAATAAAAAATAACACTAAAAAATACCATTTCATGTATACTTTTAAAAGCAAAAAATGCATATTTTTATGAAGTGTGTATTGATATTCTAAGTAATTTATAATTTTGAAACTAAACACTATGAAAATTGAGCAGGTCTGTATCGCATAGAAAAATTGAACGTTTTCTATTATACAATTAGAATGTATATTTTAAAATATTTCCATAACTTTTTTTGCAAGATTATTGAAAAGAAACATTTCAAATGTACAAAAAGTAAGTGAACAATCAAAGCGAGAGTTGTGAACTTATATCTTAAAGTGTTCTTTATAAATTCCTTGCTTTTAAGTAACGTTTTATCAAATTCGTGAGCGAGAGAAAAGTATGTCTTCTTACAATTTAGTCGAACAAATATAATTATAGTTTTTTGTCTTATATCTATGGATTTCGTATATTGCATTAATGATTAAAATTTATTTATATTTTCCTTTGAAATATTACATCTCCTCTTTTATTATTTATAAAACTTAAAATATAACCCATCCAAACCGCAATAGTTACATTAAATTAAATTATATAAACTCAAGTTTCTTTCCTAGCGAGATAAATAAAAACCACAATGCCCCATTTGATACGACCTTTAGGTACTTGCTTCTCCCGCTTCATTGATATTCATCGACCGTTTACCGTAAGCTTGTCGATTACGGTTGGCTTTTGGCCCTTCTTTAATATGCCACTAATTTGGGCAGCATAAGATTTTGTAGGGCGCCCCCTTACGTATATTTCCTTCTCACAGATTCCTTCTACAGATTTCTTTGGTTAGTATTAGACTAATTTCATTCGTTTATTCTTTTCAGATAATCAAATCACTTCAACACAGGTTCTCTTTTCTTAGTCCCTATAATGTTCGTTTATTTGTTTAGGCAAATAACAGTTCAATTACAAAAGATACTGCAAAACACAAATCGACCTATAATATCCGAACATATTTAGTGTAAAAAAAAAAAGAAAATTAGGATTTGCTAAACAAGAAACTATGAAAGTATTATTGAGAGCGTTGAATTTCAATATTATCTTAAATTTGTAATAAAATTAAACTGAATAATAAATTACCCACTCTTTTTTTTATAAATATTCATCGAACTGGAAAATATCTCTTTCTTAACATCATATTGTTCCATAAATCTATTATTGTAGTTCATCATTAATTGTAAATATAAATCACAGCAAATACTCTCATGTAATTCATCAATTCGTATGTGCAGAGTACGGCAGCGGCTCGCCGCACCTGTGGGGCTCGGGCGGGCGTCGCGGCTGGTCTCGCAAGCGCACGTCGGCGCCCCAGATGTCGGCGCCGCACGGCTCCATGCCGCGCGTGGCGCTCGTGCTGCGCTCGCGCCGCAGTTGGCCTGTCGCCCCTCAGTCCTACCGCAGGTGAGATCTTACAGGTTTTCGACAAATGGCTAAGTCATGGTTGTGTAGCCTGAGGCGATAATGGGCTAAATAAATTTTGCATTTCTGAGCATTGATGATACAAAATGTATATGGTGTTTTTTTTAATGTAATTTTAGAGGTCATAGTTTTAGAGACATTTAAGGAAGAAAACGAAAATCAGGCCATCCTTTCGTATCTTCTAGACTACTAACCTAGAATTAAAAAAATTGTGAAAAAGATTGACTTTACAAGCAGCTTATCCCCAACTATTAATCACCTATTGTTTTCGAGTTCGAAGCGCTTAAAAACAGATTTCTATACGTTTTCATTTAATTTTATATTTTTTTGATAATGAAAGATTGAATAATTTGGGACAAAAGTGATCTAAAGTTTTTTGGAGAAATAAGTACTTTTTAATTATTTACCAGAAGAAGCCCTATGGTGGTGAAAAATCATATTGTCTATGTGAATACTATATACTTGGATATAAGATGTTTGTGTTCATATTTAAACTGCCTCTAGAACATATATATGGCCTAATTTTAAACCCAAAAAGAATGCAAGGTTTTTGGATAAATAATGACGGACACGCGCGCAGGCGCGCATTTCAAAAAACATTTATATGATAATTTTAGTTTTAATATTTCTCCTTTAATAATTTGCAAGAGGCTTGCACATACAGGCACGCTCGAATGCACGTACAAACATATAGACATTACATGGGAAATTGTCAAAGTACATTCTTAGATTCCTAAAACGTAATGATTTCATGAAAACCCGAATTTTAAAAATCTGAGCGAATACAGTAACATCCCAATTCTTGAATATTCTTCAATTTCCATACCGGGAATTTAAAAAATACAGAATATAGGGTCTGAGCCATAGTTTAGGGGAAAACTTAAAGTAAAATCTCTGATTGGCTGTAACCTTGATAAAGTCGTATTAGTTTTACGAGGATACATCTATGTATAAGAGGATATTTAAGCAATTGGAAGAACAATACGAATTATTGTTTCAAACTGAGTTTATCGAACGTAGGTCGATGATTCGAAAAGTATGAAATATACCGAAATAGGTTGATATTTAAATTACGTATGAAGGTAAATCATGAGAATTGATTCATTTTTATGTATTTTGAATTCAAATATTTCCACAAGATGATTAGCGTTTCGATGTGAGGTTCTATAGCGGGTAGAACTTGCTTAATCACTTTTCACTCAGAACCACGTGCGACATATTAAATGCTTCATGCCAGTCGAAGCCCACGCTTTAGCGAATTATCGATATAGTAGATCTCATAGTAATGCCGTTAGCGTATACGCTCCTGTCCACGAAATGACCCCCTATTGCAAACGAAAATATTGTATCCACGTCGAAACCTAAGCCTTAAAAGTCCTATAGGATTCGGAAAATATTTTTTAAGAAAAAAATGTGTATAAAATTAGTTGTTTAATTTCATAGAAAACTGAGTTCAGGTCTATTGGCTGCTACGATAGCGTATGTCTACAAAAGAGTCAGATTTCAATTGTAATCTACAGTGACGTTTATATTTTATTTATTACAAATAAATTTGGGTCAGATTGAAAATAAAACATAATAATTAATATCGTCAAGTATTATAGTACGGAATCTTAGCCACTTAGCCGCTACTCCGACTCACTTTTAGCCAGTTTTTTTAGTTGTAAAATAATCTATAACCAGATCCTATACTTAATTCTATGTACTGGCGGAGAATTAAAACCCAGAGCCCTTACAGTTTCAGCAATTTACTTTACTACCCGAAATCAAACTTTAACTCGCAGGCTAGAGTGTGTATAAGAGAAGATCATATATCAAGTGTTGGAGTAATAAACACCTAAAAATCAGTTTTTCTTAACAATTAAAAAAAATGTACTATAGCCTCACATATAATTTAAAACAGTGCTAAATAAATTAGAAGTCTTTGTGGAAACATGTAAAACGGCAGTGAAACAAGAAAGTAAGACATAAGTTGTACAACTGTCTTCGTTACAGAGCCCTTTCGTCTGCACCTATGTTATCACCTTCCTATATATTAGAAACTGCATTCTCCGAGCTGCTAGAAAAATTCTAATGAACATTTTCATCGCTATGTCTATAAGAAACTCTGTCTATTTCATTCTCTGAATAAGTCGAATCCTCAATACCATCGGCATTTTCTATCTTAAACTCGATGAGAAGTTCATCTATTCCCTTTACATATAATGCTAAAATAAAATAACATTTATAAGCCATTTATAACAACAATTTATCAGTCAATGAGCATACTTTGTTTTGTAAACATACATCTTATTTTTATTGTCAAGGTAACGTAAGAAGTACTATTACGATCAAAATTTGACCGAAAGTCATTTTAAAAGAACAAATAATGGAGTCGAAAAACCTTACACACTTTACAAGGAACAAATTCAGTTCACCACGAATTACATTATTTATGCCGTATGTTTTGCAAAAATAATACAATACATACATTATCACACTATTGTAAGAAAAATAGTCACGTTCTTAAAAAAAAGTGATATTTCTATAAGCGACTAATGGATTTACTCAAGTTATTGACATGCCACCATTGTCACCTGTTTGTGACATCATCATTTTTATCAATCATCGTCATTTCTTTCTAAAACGTTGCCCTTAGTGCCGAAAACAGACTTGTTCCACTCATAGACCGTTCAGTCATATCAGTCAAATGTCAGGTTTTAACAATGATAGCCCTTTTTGCTCTTGATAGGACACGAGTTTTGTCTCTCTGACAACTCATATTTCTAGAAGCCCAGGCCTTAGGAGGCTAGACGCAGTTTATTCCGAACACTCGACATTCGATGAAACTGGCTATCCCTATTTAATCATTATTGCCCCGAGCATCGTCATTCATTGTTTTACTCCTCAATTTTACAATATGTAACACATATCATATGGATGTTGTTAATAATTCGTCTAGGACTGTAGGCGCGAGTACCACCTGGGATCGACTCATCCAGGAACAGGTAATGTAAACGTACTGTAGACAGAGAGACGTATTTGCTCTCGGCCATGCGTCGCTATCGAGACAAAAAGACACTATTCTAATTTTTAGGATTTTTTTTTTAAAAGCGCACTCTAAATAGAGGCTCAAGCGGAGGAAAGTCTTTTAGACTGAATGGATAATTTGTCACAATGGTGATAAATTATCCATTCAGTCGGACCCAATCATTAAAATACATTGATACATTCGACTCATGACTCCGACCGCGCGAATTACTGAATAAATAAATTTTATTTCCATAAAACATTTATCACATTAATGTGGTTTCATTTAAACATTATAGTTCAAACACGTCGTATCTAATACAATTTAGAAGTCAAAAAAAAAAATCAGAAAGTTTAAGCTTTCTGTCTTCGTACTCAAGTACGAACAAGTTTCCCTTCTCCTTTCTTATAGAGAATGAGAGTTCCGGTGACCCACTCCCCCTCTATTAGATATCCCATTCCTTACCAAAAGGTTGGCACCGTACTAATAACTCCTCTAGGATTGCAAGCGTCCAAGGGCGACGGTCATCACTTATTTTCTGATGGTTTACACGCTTGGCCCTTAGCGTTATAAAAAAAATCTATATTCCATTGCTAAAGTCATTACTCTAGCATTGTCTATAAAATGCTACAGATGTCTATATCTGTGATAAAGCTCTGTAATAGATGTATTTTGTATGTAATAGTTGTATATAGTATTATAATAGATGTCGCTGTTTCATGACAACCATACTAAAATAGGAAAATGTATGAAGGTATACAACGCGCTATAAGAGCTACAGGAAAGCTATTGAAGATTTGATCAATACCCCAGTATTAGCTGTGCCAAGGAAATCCGACATTTTTATAAAAACGGCTACACCCACACTTGTCCGTCCAGTAAAATCTGAATATACAATCTTCTGCATATACAAACCTTAAGTATTTCTCGTAAAATAAGGTAAGATCACAAGGCAAATGTAATTTAAGCCCCAATTCTAATCGCTATTTTGAAAAGTTTATATCCTTGCGAAAGCTAAAATCTTCTCAATCTTTTATTGACTCGCTAATCTACGCCTAACTGTATCATTGCCGCCTTTATAAATCAAGTGACTTTACTCTACGGCAACGAATCTCATAGAATCAAAGTTAACCTTTACGTAATAAAAATTGTTAAATAGAAATGAAAAATTATAGATTTTTTTTTAATTTAAACACATATAATAATAATTACATTAATTTTATATGTTGGATATTTTTTCGGCGAATAAGGAATAAGATATTTCACATAAAATCCTTTTTTATTTATCTACTATAAATAATAAAAAATAACAATCTATATGATTGTATTTGTGAAATAAATACTTTAAATTTAAATACATCTATTAGAGCTGGGTTTACCGATTCCGGTAGGGGAGCCCTTGAGGGGATTTCGGGATTTACTCTAGCGCGGCAAATTAACATAAGGGTGCATCCTTGTACCCTGATGAGTACCTTCAGCAAATATCAGCCCCATATATATCGCCGCCCATCAAGGATAAGGAATCAGATTAGTAAAAAAAATGATCATCTGAAATTCTCGAGCGCGTCAGATTAAAGTAGGGCGAGTTATTTACTTGCTAAAAAGTCTATATTCCACTAATTTGACAATTGGCAATGACGAGTTACGTAAAGAAGTGGGAGGGTTACAAACTTGTAAAAAAAATCATCTCGACATTTTCGAGCGTGGCTGATTTTTTTCTTATTTTGAAACTTATATATAAACTTATAAAATATAGAAAATGTTAAAAATTAGAATAATTATAGTAATATAAACTCACGTCTATTTTCCAGAAGGGTAGGCAAAGACTATAGATTTCCATATTCTTTGCATATATTGCCTCAATAACATCCATCAATCTTTTCAAGCGAGTTTGTCGGTTTCAGGTGCTTAAAATTTGGCCCTTTTTTAATATGACACCAATATGGTCTGCATAGCATTTTCTAGGGCAACCCTTGCCGACCTTTTGATCACACACATTCGCTCTATAAATTTGTTTTGTCAGTCTACTTTTATTCATCCTTTTCAGATGGCCAAACCACCGCAACAACTAATCTCTTTCTACTCTAGTCACTACATCTACCTTCAAACCACATCGTTCTCTAACATCACTGTTTCTACATATATCTTTCCGAGTTACACCACACATACTACGCAACGATCGTATCATTACCGCAATGATCCTACTTTCATATTTTTTCTGCCATCCCCAGCTTTCACTACTATACATAAGCGTAGGGATTAGGATCCCACGATGGATAGTCAAGCACACTTACCGTGATACGCTTTTGCTATTCATAATAGCGAGCAAGGCTCCATTCAATTTACTACCCGCATTCACTCTTCTTTTGATATCTTTGTCATGTTTACCATCATTTGTAAACTGACTACCCAGGTATACAAACTCTTTCATTTGTTTGACTTTCTCACCATCTATAAGTATATTGCATTCAGTCGTGCTTTCGCCCCTTTCAAACATCATCACATTAGTCTTACTGACATTTATTTTTATACCCTTTTTATTAACAGAATCATTCACTTTATTTACCATCTCCTGCAGCTCGCACATCGACGGCGCAAGAATTACTTTGTCGTCGACACACAGGAGGCATTTGACATATATCCTTAGTCCACACTCATACTGTTTCAAACCACACAAACAGCTATCCATGAATAGGTTGAACAGCCATGTTAAAACTACACCTGACACCCCTGCGGATGTCAAAACAGTTAATGTATCCCCTATTTATTCTTACTTAAGCACTGGAGCCCCTGTATTGGGATTGCAGTGTAAATTAGAAAATACATCAATATTAAGACTCAATGAGACCTAAATGTCTCAGTCAAAAAAAATGTTTGTGCTCCGCTTAAAGCGTCGCTAGCTAGATTTCAGTGATTACGTAAATAGTAAGTTCAAAATAGAGTTCTATTACACATACACCATATTATCGATAAATAGTTAGATTCTTAATTCGGCGCCTCGTATTAACTACATACATTCACATAATGCGAGGCATTTTATTACAACCTCAATCTAAGTGAATAAAACAACATCGCCTCCGAAAAAATTGTAATGACGAAGTTACACAAGCCCGTTTTATACAAATGCCCAAAAAAAATATTGAGCCTTAAGAACTTCGGCGTAAAGCAAAGGTTTTATGTTAATTTTGTTTATATTTAGACCACAATACATTATGTGTTGTTTCGAATTTGTTATTAAGCTCCATCGCTAAGTTAAGAGTTGAAGTCGAAGTTCGAGAAAAATACCCACACGGACACGGTAGCGGAATAATGAGGAACCGAAAGCCTGGAGGGTTGACATTTTCCCAGAGAATAAATGTGAGTTGATGTAGAAAGTTCTCTCGTAGATAATAATAATTCTATTGTTAAAGAAATTTCCTTAAGAACGCTTAAGGAATTATATTGGGGAATTATGTATGATGTCAATTTTTTATGAAATATCATTATTGATATTGCGGAACGATGAAATCAATAAATATGTGTGAGGAATTCCGAAAATTTCTGAATTCTCATTAATAAGACCATATATTGTGTTTATAATATATTTATTGTTATGCTTTTCAATTACTATCCTTGTGTTTTGAGTCTATATATTACAGTGCAATGTTCTGACTTGCCTAATAAAGAGGCAGCCACTTTCTTACCAATGCTACGAATATTTTTTAATTTATATCGGCAAGTCTTCAAATGAAAAAACCCATTTTACCGACTGGCTTTATTTAGGCCCACAGCAATATATCAGATCCCGTTGCATGCGAATATATAATATATAGCCCATAATTGTCCACGTTATGTCTTTTCATTTTATGACACCATTTTATATGCAGTCGTTTCAAATCGTCCGTTACATCACGTGATATCCATTGAGTGCAAAGCTTCCAAACTTTCAGATGTACATGTAAAATCTTTTGCACTTGGCTCGTACCAATATTTAATACAGTACGAATTTATTCACTAGTAATCAGTTTCAATTAGTTATCGTATAGTACCAATATTAGTTTCAGTTTCGGTAACTGCAATTGTCGGTCGAACTTCACATAAATAATCAAAGAGGTGTTCTGGTCGTTCATTTAGACTTGGTCGTCCAAGTCCGAATTTAATGAACCAGGAATGCATAGAGCTACAAGATGGAGCTTCATCACCAAATGCCAGTTTAAGTTTGTGACAATTTTTGTTAACTTAAGTCACAGCGAAAATCGTAAAAATGATAGCGCAGATATTCTCCGGACTTAAATTCATTATAATTCCGACACAAGATTTCAAAATTATGCCACAATGAAAAAACAAATAACAATCGACATAAACCAAAATGTAACTTACTCCCGAAAGGTTCCATTTTCAAAAGGTCAGTTCTAGAAATTTTTAGTATGACCTACGTGTAAAGGGCGAATTTTATAACCGATCCATCGCATTGTAACCCGTTTGGTTTACGACCCAATCCCGAAGATATCCCATCGCACTGTCGTAACAGTTACGACATCTGACTACACAATCACATCTGGAGGGCCTCGATGTGATTGTGTAATCATTTTACATCATAATGCTGCTGCCAATTCAATAAAATTGTATCTTTAAATTGCATATCTTCGTTCCGTGATGGTCTGATATATTTTATAATGTAACAATTACTTCTAGAAATTGTTACATAATTCTTGATCGATGGAAGTAATCTTTAAAAAATTCGAATATGTCACAATCATAAAGACTGTCGGACCAATAACAGTAACTGTAATTTCTATGATTAATAATAATTGCAGTCATAATAATTGTTAATTCCATTTTTGAATGAGTGATTTTTTAATAAAACTAAATGAAAACCCACTTTTAAAACAATCCCCTTAAAAAACCTTGAGTTTTAGTATGTGCGTTTTAATAATCGGTATATACTTTATTAATATAATGGATAGAGGGACACACATAATGCTTACTAGACAAATTACTGGTTGGTAATTTTTTTCGCTTAATCAGTCAATTATCGTTTTAAATAAATTTGTCAAGAATTTTTTAGTCCTAAAATTAGTATAAAATAACTTACAAAACTTGTCCAAACTTTAATTATTCTTATTCCGATAAAGACTTCGCCCGTGATCTATAGTACCAAAGGTCTAATCGAAGTTTATAACGTCGCCTAGGAATACGACGTGACAGTGTGACTAACTTCAGGCTGCGTTCGCAAACATTCAAACTGCCACGAATAGTGATTCATGCCGACAAAGGGGTCAAAGTTGAAGGTTTCTAGAGAGGGAAAAGGGACTAAATGGAAAATGTTCTTTTTTCTTCAGCCAACGTCATCCACCCGCATAGATGTATCGGCTTTCGATGCGTGTGTGATTAATTGTTGTGACTTTTAAGGTGCGTCATCGCGTCTATGTGAAATATAGTTATGTTACTTCAATGTGACGCAGTGATAGACTATTAAGTTGACGTGGAACGTGGCGCCGCGCTACCCACCGAATTTGCAGTACTACATACTATAAGCACGCATGTTTGTTTATTTTTAATATTCTTCACCCAGGCACAAGAAAAGTGAAATCGTGCATGGTACATGTAGTCATAGTTCTATAGTGTTCATAAAAAATAATAAGGTGATGTTATACTGTTAATAACACACGAAACTAGGTATGGACACCATTTTCGATTTTTTCAGAGGACTACCCATATGCATATTGACACATGTTGATATGTATACTTAAAATCCAAAACACTTATATGTTTTGGATTGTTATCCCGCGAAGCGTTCATTGAGCAAATCATATTTCAGATATAATTAAAAAGAAAAGTAAACACCATTAACATATTTACTAAAGCTATATTATAGAGTGAAATTATATTGGAGGAACTTGGTTTGGAAGCTGGCAGCATCTAGTATGGCTGTTGGAACAAACAGGTTTTTTTATCGATCTGCTGCTGCAGCGTATCTTATCACAATCGATTTACTTCAGATTAAGGAGCGTAAACACTCTGTACTGGATCAATGCCGATCGGAAAACGATTGACGGTAGTTGTCGCCACAGTGGTGACAACGTCCGACGTTTCAATGTGCTCTTCAATGCACGTAGCATACGGTTTAACATGACTCGGTCATTAGTCTTATCAGTCAAGTCGCACGTGGTTAGGAATCGAATTCAGTATTTTCTAGCGTAAAAAAAGCTACTTTAACCATCCGGCCGTCATCAGTATTGTCATAACCCCTAAATATTTTGCTTTCCAGATGAATGAATTCATAATATTTTCCTTTTAAATTGCAATCAGTTTATGCACATCAAAACCCAAAATTTTATTTACAAAATTGTTGTGAGTTAAATAGTTATCGTTAGAAAAATAAAATTACTCTTTGTACATCACCATTTATTTGATTTTCAATCCATTTTCTTCAATGTTTTTGGACAGATAATATATGTACCTTTCAACTGAAACTAAATGAAAAATTTACTAATATTTGGTTCCAGGAGATTGAAAACAGCTGCTTCAGCTTCATATTTATAGACAAAAGGTGTTAACCACCGAAACTATTGTAAGGAAAAAACGTTTGGATAAATATATTTTTAAAATAACATACTTTGTAGTACGTACGTAAAGAGTTTATTACATAATTAACGGCTGTGCATACCAAGTTAAGGAGACATTTCACGAATGTTAGAGCTCTGGCCTGCACGTTAAACATAACTAATGTAAAAACGCCATTAATAAAATAGTGTCTTGATTATTATTTTAGCGTATTTTAGCTTACTTTCTTACATAAAGCTATTGAACATATAATTATAAGCAATTGTTAATTTAAAAATAAAGATGGCGTCAATGGCAATGGATATTCACAGGCGAGTATGTCCGACGCACAGAGAGGGATAGGTCATACGAGAGAAAAAGGGGATAGCAATGCATTTTTCTATAAATGACTGCATCCATTTCTGCCCGCTGGATACGCTTGCCCGTGAATATAGTTTCTTATAACTTTATGTTGATTGAAGTATATTGAAGGTTCAAGAAACGTTCGAAAATCATAAATATAAAACTCAATACACTCAACGAAATAAAAAAAGATATATAGACAAGCCGTGTTTATAAGTAGTTGTATGTTTTTAACTTTTAAATTAATCTGGGATGATAAAGTTTTTGCCCTATTATTTTGCTATTATCTCTTACGGTATTTAATTTGTAATCGGTAATTGAAAACTTTCGGCATAAATGTATTATTAAATAACGTAACATATTATTGTGTACAAAAAAAAAATACTTCAAAAAAATTGCAATTTAATTATTATTCCAATAATCTATTGATTTACATTCAATTTTGTAAGATATGTACAAAGTGCATGCCGGGTATGAAACATTTATTTTACAAATGAAATTGCTATATAATTTATTTAATAACATTACTTAAATAAACATTTTTTATAATCCGAATTTTGTATTATATTTTTAAGCTCGGCGCATATTCACGTAAGCCTGTTACGCCTATTACCATATCGTTGGATATGCGAAAGGACATATTCTGTCGTTTTAAATATTTGATTATGGCATACTTACCACTGAAATATTAATATAAATTGCCTAATCTGAAGCTTGGTACCATATGTATTCATATTTTAGTAATGTAAGTCTATTTTATTTCTCTTTTTTTACTTTTCATTTCAGTAATAACTTTTTTCTTTGCTCGGCGCCATGCGTAAGGCAAGCGTACATGATCTTATCGATGCCCTAAACCGAACTGCATAATGTAATATAAGAGTTGCGCATGATAAGATGGATGAGTGAGAGCTTGTGCTAGTTTTGAACATCTGACTTAAGTTTCGACATTTATACTCTATTGGATGACTTAAGTTTACGGAGTTACAAAAATCTTGCAAACGCTACCATCTAATATTACGAAAAGAATAATAGAATTTGGTTAAACTATTTTGTTACTTCGAAAATTTGCCTACGAGTTTGCCTTAAAATCACATTTTCACTTTAACGCATTGAAAATGCCTTACATCATAATGACTAAAATAATATGAAAATTTCTTTGGAAAAAAATATTCTGTTAGGGAATTCGATTTGACGAAAACGCGCAGTCAGAAAACTGCGTCAGCACCACGACATATTGACAAAAACATTTACCAATATAAACGAATTTTTTTAGTGCGGTTTCATATCAATTTGTACATTATTCGATGGATACCTTTCAAACTGGAAACAGAACTCCTCAATGAACTCTTCATCTTTACACCCCAGCTAATGACTTCTCTCCTTGTGGTTTGTTTAACCGTTTTCTGGAGTTCTGAATAACGCAAAGCAGTCCATTTAAACTTTTTACCCGACTTACAGCCAGTATTCTTGCGCTCAAGCAAAAAGTTTCTCGCCAAGTCTATGATGAGCGCAGTCAGAGCTCCTTCTCTGCTACCTGCATCTTATGTACTGACTAATTTTAGTACGTACATTAATTTTATCTTTATAAACAATTTGGCCGCATAGTCGTGCATTAAGTAAGTTTAATTACAGAATTGTACATAATAATGGTACATAACTTTAATATTGTATTATCAACGTCGTTAGAATTCATTTTTTTAAATAGATAACATTTATAAAGAATTATTTCACTATTTTGCGTTTATTTGTGTTTTTGATATCAGTTTCATTTTGTAATGATATATTAAAGAAATATACCCTTTGAGCTAGGGCCTGGAGCTAAAAGTTCAGAATTGTTCGTTCGTTAACGAACTGGAGAAAGGCTGCTTCAAACTACCATAAGCCTCAGGCGCATACATTCCCCACAGACACAAAAGCGCTGGCTGCCCTGACACACTTTATAAAACTAAATCATTAAACAGTTTTACATTTAAATATTTTTTCACAATACGATACAAAAGAACGCTTTTCTATTACTAAAATCATTTCACATAACGAAATGTAGCCTTTCGAAGCATATTTTTAGTAATTATTATATTACTGCATTGTAATTATACATATATATGTACACTCCAGCTTTCAGTGCGTCTCTATCCTCTCCAGTCCCGTGAGGACATAAAATGAAATGCTCAATTTTTAATATTCACTGATCTCTCTTTCAACCGCGGCTGCTATTTCAATTTCTTGGTTTCAATTCCGTTCCACTATCTCCTCCAATCGTGGCGACGTTCTGAATTGTAGTCCCAGTCCAGCTCCACACTGCCATTTTATGGAAGTTACGTTTGGTTTCTAACTCTCGAGTACATGACGAAACATCTTCTAGATTCTTATATGTTTTGTCAGCTTTTATACCTTTATTAGTTCTACAACAGATTTCATTGAAACTATAGTAAGATACGATGGTTCATTTGAATATATTTTTTTATTCAATCTACGGCAGACTCAAAATCATTGAAAAGTGCGTAAAAATTTAATATATGAATTGTTCAGATATAATAGAGTATCTGAAACATTTGTAGCTCCTAACTAATATTATCAAACACTTTTAGCACAAATAGAATTACGTTGAAAAGAAGCTATGGAAAAAAAATATTATTGCGGCAGGGATGTTCTCTTCGATATTTATTTTTGTCACTATAATATATGTCTTTTCTATAAACTACACGACATTTGTAGTTTCTTGTATTATATACTCCTAAAATTATGCAACCGAGTTTATGTAACTAGGCACAAAGCCTAAAAACCGTTTACAACCTGGTCAAAGTAAATCCTTGACCACATGAGATGTGATTTGTTAGAGTCTGTGAAGATTTAGATGTTGAATAACTTCTTAATATCTAAGTAAATTAATTTAAGTATCCGTATTTTAAATTTATTTTCTCTAGCATTCTTCTAAGGTTAATTGGGGTTTTTATTAAGTTTTATACCACTTTTTGTACTGAAAAACTTGTCCATACAATTATATATACAATGTATTGAGAATTAACATCATAACGTGGTCATTATCCATTACAATTTCTATTCTTCATCATTGTATAGGCTTCAAACAACTATAACTTTTAGAAGCCTGGGTCTTACTATAAAATTTAAATAAATAACAAAATGTTATCTCTTTTATATGATGATATGTTAAATGTTTAAAATTTTAAAAGAATCAACTTATAGTTTAACGCTTACGCGCTAGTTGAATGATATTTCTTTTTATAATACACCGCTTTATTTCATTCTTAGAATAGATATTGAGATATCTATTTGATCACACTCCGAGTGCAAATACATTTTATATGTCTCAAAAATTTTCAACCATCATAATTTCAAACACTGCTTTTAGCATTTCGTGCATTATATTTACTGTCCTCTGTATATCATAATGTCTTTAAAAACAAACGAAGTTACTCGACTTTATGAATTTTTTATTTTCAGCCATTATGCTTTGCAGGCGGCTTCGCCTCTTGCATCTTTTGTACGTTCTGAATTGAATTTCTTTGTAGAGATGATTTAAGCGTATATGCAAAGAAATACATACCCATTAAACTGAATTCAATTTAGAAATACTTTTATGTTTAAAAAAATATATAAGCAATAAATCATTGATTGAACAACACACAGCCTACAAGGCTGGGCTTATAAATTTGAAATTTAATTAAAGACAGTCAAAACTTAAGCAAATACCAAGAAGAGGTTCTTGGTATTTAATACCTTAAGGGTGTGAAAAGTAGAATGAAAGTTTGTCTGATTATACCATTAGTTTAGAAGCTACATTTTTGGAAATTGCTATCTGTTGGAATTGGAGTTCCTGTTTTTAAATAAATAGATACGTACCGAATGATATATATATCGACATTACAAATGCAACTACATAAAGGCACGTATAACGAATAAATACATACCAAAGGAGTACCGTTAATTTTCAAGTCATAAAAAGGTTTTATCTGAGATCTTTTTAACAAATAAAGAAATACGCATATATTGTAGTTTTTAAAAATGTATTCCCTTAAGAGATGAAATGGACGATAAACGTTTGTATGGGGATGCATTAGTTTTACAATAAGAAGGGCATCGCAAACTAGAGTAGAATCTGGATTGAAACTTGAAACAATATCGAAATCGGAATTAATAGTGATACGAGAATTGGAATCAAGTACAAGATCCTGGGGTCGTGAAGTTACCTGATAGAGAGATTGCTCGATTAAAAATGAAGAATTATTTCAATATCACATGCCATACAGTCGAAGTTGCCAAATGAAAGGTAGTTAACAATAAAGTTATTTGTAAAGAATTTACATTATTACATAAAAATATAAATAATTTTTATATTCAATGAACTTTAAAAAACGCTTTGGTGCAAACATTTGGCTTTTGTATTAAAATATAATAAAATAGTACAATATAATATTATACAATATTCGCTGCCAAACTAAATTTTTTTCTCGATAGAAAAAATATTGTAAACGACCGTTTTAACAGGCTTTGAAATAGCTATTTTTCTGACAGTGACCGTGTTGAATATGCGAACCCCCTTGTATTTTTTTCTTTCTGTTTTAATTTAAAAGGTGGATTTAAATTTCGTTTTGATTTTTTATTGATTGTTGGAACATATTAATTCATTAAATGGGCTTTGATTCGATACTATTCATTTTATTTTCCAAGAGTTTACTAAAGCAAGAGATACTGACGGCTTTAGCATCAGGTTATAGTTAAAACAAAAATACATTTTATCAATATTGAACATTTAAACATTGAACAACATGTTAGTAAGAAAACCCCTTAGAGATGCCGGCCAAGAATCATATTCACATCTTCTGTATAGTAGAGGAGCATGTTAGCTCCAACGGTCCTTGCATGGCGTCATACATAAGAGTCTTTCTTTAGGATTGTCCCTTTTACACCATTATATTAACAATAGAAGAATAATTCTATAGAGATACACATCTCCAGCATGTCGTATTAGATCTGTTGGACTTCATAGCCATCACGGTAAATATCATCTACAACACCTAGAATCAAAATACCTAATATAATCATTAATCATATTTTTACTTCGCCTAAAAAACTAAGATGTTGGGTTGTATTATTTAGGATGTTTTTGAAATATAGCAGCGTTATTATAACGAATTCGATTAAAATTAAATTCACTATCCATTCCAAAGGATGAATTTTTAATAATTTTCAACATTGTCACTAATATTACTTACTATCTATACTGTAATCTATACTGTCCAGTACGACTATGTTCCTGTGGGAATGTTCATCTTGTACAAACTCATACATAGAGCACACTGAAATTTCTGCACTCCTGGCCGTTCATAAATATTTGAATTTAGAATTTTATACATTTTAAAACATAAAAAACTGATTCATTAGTTAAAATATTTTTTGGCGGGAAGGCGCGTGTCAATTGTTCGTAACACAAATTTGAAATTCGCCGTCCGTAGCAAAAATGGAATTAGCGCGAAAAGATTTTAGGGCGATGACGTTTTATAATTTTTAATGTTCACTGTCTCAGCAAGACTGCACTGTTCGTCTTTAAAATGCTTTTGGGAAAGAAGCACCTCATTTGAGCACTGTAAGGCGATGGTATGCAGAATTTGATAGTGGCTGTGTTTTTGTTCATGATGAAATTCATAAAGGTCGGCCCTCAACTGTGATCACCGAGGAAAATGTGACTACTATCAGGCAATTAATCGAAGAAAACCCACGTATCACCTATAAGGAGATTTGAGGACATTCGGAATTGGTATGAGCCAAATTCAAAAAATCTTACATGAACATTTAAAAGTAAAAAAAAAGCTTTGCTGCCGTTGGATTCCTTATGAACTAACCTCCGAACATAAACGGACCCGAGTTGATTGGTGTAAAAAAATGTTATTAAAGTACGATTACGGGCGTTCAAATGCCACGTACGACATCGTGACAGGAGATGAAACATGGATATATGGTTACATGCCGGAAAGAAAGCAACAGTCTTCGGTATTGGTGTTCGAAGACGACAGCAAACCAACAAAACTGAGACAGGCGAGAAGCGTAGGCAAAAAAAAATTATTGCGGTTTTTTTTTCTCCAAGACGAGTTCTGTCTGCAAGATCCCACTTGAAAAACAAAAAAATATCAATGCTGAGTGGCACACCACCCTTTGTTTGCTCAGTGTTTTAGAATAAGTTAGAGAAAAACAAACAAGAAATCGCTCCATTACACTTGGATCATGGAGATGATCGCTCCATGACTATTGCTCCATGACAATGCTTTGCCGCACACCGCGAATAAAACGACTAACTTCTGAAAAAGTAAAACTCGTGACCACCCCGCACTAAGTTTAGACCTCCCCGCAATAAGTCAAGACCTAGTACCATGCGATTTCTTTATTCTCTCAAATATCAAAGATTTGATGAGAGGTTTGACATTTACGGGGCCAGAAGAGGCCGTGATAGCTTTCAACCAGCACGTGCAAAACATGGCCTCAGACCAATGGTCCTCACGTTTTCAAAAATGGTTTCAACGAATGAAAAAGTGTGAAAAATGTAATGGAGAATAACCTTGAAAAGCAGTAAATATTTTACTTTACATGTCAACTGTTTTATTTATGAGTTAGGCAAAACATTCAGTGTACGCCACGTACAATGTGCCACTGCACGGCACGAGTTACCTCTTTTAGAGTTTTCATAACGGCTGTTTCATGTCACATTCTAATCACCCCACTGTCAATGTGTGCTCTCCCACAATCCTTATAATTCGCATTGAGGACCTTGAACCTAAAGCTCCTCACGCTATTAGTGCGGGTTGAAAGCTGAGGGGGTCTATATTCGGTGTGGGTTGGGAGCTGATGGGGTCTCCATTTGGAACCAACAATAGTGGGCATTTATTGGTATGCACTTTCATTGTACGCGAGAAACTCTAATAAATGTGTAAATAAATTTATCGACTTAAAGTCAAAAGAAATTAATTTTGTGTATAAAGCTAACTCACTTAATTATCAGTAATATTATTGAAGATAATGCATTCGTTGCTTCGTATCGTTACTTAAAAGTAAATACGTCTTTCATTACTTATGTTTGTATACCAATCTCTTTCTGTATCTACTTATAAAACACTATATTTATTGATTATCCACTTTTTTTTTCAAATAATGTGAAGTGTAACATATTTCATGAACGGCACAACAGATTATCATCACACATGTCAATACACGAGTGCGATATCAACCGTTGTGGAAGTATTTTACGAATTATAACAAATTGGTAATTAAATTTTTTAATATATTCAGATTTGGATTATATTAGCCGGCCCATTTCATCGGGCATTATGGGTTATAGAAGTAAATGGAAAAAGTGGTGCAGGGTGTATGGAATCCAAAAAGTAACTTGCGTAAAACAAACGATTCCTCATTGAAAAATCAAAGTCCCATACAAATTTGAACAGTAGTGCTTAACTGATACCCAAACAAAGAAAAGATCGTGTTCATTATAGATTTTAATGTTGTCGTTTAAGTTTTTTTTATCGTCCGAAGAAATACTCTAGTGCTGAATTGTCTACGGGCGTGTTCGGCGCTCATACGCCACGTTATTAAATAAAACGAACACATTCAAAATGCGGCCGACAAAAATCTACAAGTTTTACATAGAAATAAATTTACACGAGCTGTCATTTTTGGCGGGTAAACGTATAAGATTTTTCATATCCAATGCTGCTTCGACTTCGAGCTTCGGCACGCTCGTTACGATTCTATCGAATTTTGAGGAGAAAATTTGTGCGCGAATCCCAAATATATCACAGTTTATGTAAAAACGTCAATGTATGTATTATGTAAAAATGCATACCTTGGTCTGGAAAAAAATTCAAATCATTCATATTGCACAATAACGATTTATAAGTGATATTTACATTAATTGATTTTCAATATTATAAATGATCTGATTGTGTGAATGTTTGTCGCTATGAAGATTTTCTCATTCAGCATGATGAAAAGTCCACCGGTAAGTCTTCATAAAAAAATTAAGTTTTCATGCTAAATAATTCTTAATCACTAAGGAAAGCTGAAAGCAACAATCAAACTGAAAATAGCAAAAAAAAATGAACGAGATAACGACGTTTCTGATACGAGGTCTCCTGAAACAAAATAAAACCTTCTATAGCCCTTGATACACATAAGTTTTAAATTTAAATTCAAAACTTCTCCTTTCAATTTGGGCCCTAACAAAAAAATTATAATTTCTTTATATTTCATAAGCGTACCACTCGTTCAGAAAGTAGTTTTCCATAAAATACAATCAGAAACTTAAGTCTAACTCTTTTCAAGATTTTACTTTTATACGATCATAATCAAATTTCAGTACTAAAGTTTTGCAGAAAAAACTACCTGGTAATAACTCGAATTGGTTGTGCATGGTTATTTGTTTTCTAAATATTCATAAAATTTATAATACCCTTTTTTACCAAGTAAATTTAATAATGTACAGGGGTAGATTTCGTATATTTACAGAGACCTTGTTGAACATGCGCAAACAGAGCCCTTTAAATGAGTTCGTGACTTTATGTAGTCGAATGACATGCAAACATACTTTATTTTTGTATTGAGTTTGTGTATATTATTTATATATATTTCTTTTAATGTTTCTAAATCTGTTCTTACTTTTATAAAATTATGTTGCACAAAATTGAAATTTTAACTCCGATATTTCAATATCAGAATTAAGATTTCCATCTCCTTTTAAACTTTGCTTTAAGGAATACTAGAGATCCTAACTTGCATTGGCTCGCTTCTGTACCACGAAGATGCCACGAATATCAGCAGCATGCTCCCAAAGTAAGATGGTGTATATTATTAGGCTATGAAAACATCCAAAATAAACTAAAGTGACGGTTTTGATATATGAAAAATTTTGTGTCTTTGTAAAGTGCAAAGATAGCAAAATCAAACATTATTGCCGACTTATTGGTAAATTATTGATAAGTGACTGTCGAAGAGTATTCGGTACAACAACTCGCAACTTTGTTGAAGGATCATAAGTTTAAGGTAATGTATGCCAATTTGATTCTGAGGATCCAAGTTAGGTACAATGGCTTACAGTTTGTCGTAGTAGACTTCAATTTGTCTATTCAAAGTATATTGTACGCGAATATACGCATGAAAATATACATTTCGGTATTATATTTTTCGAGGTTACGGAGCTGAAAGAAAAAAAAAAGGAACGCTTATGGTTTCGCCCTGTCGCGTTTCTGCTTGTTTAATCGTTCATATGTTGCAGCCCATTTTCTCCGATTTAATCGATTTCGATAAAATTGTATTACGCGTTGAGAAAAATGTATCCAGATTTTTAATCAGAAATATGAATAAAAAAATCGTATACCTTTTAAAAAACTCGACGTTCTTACTAATGAATTACCAGGAAATGTCGTCACGATACAATACCGTTGCTGGAAATGTTTGGTTGGATATTATGACGTATTGGACGTGTGACGTCATCAATCTAACCGGTCCACTAAACAGTTTATCGGTGAATGTGCGAATATTACTCAAGATGTTACATTAAAACCTCTAGACGTGTCTGATATTTTATCGTGACAACTTCGCCGACGAATAATACCGTACCTATATAATCGATTCTCATAAATTGCAATGTTATCTTATTAAATCGTCTCCACGTCACTGACTTTTTGTTTTTCTTACCCGAAGTAATTTCGGGGCTTCATTTATTAAAACATTTGTTTTTTC
Source organism: Eumeta japonica (assembly GCA_005406025.1). Taxonomy (NCBI): domain Eukaryota; kingdom Metazoa; phylum Arthropoda; class Insecta; order Lepidoptera; family Psychidae; genus Eumeta; species Eumeta japonica. The sequence goes on from BGZK01000410.1 coordinate 360,072, forward strand.
TTAATAAGTTACGCTTTTTATAACAATCTTTGCCTGAACTGTTACAATTTGAATCTGTCCTGGTAATTCTTCGTGACAGTACTAAAACCTCATTTCGATTTTAATATTATATTTTCATTATTTTACCATTGCCGCAAGTGGTATTGTGATGATTTTTAAGAATATTGCTAATATTTGCTACATATTTAATTATACATTAAGTTTTCTCATGTGTGAAAGGGGAATAGCTCCATACTGTTGTCCCGTTCATTGTTTACTGTGAAGAGTAGTCAATATAACCAAATTAATAAAAAAAATACAAAATTTCAAGATTTTATTAGAATCTGACAAAATTAAATATTTCAAAATTAATCGCTTTGTACACTGCCTTGTAATTATTACTTTTCACTTTGAATAACAAATTAAGACGTTTCACTAGTTTGTTTAAACTTTCTAAATAAATTGAAATGCATTGGTGTATGTATGTAAAATAAAAAAGACATTCTTTTTTTATTTATATTTTTTCTTTGAATATTTTTTCGTTCGTTTTCTCTAAACTGCAGCTGTAATATTTCTACTGTTGAATCAATATTTTGGTTTTCTTCATTTAGTTTTAACTTTAACACACGATTATTTCAAGTAAGCCGTTGTAGCGCTCCAGACCTTTTCTAATATGGCTCTTCCTTGTGTACTTTTGTACAATATAAGAACGACCTGAAATATAAAATTTTAATAAGTCATCATTAAAAAAAACAAATTATAATCACTATCATTTCTATTCTATATAATTAAGTTCATAATCCCGTATTAAATATTTGAATAACTCCAAGCTAAGAGGTGTACTGAATATACTGTGTTATGGTTCACATGAGATTCTTCATGCATGAAAACATCTCATGTGAATTGTAACACAAATATGAAAAGACACCACAAAAAAACGTTTAGCAGCGGTTTTCAGTGTTTTAAGTTTAATAATAGCGACTCGATAACTGAGCTTTGCTTGGCCTTTTTAGACTTTGTCATGGATATACGATAACTTATCACAGCAAATGATGTTTACGTTCGTTTACAACAATAAATGTTTGAATACATGGAGTACATGCTTTGTATAATGCGCAAAACTTACTTGGTATCCACTCTCACGTTAATATTACTTAGTACCATCTCTCTAATTTAGGACATGTAGTACAGATGTCTTTTTGAGATCATTAAGGCTACTGGTACTTGGTACTACGTCCAATAGCAGATTGGTAATGTAAGTACTTTAAAATTCTACGAGATGGCGCTATAAACCAATGCTTAGAAAATATTCTTGAATTTATTTTTCCCAGGGATTTTATTTATATGGATAAATTTAGAAAAAAAAATTATAATGTAAGAAGACTTTTTTATTAAATTTGTTTTAGAGTCGTTATTAAGATAGCAATGTATAAATTTATATATAAGGGAATTGCTCAATTTAAGTAATAGGATAAAATAATAATATTTTTACTTGCTCTCGGTGTCATTGTAATGATATTTAAAAATTCATTAAAAGTTATAATGAGATTTTATGTGAGATGTATATTTTGTGGCGTATTGGCTTTCTAACACTGAAATCTGTCTGCCACTCTACTATTATTTTGATACCATGTGTTTTAAAAAATAGAAAGAAATGATAGTTGTGGAGTTTTATAAATAAATTCAACGAAATTAAATTCCAAAAAAAGTAATTTTCAATTATCAACAATAAGAGCTTAATCAACGGTTTATATAGGCATGCATGCAGATTTTAGTACTATAACTGCCAATCGTTCAAAAAGATGTTTGTGGCTTTGTTACATTGGATTAAAGTTCTCAAATTACTTGAGTGATGCGTATTTCGTTCAATAGTCTTAGTGCGAATTTCATGTCATTTCGTTCGTGGATACGGAGGCCTACTGTGGTAGACCGGCTCTCGTCTGTAGTGTCATAGAACACAAGCTACAGAATCGATATTGTAGTAACGTTATATAGTAATGACAATAATATCGAGGTCCATATTTAGTGTTCCTACACAATAGACGAAAAAAAATGTGACTAATTTTTAATAGGTAACTCATTAATAATGCCTATCTACTTGTATTTTGTTTATTTGCTACATTTTATTTCGATAGTTACGGCCATCGCCATTCCTTTGTACTATAGCACAACAAATTATATTAGACCTTCAGACATAAGTTTGTGAGGTTATCATTAAACGCTTGTTTGAGCATTCGCTCCAGACGCAACTTCAGAGCCATTAAAAATATGAACTAATGGAGGTTGTTAGAGATATTTTTACTGTCAATACAAATGGGATAATGTGATTAAAGAAATTGAATGCACAGATTTGAAGAAAAATCTGTGCATGTCAAATCAAGGGACGATATTTGTAACTATTTTACATATTTCACAAAAAAGAGGGAGGGTTGATCAATATGAAAATAGTTTAAAATTCAATTAATATTTGATAAAGTAATATCAAAACTTAACAATGTTTATGTTTTTGTTGGAGGACAAGTAATAAAAGTAAAAATAAGTAGGTATTACTCATTTAATTGTCATACATTTGTTAAATTAATAAATGTCTGTTTTTTTTTTAATTTTAACGTCAAAAAAAGACATGTAAATAATTATTAAAACGGAATTCCAATCAATCGCTCACAAAATTTCATTCTAACCTCAGACAATCATTAAAAGCAAAAATCTAATCTTCGTTGAGTGCATAGTGAATGTTCTGGAATATTGAAGAAATAAGGAATGTTGTCTGATCAAATCGCGTGTCATCAGACAAGCCTGAGTTCATAAAACACTATATACTACATGCTTTAAAGTCATTGAAAACTGTAGAGTTTATGTCGTATAATATAATAAATAGGAAGATTATTTAGTTAGAGTGTTTTTTTTATCTAGATAAATGAGGTGCGACGTGTCGTTGATGTGTAATGAAATTGCGTTTTTTCTTTTGGTGCAACCCGCCGTGAATGTAACAGAGATCAAAATTTTTTGGTATTAAATGAGAAAATTTAAAATAAAATTTAATAATTTTTTGTTAATTATGTAATTATAAAAAACTTAAGCATCGCAAAATGCAATTTTTATTTATAGTTTAAAAATAATATTTTATTGTCTGTTATAGTAATACTAATTCTTACCTTCTTACTGCAAGAATTTACTGATTTCAAAAGTCTATCTTTCATTTGGCGACGGGAAATTTATAAAATTTTAGTTTTATATTTTCTGTTAATTCTTGCAGCTCTTTTTATTTATATCGATTAAATAAAAGTAATAATAAAATTTGTACGCGTATTTGCCAGTTAAAAACAACCTCCAAAAACGCTTAAATTATCCGCTGCGTGCGCTGGCGGCGATTTGGCTCTGCCTTCCATAACTTCACACGTAGCGAATAGCGTAATAAGTTAGATGCGGTGAGTTTAACTTTACAGACGTGTGTGGAATGTTCACCGCAAAATTTAATAAAAGGTCACATCACGTGTAACTCTAAATTAATTGTGAGGTAATTTGTATTAAAGTAGTGGGGTCTGTGAAATTTATTTGAGTGTATTTAAGTAACTTAATAAAACATGATAACAAGAAAGTTCAACCGTATTTATTGTCTTATTAACTAACGAGAGTTAAGTAAAAAAATCTTTTTCTGATCATACTCAAGGACAGACATTTGAAACATGAAGAAACCAAACTCAGAACACGTAGCTTATAATATACAGTGAAACTTGGTTAAGTGGGACCTGGATAAGTGAGAAACCTCCATAACTGGAACTCATGCTGAGGTCCCAACACTTTGGCAGTGAATTACCTCTGTTAGTGGGACGAGCTAAGCCTCTATATCTGGGATTTGTTCTTTCGATTTATCATCATAGTTACCTCTATAACTGAGACAGCGAGTAAATTTTATATGCATATACCTCTGTAACTGAGATAACATTGTTTGTTTACTCATTCTTATTCTACCCACAAATTCCACACGTAATTCCAAGTACGTAAGTACACGTTATTTTATTTAATGATCGCACCTGTATAACTGAAATAACCTGTATTCTCACCTTTATTAATGGAACTCTCTGTAAATGAGACAGATATTTATTTATACCTGTATATCTGAGACACTGGGTAAGTGGAATACCTCTATAAGTGAAACGACATTGCAGGTCCCTTGCAGGTCTCACTTAAACAGGTTTCACTGTATTCATATGTGTTATTAAATTTTTATACATTTTATTATTATTTATTATTATCATTTAATTTGCAAATACATAAATTAAAGTCGTATAAAGAATATCTTCTTTGTCTGGTTTTATTGTTTTAAAACTTCGTAATGTTATTTCTGGATGATTGCAAATTGCAGATGTTTCATGATGCATATCATTATTTAATTTATTTATGGTAAAAAACTACTTATTATATCATCATCATGATACCTATCGAAATTGGAATTCAAATCGACATCAAAATTTTGATCTTTGTTGAAGTCGTAGGCGGGCTTAGAATTGTTCTTGGAACTGTGATTTCAATCGAAATTAGATTCAACGTTTGCTTTGGAACCGAAATCAGCACGAAGTTTGAAAGTAGAAATTAAACTCGGAGCGGTATAAAGACAGAAATAGGATGGATTCAAATGTATGACTACGAAATCAGCTGGAAGCCAAAAAAAAAAATAAATATTAGTTATTTATCACAAAGCTCTAACATAATTTTAGATTCTTTTAAATATCAATATTTGTTAATAGACTATGGAGAATAGCTACAGCGATAGGTCATGATTAAAATTATGCATGACTAATAAAAATGAATTATTAAATGGATAGGATATTTAAATCAAGGTGTACCAATGACCAGTTTGAAAAATAAGATTATTGACAATGATAATCATGTATAGTGAAACAGTTTCCTATGGCTATATATGTATATAGATACATATATAAAACGAAACGTTCTCATTTTGAATCGTGAACAGCGATTTACTTTCCCGAAGGCTTATAGGTTTAGCCTCAAGGTTTTTTCAAGGACTTCAAGAGGTGAATATTTCTCATCGCGTATTTTTCACGTTCTAAGAAAAATGGAGGTGTGATGTGAGCTTTCTCTCCACACTTAAAGCACGAGGCTGACTTTCTCCATTCGTCTGGTATTGTTGAGCTCGAATACGTGAGTTTTAATTTCAGCAGTCTGCCGCAACACAATCATGATTGGATTTCAGGGACACTGGTCTAACTCTGTGTTTAGTTTTGGGGTTCCGATGGCACAGTTTTGCGCGGCCAAATTATTTAGTTTGTCGGCTCATTGAAGACATCCCGATCTGGAATAAAATGATACGAACAACTAAAATTTTATGTGATCACCACGTGTCTAAAGGACAGAAATATCTTAATCTCTGAGTTTTCTAGAGTTTCAGTTCCATAAAAATATCTACATAAATAAAAGATGAACACTCGAAATATCTTAGCATCGTCACTTGGAAGAAAACTTTGTTAACATATAGAATTAGTGACGTAAAAGTTGTTTAATAGACTATGTGTATAGTTAATCTAACAATTATTTATCAAATAAATCAACAGTTATTAACTCAAGTCTCAAATGAAACAAACTAATACCAGTATAATAGTGCTGTAAAGAATACTTTCAATAAAATTAATCAAACCAGTGATTAAATTTCCTAAGTGAGCAACAGCGGTTGTATATACTTATTTATGTATATGGAAATATTAAGTACATAAATTTCTTCGCGATTATAAAGCTTAAACAAGCACACTCTACAACACATTACACAAGATTAAATAACACACTTCATACAATATGCAATGAAATGAAATAATAAACAATAAAATAAAATTAAATATAAATAGCGTTATTTTGAGGAGAGGAAATTTTCGATACAAGTCACTGGGATTTGCTTTATATTGCGACATCTGTATTTGTTTTCGTCATTTCATCCCTAAATTTATAGTCTTACTATATGATATAGAGATGTCATATTACTTATGACATAGAGAACAGATTCAAAAGCGGGGCGGACCGAGTGCGCCAACCAGACGTCAGACTTAACGTATTCTACGTCTTTGAATACGTTAAATCTGACGTCGTCAAAACGAGTGGGCGGTTGCAATAAAAAAAAATGTGGACTAGTGCGGGATAAACCCGTTCCAAAGAAAAATATTGTTTACTGAAGTGAGTGAACTTGCGGGCCACTAGTTCTTCGGCGCATGCGCACTGGACTTTGGAAATATACATCGGCGCGAAAAAGGTAAATATTACGAAAGTGACTAAATTTGCCCTTATGCCTGGGCATGTAGAGTATTCCTTAGCCACGCACTTTTTCGAATACTGGTAATACTTGGTAATAGATGTCGCTAAAGCACATTCTTCCTCGTAGTATCTTATGCGTGAAATCTTACGGTCGCGACCACCAGCGCGTTTTAAGTGTCGTGAAATTGGACAATGGAGCAATCTTTTTTTTATCTATATATAAATAGGTAAAAATAAAACAGTCCAACACCATTCTCTTCTCTGTTTGTCAACCGTTTTCCTTTCTTCTTTTTCTTTTACAGTAGCAATTGGCGACCTTTAATGATACCAACAAAAAAAAAAATGCGAAACGGTTAGGTTTTCCCGGTGAAAAGTCGAAGTTTTTATTTAGATGTCTCTATTTCTCCTACTTCACACGCCTTACGTCTAAAATCTACAATACTGTATATAGTTATTAGCTCTTGAGCTTCATCTGTATTCTACTAATATGTGAATAGAAAACTGTACCTTTCTTAAAGATATTGCTCACACGGCAGAATATAAAATTTAGCAGAATTAAAGTTTATATGTAAAAGGAATTCAGAAAGCTTATTAAGTTTATTATATGAAATAAAACGTTTATTGTTTACTTTCATAGCGCCAGTGATTGTCTGTAGCGAAACAGTCGTACAGAATAGAAATTGTTGCTAGATAATTATAAAATATATATACTAGTACCTTAATAATAGTATACATATTAATTTTTATATGTATGCTAGTATTTTATTAACTTTTTCACAGCTTAACAAAACTCAAAATAATTATATTTAATGATTATGGATTCACTTTGACAAAAGAATCTCAATAGCATAATATAGTAAATTAAGGTCCGATATTGACCTCTGGGCGACCAATAGTCATTATTACTGTACAAATTCACCTAAAGAAATTAGTCTCATTGCGTTTCTATGAACTCGGAATATATTTTTAGTAATTCGTCTCAGCTAACAATAATATATGCAAAATTTAAGACTGTTTTGTTCACGAAGGTTATTTCTGTATAATTGCATTCATTTTACAAAATGTTGAAACGCCGTCTGTGGTTCTGTGTTAGTTTGAGACCTTCTTCTAATTTCTGTATCTTTGTGCGAAATAACATTTATTAACGGAAGCCCTTAGGCTTTGCTTTTGAAGCTTTATAAAATTGTTTCATTTCCTCTTGTAGGTATTCGAAATTCATTCAATCCGCCATAATTTTGTTTTGCGAAAAATTTACTATATCATTATAGCAAAAACGATTGAAAACCTCGATTCATACATTATTTTTTTTCTTATCATTTATTAAAAGTTATTGTGATTATTTTTTTATTAAAAAAAAAAGCATTATTGTTTTTTGTTCATAACAATACCACTAATAAAATGAATTAGAAAATTTAAAAATGTATACTTTTGTAACTTTTTCTTTATTGTATTTCTTACGGATAATTAATTACAAAAAGTCTGAATTAATCACAAAAATTTGCATAAGTAATTAGTCTTGAAAAAACTCATGTTGGATGCCAAGAAGCATTTTGTGTCGCTGCGGGAGCAGAATAAGTAATACTCTAAAACTTTTAACAGACTGAAATAAAGGAATGGAGCGCATTTGACGTATTTATTTTGGTGCGCTCGGTAACACATCTTTTTAGACGAGTCATTTTTATTTCATTATTCAGTCGTTACACTGATGTTTAAGTCAGCCCTCGGCGCGTCGCTAGCGCGGGTCGTTAGTGTCATTTTTATTCACCCTAACGCCACTCAGATTCAAGCAATCAATAATTACTGCAATAAAATAAACTGATCTTCATTAACTTTCATTATCCATCTTCTGCCTTCGTTATAAAACCTTCGTTACCAAGTCCAGTATACAGAACTCGTCAAAACCAACGAAATAAGCCCAAACCCTTTCGATTACCAGTAAACGCTGAAGAGTCCACCTCACTCCATCTTCAGACCCTCATTACCAAGGCGAAAGTATCGTAACTTTGTATACCCACGGCAATTCAATGTGTGTGCAAAGTTTCATGGGGATTAGTTTAGTGAAAGTAATTGAAAAAGCTGCCGTAAAATTTGTAAAAAATATACGGGGCCATGCTAAATAAAACAGCTTAACAACTTCACGATTCTTTCTATCATTAAATAAATAATTCCAAAACGTTGACTGCTGACGTTTAATTCGGAGTAAATTTGTGTACCTATCATACAGACTGTGTATCCAAAGACAAATGTTCTAATCAGCAGTGCGATCGACATTAAGATAACAGTATCAGTCGTTTAATACGCATTTTATTGTCGTAATTAGTATACGGTGGCAGGTGTATATGAGTTTGTAGCAATACGTGAGAGTACTCATTTTTATGGTACCGTAGCCAAAGTCCAAAAAAGTTCACAAATCTCATGGTACCCACGTCCTTAGGGCGAAAATGAACTTAATAATAAAAGGAGTGAAATAAAAGGAATAAAAATAAATACATCAATCACATACTCTTCATAATTTTAAAATTAAAAATATTTTTTTTTTGTAATTTCAAGAAAATCTCCCGTTATGTAATAATTAACGTTTTAATCATTCAGGATAAAAAAAAACTGTAGTTATTACAATATTTGTTTTGACAGTAACTTTGGCAACTTAGCATTTACCATACCACACTGCATTAATAGCTAACGTAACACGCTACTCGTTGCGTAAAATGCATCTTATGGGTAATGCCAATTTCTCAACAATATCAACTCTTACTTAATCTCAAAATCAAAATTATGCATATTATAAACTTCTTTTGAACATATACGCTTTTGTGGCACCGTATGCAAGTTTACTCTGACTTTAAAAATTGTTGTAAAAAGTACCTACCTTCATGAAAGACTACAAAAGTTTCATTAAGTATCCAACGATTTTATGATTAGAGTTTGAAATTATTAATAATTTGTTTGTGCTGAGTGATTTTTGCTAACACTTTAATAACTTTTTATTTTATTTTAGAGCAATTTGAGACATTCTTTGAGAAAAGTCCCAAAAAAATAGATCGAAAATTTACATCTTGAAAAAACTTTATAATTAGGTTCTTCCCAAATTTTCAATGTTATAACCCTTTAAAAACGCATCTTTTCGTATCAGAATTCGAATAGTTTCATAGCGCGCGTCTCTCAGTATTTTACATTCTAATAACTTTGCTATTTTGACATACGTTCTGAAAAAAAAAATTGTAAGCACACGTCTTACACGAAGCGCCATACAATTTTGTAAAGCTACAAAACAAAATATTTTGTTTCTCGCACTCTGTGGTGCGGAGCGTCCTTGGGCAGATATTTAAAAGTTCACTAAATTTTTAGTGACTTCTTCTGTCAGGGCATATTACAGGCGTTCGACTTCCACCTAAATCAGTTTTTGATATAAACTGTTTTCAACTTGGGATCAGAGGAAACGTAATAATTTTAATATTTACATTTCAAGGAGATATTCTAGAAATATTTATTATATTTTGAATTATTTTTGCCAGAAGCCTCATATCTATAAAGAACAGTCACACTTTAATTTTAATGCTTCTGTTTAATTTTCGGCTTCATCAAGATCCTGTTTATTTTTATACACGAACCAAGTATTAAAATGCGTATTCATGCACATATTAAAAATTAGCATTTCGTTGCCGGAGTTTTCCTTCAGAGGTATACTTATCTTTGTTCCTTTCTAAGTAAAATTCGAATGCGCGAGTAAAATATTTCAGCAGGAGAACTCTTGATGTGAGCCGAATCCACGATAGAATAGGTCTTTAAACGACCGCGTCGTCTTAAATTTAGCTGAGTAATAACTTTCCTCGCCACCTTTTTGGACTTAACTTGAAGTAGTCAAGAAGTACCTAATGATATTAAATCTAACCGAGAAGTAATGTTATTAATACATTTGTTAAATATACAACGTCTCTAGCACTTAACTTTTTAGTTATTAAGTTATATACAAATAACAGACATAATAATTAACATAAAAAACAAATGTCTCATCTTTTATTTTGACACTACGCTGATTTTATTAATAGTTAATTAATTAGTATGACTGGTGTTGTTTTTGGTTCATTGACTTATTATATTACCTCACTAGCGATGGAAAAACAAATTTTCTATAAAACAAAGCAAAATGAGAATTAATATAACATAAATTCGTGTTTGTTTCCCGGAGGTGTTGGTAGAGAGCCCTTTGTACACGACCAATAAATATACTGCTGTTTCTCTACTGACATTCATCAATATTGTAAACTCATCAGCTTTGTGTTTAAAATTTGGCCCTTTTTAGATTTTTACGTAACCAACTTAGTTAAAATATTCTATTTACTTTCTAATATACCTTTTTTTTTCAATTTTCATTACAATTATATAGTTATATCTATTTATTATATTACTCCTTAATCTTCGTCTTTCATTGTTCTGTTCTAGAAACTGAAAAGTCAATGAAAGGCTAAATAATAACGTGATTTGCCAAATTCATTTGAAATGGATGCCCGTGTTCATTAACGATCGAGTGTCGCGTAATTAATCTAACTCCGAAGAGTAATATCCGGCTTTATTGGAGAATGTTCCGAAATTTTTTTAACGAACAAACAGATTAAAGCATAGTAATTAATTTGATTTCTTATTTATGAAGTATTTTAAAGATGGTGTACAGCAGAAAAAAAAAAAAATATTAAAATCTATGATGTAAAGAGAGAAAGTATTACTTACCCTTCCATTTTGAGAAAAGTAATTATTGTTATTTGTGTAATAATAAAAAAATGATAATGAAAAATGTTATGAGTAAGCCTGCTTCAAGAACCATAATATGAGCACAATATAATGACTTAGATCAACGAAAATTATAGGTTTAGGATAAAAAATTTAATAAATTCAGTTATTTGATTTCCAAAATATCGTAATGATGTTGGATAGAAATATACCCATTTACATTCTAAAAACTATTGCATGATTTTAGAAAATCACTAAATAGAAATTTTAATCATTAAACAATTTTCCTTTTATACTCACTACGACACTTCAACGTGCATTTAAAAAATGGTATAACTTTTTCCATTTAATAAACATTATTTGCTCCAAGCAGGTATAGTACGTAATTAATAAACCATATAAACTTGGTATGGAAACCTAATAGTCTAAGATCCGAACAGAAATCGACCTTCACCCATCTGCTTAGCGGACGAAACATATTTCTTTTACTAAATCTCGTATATACGCGAATATATCCAGAAAGAGTTACCTATTAAAATTTATTCGTGGCTATAGGTAATATTGCCTACTCGTTTAAGTTAACGACTACCTAACAAACAGTTATAAACAGGTAAGGTAAGGTAATATAGGCATTGATCTGTTTACCGATCGGAATATATATATATATATATCTACGCTCTCACTGAATACAGGCATGAAGTAAAATCAGTTTAATTTCGTCCATTGACTGAGAGTTTCGGTGGCCCACTCCCCTTCCATCACTCCACAACTTCCATTCCCCACTCCATCAACCCACTTTCCTCTCCACCAGATCACTCTTACCTCCATTAGATATTCAAATATCCAAGAGACAGCCTCATAGGTAAGAATAGTCGTACTGGCCACCACACTGGTGACTCCTCCGGAATCGCGAATGTACATAGGCTGCGCTGATCACCTATACTCTGGTATCTCGCATACTCGTTTGCTCCTTAATATTGCTATAAAAAAATGCAAACTCTCTTTCATTCAACAGACGCGTTATACGTTGCTATACTATGTCCTCATCTATTTCACTAAACTGAACATTAACTTCTCTCCCACGCATATCCGCTCGCTTCAATTATTAAAATTTGAAGCCTGACAATAATACTTAATGAACGGTTTATTGCAGGCAATACTGTACAATCGTGATTGTAATTAAAATATATTTATTTTGATATATATTCCGATTGATAAAGCAGATCAATGCAGTAACCTACGGTAACTTTCTGTTTATACCTGCTTGCCAGGTAGTTATGAACAGAAACGAATACGCAATATTATCTACAGCCATGAATATATTTGAATAGGCGACCGTTTATGGACGTATTCGTGTACATATGAGATTTAATAAAAAAATATGTTTCGCCGCTAAGCAGATGAGTGAAGGAAAGGACTATCTCTCTTCGGATCCAGTAGGTACTTTATAAGCCTTCGCAAAGGTGAATCATATTGCATGAGATAGAAAACATATTCTATTTTACTAACAGTAAAAAAAAATATAGGCTGATTTGTCAACTATAGTATTAAAAGAGATATATATTTTTGTACTTATAACCGAATGACCACCCCTCCGATGACGGTAAACACTTGGCCTATTTATGCCAATCATACTTTGTCTCGATGCTATTGACGCATTCATAAGCAATATAGGGCATATCAAAATTCAATTTGTGTTTGATAAGTAATTATTAATTGGAAAATTTATAACGCTTTTGGATCGGTTATAGGTATAAATGATCGTATTTTGTTTTACCTTAGTATTCTTTTTAAAATATATACAATATAATTTTTTATATAAAGTCGTATTAAACAATATAAAAATATTTTTAAAGAAAGTTAGTAAATATATATTTATTCGTAGACAAAATAAAAAAATATTTTTTTGGGAAACAACGCCATCTCTTAGTTTATAGGAGTAACTCATGAGACTTTTAACAAATTTCTTCATAGACGCAATTTTGATACCGATAATCTAAAACAGGTGGCGCACTTCAACACTACCGTAATGCACAAGTTAAGAGATAAAACTACAGATGGCAGTATTTCAGGTTAATGTTTAGCTTTCAAAATTGGTAATTAGAAACTTATATCGATCCTTTTAAAAAAAAAAAAACAATCGCGAATCAACTTGATGCGATTCGGTTTCGTATCAACTTTGAAATAAATCAACTTAGTTAATTTTCATATGTTGTCAATCTTATTCAATAGAGTTTTTTAACTTAGCTTTTTCTGTACAGTGCTATTTGTATATAAAACTAATAATATGTCTACTATGCTACATTTTATCCACTGACTTTTAACAAATTTACTTATTCTACCTAATTTCAAAAATTAAATGTCCAGTTTAATTATAATAACAGTTCACATTTAGGTAGATATTATTTAAAATACGCAATGAAGTGAATTTGAATTATGGCTATTATGATTATATTGTTTTATTATATACATAAAAAATTGTATTTCAATATAGGACTCATGCCTATTTCCCAGAAGGGTAGGCAAAGGCTGTAGTATAGATTTCCATGTAGTACGGAACTTTGCATATCTCGCTTGTTTTACCGACATCCATCAATCTTTTCATGCAAGCTCTTCGGTTTCGGATGCTTAAAATTTGACCCTTTTTAGTCCTTATGGCACTTTAAAATTTAAATAAATAGGTAACCCATATTGGAAAAATGCAAAGTTCGTCAACCTGAAATGCATTGTAATATACCTAATTTGTACGTGTAGCGGAAAGACAATAAAATAACAGTGATCACTGAAGCGACTTTCTTTCATTTACTTTTTTCCCATTCTTATAAAACACTAACCACGATAATAGTGTTAGCTATCGCTACCAATTATTTTGTTAACTACGTTTTATGTTCTCAAAACCGAAAATACTATATTTAAAAGATATACAGAAAAAATGATTTAATAAATACCTAAGCACCTTTTGCAATCAAAAGTAATAACTTAACATCAACATCACTTAAATTGTGCGACAAATTTGTGAAGAAGTCCAAAAGTTTTGCGATACCACAAAAAATATACCACAGTTTATTTTAATATGACCTTCTAAAGAACTCTGCATCAGTAGCTATTCAAAGTTTCATACTTCTAAATCAATTTCCGAAACATATTGTGTAATACGCATCGAACATCACTTCAATGGCTTTCTCAAACGCAGCCACTGTAATGAAATGATGAAAAATGATGAAAACTGTTTTACCTTTTATTGACGTTTTCATTTGGGGAAAGAAATGTCACACGTCATGAATCCGCGATCGTATAGAGGAAACAACCTATAAATTCGATGTGTGTGAAGTTCAGAAGGCCGAGTGCGTGGACCCGTCTTCATGATGAAGTAAGTAGCCCACGGAGGCTGGGCTTCTTCTATATATATAGTCTTTTCGTTTTTGAATCATTTATTCTTCTAAATTTATTTCACAACCAGCACATTTTCTTCGGTAACAGCCGTCGAAGGGTGGTCGGCTTTTTTTTTGTCCACCAAAGTCATTCGACCGCGTTTAAATTCGTTGAACCAGAGGTAAACAGTCGCTTTAGAAGGGTTTTTGTCTTTGAACGTCATTCGAAGTCTCCCAAATGATTCTTCTGGTTTTAGTCAACATTCGAAATTTTATAGATTCCTGGCACGAAACGTACTGCTTGTAAATCTATTTTTCCATAAGACAGACATTTTAATTTTGCTCCTAAGAAATATGAAGGAAAATTTGAATTTAGAAGGTCCATTTTTTTAATCTAACTTTGTAACGGAGTAAAAATGGGCCAGTGTCTCTGATAAAATCGTTTCGATTGTTAATTTTAACATATTATTTTGTGCCATTCCATTTATTTTTAAGTTATTAAAAAGTTTTTAAAAATGAACTCGAGGTGTTTTCTATATTCTTTTAGAACATGAATCTGTATTAAGGTTATATTCTAATTTATCCATTAATATGTCCACGCCGTGTTAGCCTGTTCGCGCCCTGACGGTTCCGTTCAAACTCAATTACGTGTGTGGGTATTTCATTTATCGAAAGAGTCGACGATTTTCGCCCGTTTTCGATATCGATACTGGCGAAATATCAGTCCTGGAAATGCTGTATATTAGTATTTTCTTTTCAGTTTTTTGAGCTTTCTGAATTTTTGAACATTTTCAGTTTTCATTCCAGGAAGTCAGAATATGTTGTTTGTTTCATCTAACCGCCAATTGTTTTAATATTGTGACATCATTTTAAAAATTGCATGTCTTCATCGCTATGGATGTAAATTGTGAAAATATGATTTTCTACGATTTTAGGTACAATTTGATACCTCATCAGAGCTTCGCTCGGCTTCGAACTGTTTTTAACAATGGATTACCATGAAAGACGACTATTTATAAATGGTTTGCAGAATTAAAGCGCGGTCGTGTTAATCTCAGTGACGAATTTCGTGATGGTCGCCCGTCCACAGCTGTGAACAACAAAACATCGATGCCGTGCGTCGTTATGATCGAAATAGACACGCATGTGACAATATAATATTCGGGCATCCTTGGGCATAGGAATAAGTCAAATACGGTCACTCCTATACAAATATTTGCATATGAAAAAGCTGTGGTCGCTCCCATACAATTTGACTGCAGCTCAAAAAAACGGACCGCGTTATTTGTTGCAACGCCATTCTTACCAGATTCAAGAAAGGGGTGTCAGATTTGGTGACGAACATAGCAGCAACAACCACATGATCTATAGAGATGAAATGACACCAACCAGTGTGTGAGCAAAGTGCCTCTAAGTAGATGATTACTTCTTTTAATAAAACTGGACACGTGGCTACTGTTGCTTTGAAAAATTGACGAATAATGAATAACAATTGGTACACGGCCATTTGCTTGCCGGAAGTTATTGACGAACACCGTAAAAACAACTGAAAATGTCGTAACATCTTGGACTATGACAATACCAGCTCTCATATGGCCAAATAGACAAATAATTTTTTGAAGGAAAAAACGTCCATTTATGAGCAATCCTGCACACAGTCCCGACCTGGCACCCAGTGACTTTTTTTTGTTCGCAAAAATTAAGAACCAATTACGCGGTCAACGATTTTCATCACCAGAAGAGGCTGCCGAAGTCTATGAAAACATGTTTCCGAGGTTACCAGGGAAGAAAGGCTTAAGTGTTTTCGAAATCGCTTTATTCGCATGAAAAATGCATTTATGCTAAAGGAGAATGTTTTGAGAAACAATAAATTATTTTTTGACGATTCATAGTAATTTTTCTCTTTCATTTCAGAAATTTTCAGTGCGCCTACGCATCAATTTCAACTGATTATTGACAAACTGAGTATTGACAAACGGACATATAGATAAAGTGGTTCTATAATGGTTCTCTTTTATTCTCGCGAAGCCTTAAATAGTCTCGAAAGTGATTGGAATCAGGAATAACAAATTGTGATTCTGGGTAATGAAAGAAATGAACTGATAATAAGAAATAAATTCATTTTTGGTTTCTGCTGTTGTCAGTCAAATAAAGCTTTCGAAATCGATTATTATATTGCGTTTTTTCGGAAGCTGCACACTGCCAAAGGAAATACCACGAAAATAGCCTATGTCGGGTATCTACTGTCAAATGCGGACAATGGTTAAGTTTCATGCAAATATGAAGTAAACTGATGTATATGTAATGGAATCTAAAAAACAAGAGAAGAGAAAATACTTACTTTTTATTAATGGAAAGGTTGTCCTAGTTTCCTCGTTTTCCTAACAAAGAGAAATTTGATTTAACACTGAAAATGTGTTTGAAATAGAGCATTAACCATATTATTTGGTATACATCACCACTTAATATACATCTATTAAAATATTTATTAAAGAAAATTAAACTTTTATTCCCTTTTGGCCGAATCCTTAGATAATTTTCAGAATTTTCTGTGCTTTTATATTGATAAACCGGTAGCCCCCCGTGTATACACGATACATCCCACTTTACCTGATTCTGATTTCTGAAATTCTGACTGGTAAAGCTGCCGTTTTGCCGGGAAGATCATGGGCTCACTTTTCATAGTAATGGGATGATCATAATAGAATATCTTGACAGTGGAGTTACTTTCACGGGATTTTTGTATGCAGAACAAAGAAAAATATTGTCAAACGAAATTCAAAAGAAACGATGAGGCTCATAGGTCCGCCGTTGCTACGGGTACAATTCAAGATACTGGGTTCGAAACACTTGAGCATCCTTCATGTTCACCCGATCTTGCCCCTATTCTATCTATTTCCAAGGTTGAAGGTGTATCTGAAAGTACAGAGATTCGAAGATGACTAAGCAGTTGTTGCTGCAATACAATTTTTAACTGCTCGGGATGATGAATTTCTTAAAGAAGATTTTAAGTCTCGAAAAAATATATGCCAAGTGTTTGCATTGAAAGACGACTATGTCAAAAAATAAAATAATGTTTTATATTTAAAATTACTGGAAACATATTCAGTCTCACCATTTATTGAACGCCCCTCGTATTTCAATTAGGAGCTACGACATCCAAAAAAAATGGTCAATGGTAAATACGAATTACCAACCTATTTAAAAGAAAAAACCAAAAAGTATTTCAAAGTCGATTTATGATATTGCAGATAGGAAGGAGTTTAATCAATTGACGGACATTGTCAATCATTAGTGATTGACAACATTCGTCCATTTATTAAGGCATTTCAAAATTCTCGAAAGACGACACTATAGACAGGCGTATAAATAGAAAATATTAATTAAACTCACTTCAAGGGTAGGACGGGTAAAGATTTTGAAGCAAAACAAACGCTTGGAAACTCCAACGACAATAATTTTTGGACATCCTGGTTGGTGATTTTCCACGAAAACTTTGATGGATTTTACCAACTTTAAGAAGAGAAGACAATAGGGCTCAGCTGTGGGATATTAAAACCGTAATCGTATTAGGGACGATTTAGAAAAAAGCATAAAGTGTGTTTCTAAGAATTTGAGTTTGTAGTGATTTAAGGCTATGGTGCCAATAACTGAATAGAGTTAAGGAGTACAAAAATATCTATTGTTGGTGAATCAGAATAGAGTACTGCTTAAGTACGGTAATATGTACGCTGGAAAATATTAATAGTTTATTTTCACCCACTAAATGAAATAAACAAATTACAATTAAATATTATTTAATTGTAATTTGTCATAACACAATTGGTGCATGACTGTCATGTAATGAAAAAAATTAATTATCCTCTGGAATACAAAATTAGGTTGTACATTAAATTACAAAATCAAATTAAAATTTTAAATTATTAGAAAATAACAAATTTCCAAATCGTTAAAAAATTCTTGTCTTTTATTTGTAAAATGAAATTTTACAAATATAGTGCTATTGAATATTGACGTCGTTGCTTAGTAACGCCCTCTGTCCAATTGTTATTTTTAAATGTTAATTATTTTTGTTTTCAAAAATATTTCCTTTTTTATAATCCCAAGCTTATTTCCCGGAGAAATAAGCAGAGACAACAAACAAACACATTACACAATCTTTACACATCATACACTATTCCTTCACTGACATCTATTAATCGCTTCCTGCAAATTCGTTCGTGTTTAGGCTTAAAAATTTTACTTTAATTTTTTCTCACCCAAAAATATTTCACTTCAGTTTTTTTTAGAATTAAGCGCCTTAATCAATATAAAATTGTCATATATGACATTCAATCAAGTTTTATTTGCAATCTAAAGTTGTTAAATAAAGTTTCATGGTTACTAAATAAAACATTAAAAACTTATTACATATATCTATCATGAGATATTATCCTGAAAACAAAGTGAAAATTCAATAAACCGTTTTTGACCACTATGAAGTGAATGAAATCTGAACTAAATAGCCCGCCGGACGAATTTTAAACCGAACCTATGAATTTTAATTAATCTCTGTTTTTGTTTGTTATTTTAATATTTAATATTCAGTGCGCAGCAAGAGACCGCCGCCATCGCTTAATCTTGTTAGCATTCCTCGGTGTTAATGAACTAGTTAATTTAATTTTGCCGACGAAGCACCCCTGCTGCGCCTTCAATTCTCCCAATTTTACACGGAAACCGCTGGAAACTCGATACACAAAAGCTAAAGATAGATTCGGTGTGACCATTAAATTAATGGTGTCACAACCCTGCCATCTTCTAAACTGACAACACTTTTGTGAGTTGCGTTGCGAGCATTATTCCATTAAAATTTCTTTTTCTTATATTGATTTCATTCCTTCTAGAGTAGGCGTTATGGACCGTTACACGTTGTAGTTTCATCGAGAATATTTAGTTTTCTTTTATCTTGAATTAATATAATCGCGATACAGACATGTTTTTTTTTTCGCTAGAATTCAAAATGAAATAATTATTTATTTTTTAATTTTGCTATTGATACAGTATCAATAGCTACATAAAAAATGGAAACAATAAATAATGAAATAATCGTTGATATAATTTGGAAATTATTTAAACTATATAGAAGCTATAAGTAAACGTATACTCACTACTTAATTACTACCAATAAATACCTGTTTACAAGTACTTAAGTACAACATGCTTATGTTGTACTCATGTACGTTGTTGTGCCGCTTAGTTGTAACGTCGATTTCACAGATTTTACGCGGCAGGCGAGCCGTCTCATAAACTCAGTTCATAATAGCCAGGCGTCAGCGGATCCGGTGTAACCATTAATCTTGCGCACCGCCACCAGGACCGCTACGCCATCTTGTAAATTGGTAATAGTGTGTTTTTCCTTTCTCGTGATTGGAGCGTTTCCCTTGCTTAGAATTTTCTCAAATAAAGGGTGATTCTATACGTAAATAGGTTTGATTGATAGTTTTCAGCACTATCTGAAAATATTGTTTATTTTTTACTAAATACAATTTTTGCGCTTTAGTGATACAGTCATAATTACATATGTAAATGAAAATCTGAAAAACGGTTGACTCTCCGGGCCATCCCTAGAAAGTCCCGTTATGATATATATTGATGAGTTTATTAATTCCTTGAGTTCTAAAATATAGTTGTCTATATGTTTTCAAGCTTTCGAGCTCATAAGTTCGAAAAACGGTTGACCCTGCAGATCATTTCTGTAATTTCTTTCTACTTTGAAGCTCAAAGCGTTCAAAAATAAAAATAGAAAAAAATTATTGATGCTTTTTCGAGCTCCATGGGGAACAAAAATTTAGTAATAATAGGTTTTGAGCTTCAAGTTCTAAATTCTAAATTTACTTTAAAAATAATACAGCCATCGCTATTTTTTTCTAACGCTTTATTTAGTTTTGAACCGCTTTACGGCATTCGAGTTTTTAAGCACTAAAAATTATTGAATACCACATCAATTATTAAAGAATTTTACAGGTTGTTTGATTTGACTATTTTCAAAGTCGGGCTGAAAACACTGTTTTTCTTAATTTATCAAAATATATTAATTTTCAAAGCGGGAAGTTAAAGGGTGTCTTATGCATGCCAAATTAATGGCATTTCAATACCAAAGTTTAAGCCTCTGAAACAGACGAAATTGCATAAAAAGATTAATGGATGTCAATAAAGCAAAAGAGATATGTAAAGATCGTAGCATGTGGAAATCTATGGTCTCTGCCTACCCTCCTGGGAAATAAGTGTGTGTTTATATTAACGTAATAAGCATAGTGTGAATAGAATTATATCTTCCGGAACATCATTAATATTGGGAGTTCCTCAGGTTCCTTTTTTAGTTTACGTTAATAATTTTTCATATGTGGTGCAGGAATTGAGACATCTGTATCGTTTGCAGATAATATTACTTATTTTCCAAGATAAAAAAAGAAAAGTTTTATAAAACGTACAGTGCTCATGTGCAAATTTAGGATTGGTTATCCACAAATATTTATTATCGAATAATTTTTAAAATTTGCATTACCTAATTTCAGATTTATTTTTAAGAAAATAATGTCAAATAACATTACACTAACTTTTATTGATTTGCTAATATTTTTAGGCATTACTTTGAATTGTAGACTTCAGTGAGGTCGTTTGGATGGCCGTCTAACTACCTCAATTGGCTGATAGACTTGATTTTTACTTACACAGTTTTAAGATTGAGGTTCGCATGAATATTGAAACCAAACCACCTGATTCGTAAAATTCAGCACCTTTTATAGCGCAAAGTTTCATGAAATTTTTCTTTAGAGTGGTGCTGTCGATATAAAAGCGATTTTTATGTTAAAATAGAGTTCATGCGGCTTGCGATCTGACCTCACGCGTTTCTCTTAGAGATAAATTCAAAGATGTTGGTATTCTTACTGTAAATACATGAGAATTATTGTAGTAATAACTTCATAAGAATCATGATTAGTATGAAAAATGGTAGTATTTATAATGGTAATAGAATGTATAAAAATGAATCCTTCGTTTTTCTCCTCGTCTCGAAAAAGGGTAAAAAGTCGTTTGTGAGTCAGGCCGTACAAACGTACAGACCAGCGAAATTCTATTCAGTATTAATTGGTATAGATAGTAATAATTTATATGGATAAATTATAGAGCTTTAGTATTAAAGGAAGTAAAACTGTTCAAAAATATGTGTTGAATAGAATTTACCCAGTCTGTAACGTGAAGTTAACTCTTACATACCGTGAGAGCTAACTTCATATCTATCTATCAATCTAAATAAATTATAAAGATTGACTGCTACACATAAATTAGTGCTTTGATAAATTATGTAATTTGATATGGAAAAGATGAAATTGGTGACTTCCTTTTTCTCGACATTATTCGTTTCTTAAAAAATAGTAGAATATCCTTACATCTGTGTATCTGTTGAATAATAAGTATAATTTGATTTCGCTTCAATGAACAAATTTACATGAATATTAGTTAGATTGTTAAAAACATTATGCCCCTTTACGTCGTGGAGTGGGTTAATAATACGTTTTTGATTTATTTCAGTGTTATATTGACTGTTTTTAGGCACCGGTATAACAACAAATGAAATCGACATGTTAGCTCATTATATATTATTACAGGACAATAATATATTGTGTATTTGTGCATGGTCTAAATTGCGAGAAAGAGCGATCTTATTCAAGCTATTCTGTTAAGTGTATAGACAAAGTACGAGTGGTGTGGTTAGTGTACTCTGTTCGAATTTAAATTTATGCTGACAATAAGTTAACAGGAGGCAAACAGATCTAAGTCGGGCTTTCACTATTCCAAGAAACGCGTTGTTAGATGTCTCAGTCAATTGGCATTGCAAACTACAGGTTGGAGATGTTTACTGTAAACTTTACAGTAAATAACTCCTTACTGTAAACTCCGTTGCCTGTGTGAGTTCCGAAATGACGAGGATTATTATAGAATGAACTAAAAAATTGTTCAAGAATAGTGGAGAATTAACGAGTCATGCACAAAAAACACTTTTGCGCTTAAACTGAACCTTTAGAAAAAAAAGTCCGAAACAATCAATTTTAACTTGATTTACATGCGAGTAGCTCGAAGATTCTATTCCTAAGCCATTTCTGAGATGGCTACTAATAACTAAACAAAAGTTTTTGAGATCATAAAAGTTGACGGCTTTAAATAAAAGTCGTGTACATGAAAAATGCTAATCACAAATTATTATAACCACATATCTCAATGAAAATTTAACAGATAATTAAATAATAATAAAACTCAACCGATTGGTATTTGTGTTTTTAATTACACAATTACTTCTTAATTACAGAAATTCCATTCACATTTGTCTGTTTTTTAACAACACTACAGTATTTAAATTAGTGGACGTTTAAATGACACTAAAGAGTCCAAATTTTCAATTAATTGCCACTACGGACAGTCACTTTGTATTTATTTACGCAGCGAGTACGCTCTTGTAACTGATTAAAGTCTTTGTCAGCATTTCCAAGACCGAAACATTTAAGGCTCATTAATTTAAAGTAAGCGTTCATTATTCCCTTCGTTCGTCGCTCTCTAAAGACCGGGTTGTACAAATACTAAAAATCCTGACAATTGGAGAGTGATTAAGTTTAAACCAAATCCACCATCAAATTATCTAGAATACAAAATCTACCTATACTTTTATCGACTCATGTTAACATGAATTTACCTAACACATGGATTAGCTTATCGTACACATCTGCAATATGAAAATTAGAATTGAGTCTATGAATTGTACTGTGCATATTTTTCTCATACCGTTACCTAGTCTTCGTTATTATTTGCAGTTCAATAGTTGTTCGGATTTTGTAATTACAGAAATAAGTAGTGTAAAGTGTATGAAATAACATCTCTGGATAACTTTATCTATGATTTTAATATAATAAAATTTTAGATCACAAAAACTGCGCGTCATCTATTTTCCTTCCGGTTCGGAGAGTGACGTTATCCGATGTTGATTTGATCTGCGTTTTTAAATCGTTCTCTGCAAAAATCAGATTCCGTGAAACGAATTAACGAGAAACGAGATTAATTATTATTGACGCTACGTTCTGAATGAAGCAAAACTTTATTTAATCCATTGGGGTTAAACATATATTTTTCGCTGAAATTCGTATGTTGCGTCGTATATGAAATGTTGTGTATATTTCATAGTTATGATGAAAAAAGTAGAAATAATTAATCATTTAAGTTGTTCACCGTCCCTGTCGAATCAGCAAACGAGACGTGCTTATCCTGTTTATATTATAGTTAATTAATAGATAACCGAACTTTACTCTATATCATGTTACAGATCCTTAAAATGAACCCTTGTTAACCCAATTTTAGGGCTCTGATATTTGAGACCCCTTTGAAGTAAACTACAACTTGACATTTTTATTATACGTTAAAAGTAACTCCGCTCTTAAATCGATTTCGGTGACTACTACCGAATTTCAGCTTAATTTTTAACGCCATGCATTTAATTTTCTTAATAGGATTAACAATAAATATCCAATATTGAGCTAAAGCCACAACATGAAACTACAACATTTGTTTGTTTATTACCATTTATGGTTAATTTTTGTATAAACAAGAAGGATTTATTATATATGTACAACCAGGTTATCTTTCGGCACAGGGTTGACGCGTCATATTATACTCTTGAAGATTTCGATGACACCTTCGGCGATATATAAATCTCATTGAAGTATACAATTTCACAGCTAAAGCAAGTGATAATTAATATATCTTAACTTAAGCTACCAGGGGCCGTATTCGCATCTCGCTGATTAACACTGCTGATTTGTTTAGCATAAAATATTAGCATGTGACATTTCTACATTCAACATGACGCGACACCGCGGGGCCGGGCCCGACAAAGCCGGCTCGCGAGTGCCTGTCAATAAAGAAATCAAACAAGAGATAGAGAAATAGTACTGTGTAATGTAAATAAGTTTGAAAAGAGGTAACAAAACGGGTCGCGGATGTAAACGGAACTAGGCTATCGAAATAGTTTGTGCAATGCATGTCAGGGTGTTGGACAATCGCATATAAAACTTGAATATGGAATAGTGAAAAAGTGACATTTACATAAAGAGTCTGCACTTAAACAGATGGTTTTGGAATAAAATATGAAGTTACTATACAGAAATAGAAATTTCGTGCTTTTTCT
The DNA here is from genome assembly GCA_005406025.1 of Eumeta japonica. Taxonomy (NCBI): domain Eukaryota; kingdom Metazoa; phylum Arthropoda; class Insecta; order Lepidoptera; family Psychidae; genus Eumeta; species Eumeta japonica. The sequence goes on from BGZK01000410.1 coordinate 384,621, forward strand.
TTTCGTAGAATGTCTTGGGTATTAATAACTCTACCCAATAAGTAGGTGGCTCGATAAATTGGCTCCTTTTCCAGTATACTGTCCATTTCCCATTATTGGCAATAACTTCAACACCTTCACCATTACCCGATTGCTAAATTAGTCTTCGGGATTGATGGAAGTAAGGTGTAAATCAGAAAGTATTGTTGAAGATTGTTTTTTTGAAGTAACTAAAGGAATTAGCGTGTATGTGTAGTTGACACTACACCTTTTTACTTTTTTATCAAAAACTTTGAATTAACAACACAATCCTTAATTATTTATTCCCTTCGCCAGTTCGTCATCTCGTTATTCTCTATTTTTCACATTTAAGAGTTATCCTAAAGGGAAAAAGTCTTAAAAAGTATATACACATTTTTATCGAGAAGATTGCACATGGTCGGTAAATGAAAATGGAGGATAAGTCAAAATGTATTATAATTAGTGATAACAAAATAGTAGAGAATATGGGCTGAAAGTTATATACGACGATAAACATCGGTTTGAATCGAACAAGTATTTAACTATTTTATTATGAGAAATTGCTGTACAAAATTGTTAGTGCGAGATATAAACTATTCGTTACATGTTTTTGTCTAGTCTTTCGAATCACACATTATCTTTGCTGTAGTATCACTTTCTTCACCAAATGTCATTGTAATGAATGTGTACGATGAACAATACTTTTCAATCAGAGAACGAACAGTTATCAAATATTATTTCAGATTATGACAAAAATATATAAGACGAGTTTAGGAATTTAATTAATTTCCTACTTATCATTTGCGCTTTTGATAATTTCAAGGTTATGATTTCAGTTAAGATATTTCAAATAAAAAAAAAAACAAACTATGCCTGTATGTGTAACATTTTTAAGTGTGTAGATTTGCAATTAATATTAAATGGTCTATCTGTTTGCTGTTCTCATTTAACTTTTTAGATGTTTAATGAAACATAATGGTAAGTATGGGCAAGCATTCGCCCATATCGTAACTACACTGTAATGGTTATTCTCCATTGTGGTATTACTGTCAACTTTTTGTCACTAGCAGTTATTACATGTGCTCAGCCATTTTCTGAATTGAATCAAATGACCGAATTAAATCGATATCTTTTTTGCAATCCAACTTATGGCTAACTTCACTAAATCGTTCCCATGTGGCAGTGTATGCGTGCATCTTACAATTCCTTTTTCCCTTTACTCACCAAAAGAAGTACAAATAAAAAAGTACGAAACTTACGAAGCAAATTCATGCGGTGAAACCTCCTCAGCTGAAATCTTTTTAAGAGTAAACTGCTTGTCCCACGTAACTCAATATAACTTTTAGCATTGCTTCTCACGGCCTCGTCTCTAAATTTATGAAGTATGAAAAAATGTATCAAATATCGATCAATATGTAAAATATTTAAGCTGGTGTTTAATTTTAGACTATTTTCAATGCATATTTTCTATTTAATTATTTCAAGTGATAGTTTTTAAAAATGTGTCCACGAAAACTGATCGAAATTCATCAATTTACACGTTTCAAATTTTAAAATGAATAAATTTATAGGTTAAAGGTCACGTCAAAAGGATATTAGGTACCGACTAAAATAAATTAGAATTAGACCAAAAACAAATCTCAAATTCTGTAGACAGTAATATAAATTACCTATATTTAAGCATAATCAATATATTAAAAAAACGAGTGGTGTCGAGGGACACCAGATAAGAATGAAGTTCCTTATTATAAAAATATTAATTTTAAGTTCTATTCGAGGTATAAAGAAAATAATTATTCGACTATACATTTTTTTTATTACGGTTTTTTTTTATCGATAGAAATAAAAAAAACTACTTTACAAAACTATCTTAACACTTTTATTTTGTTTACGATGATTTATAAAATATACAAAAATTTATAAAACTAAGTTTTATTCATTTAATTGTATAATTAATAATAATCAAATCAATGTCAGATAAATTAAATGTTGTTATTTTAAACAAAATTTAATTATACTCAATAATCTCATAAATAGAACAAAATTAAATAACAAAAAATTTGGTTGCCTGTAAAGTCGGTATACTTTTACGTGACAACGACTTTGAATGGTAAAATCATTTTAATGTGAATATTCATTCGTATAGTAGGAAGAAGGATGAAATAATAGTAACAATTTAAAACATTTATTTATACAAAGAATTATATTTAAAACATTAATTTATACAAAGAATCTTGAATTTCATATTAATTTTAATTTTACCTACACATACATACGTATTTATATACAATATACATACAATAACTTGCAATACATTTGCAAGCTATGCACTAATTTCTAAACAAGACCGATCATAGTTAGTGGGAGAGAGCAATAATCTCTCTAAACTCATCGTTACGTTAAGCAACACTTATGTGACTCCAGTCGCAACCTAATTTAAGACGTTGTCACGTCAAAACACAAGTCACACTTAGATCATGAGACGTTAATGAAATGATATAATAATAATAGTAAACTCAAAACTGCAATAATAACAACAGTCATTACGTAGACTATACATTAGACACTGTACAGTCATCATAAAAGGACTATACATAAAAATCTTATGCTTGTATTTAACGTTAGGGACGTTTTTTGCCGGCTAGGGTCCCTCCACAAAGCCCCATAAGGAACTTCGTTCCAAAAAATGAAGCAAACTGATGTCAAATTATAGTATTTGATACATTTAAAATTTAGAATTGAGAGAGCTCTAGCACTTAGAAGCTCTAAACAGACATGTCATTATAAATTTTGAACGTATACGACACGAGAGGGCCCGAAAAGCGGCGTTGAAACGAAATAAAATCGTACGAGGTAAGAACGACGGCCGCTTCCCGTTCTGAATTTTAATATCCGCGCAAGGACAAAGAAAAATCGAACACGACTCGAATGACGTAGACGTGATCACGGCCGGTCCGGCCGGCCGGACGCCGGAGGGCGGCGGAGGCGTTTAGCGCCTCTAACTCTCGCGTATTATGTTACAAATATCAACGTGCACGTACCTATTTAGAGCACGTGAAGTCGGGGTTGCGGCGGGCGGCGGCGCGCGGCGGGGCGGGGGCGGCATTCAACAGGCGGGCGGCGGTCGATACGGCGGCGTCGCGGCGCAGCCGGCGGCCCGCCCGCGGCCGCCTACCTATCTGTGCGCGCGATGCCGGCGCCTCCTACACTTACATTTCGATACGAATCATTAATTTGTGTAGGTATAGAAGTGAGGAAATATCGGGGTTCCTTAGGAGATGTGATAGATTGCAGCTTATTTCGACCCTGATATCGCTGTCGTAAAGCGTTTGTCGCGGCGTTTTTATAGTTAGTAATGACACTTATATTGGCAAGAGAATCGACCTTTGTAGAAACATTTGTGAGCATCATGAACTCGTTATTATTTTTTTTTTTTATAAAACAATAAAACCATTTTTACAATTGGACAGACGTACCCACAAAACTAATGCACTATTTTGTTTGATATACTCTTTGGATGTCTATAGATAGGTACTTATATTACTTTTAAGAAAAAAAAATTAGAATTCTATAAATCATTATAAAAAAAAAATCTTTTTTTTTTTTTGCATAAACACTTATACACACGCAACAGCACTGTTACTTTTAATATTTTCAATGCTTCAAATCTGTCAATACTTAAATATTTCAAAAAGAGTTTAACGTAAGTATATAAACTAGGTAATATCTATGAAATATCTATTGCTTAGAACACTTACGAGTGCGTGTGACCTTTACGTGCAATTGAGATAAAAGTTTTTGCTTATCATTGTGGCAAATGTTATTACTAAAGAAAAAATCTATAATTCATGTAATAATTTGATAGCATAGTCGAGATCCATGATAGAAATGAAGCTCGCTCGATAGAAAAAATGAAGAAATTCGTATTTAACTGCTACTTATTAATAAACATATTACTTTTTTTATTTATCTTTATTTATTTAGGAACTTTTTTCTATTAAGATATGTCTGTCCCATCGAGCGAAACCTTAATTAATCTTATATATAAAATTACAAAAAGAGATTGTATATTTTATTGTGTATCAATTCCGTCCGAAAAAATCATTTACTTTGAAGTTGCATCTCAAAAAGTTTTACTTTGAATCATACGACGAAAATAGGTTTCGATGAGATTTTGTGAATTTCAACATTTTCAAAAACAAGAACAACTTAAACCAAAACTTCCACGGCGTGTCGCTTCCATCGCCCTCTACTGTCGCGATTCCAACGATCAATCTGTGTGTAGGTACACGACGCAATCCCGATACCGATCGTCGTCTTTCATTGTCGCGGACGGTTCGCCCTGACACCTTATCCCTTATTCATATCCAATCAACACTTCTTCATTTCGTCATAGAGCATGTTCCCAACATCTCGTATTACACTGCCATGTTGAGGAGGTGCTTTGGTCGCATCCGTTCCAGCTTTCGCCCTCTAATTATTTTCCCGGATCAACTGTCGTCTTTCGTATTTGTGCTCATATCTTTTCTCAAGCTTTAGGATTAAGCTTAGCGCTGATCGACGACTAGCATATGTTCCGAATTGAACATAGAGAATTAATTGTTCACTGCGAAAATTTTCAAACAAATGCCAGATGTGATTTGACGTTAATACAAAATTTATCAAAATGGTGATCTTCGATGTTCTTCAGCTGAATTAACGGCAACATAAAATACGAACACGAAAAATATTTGAGGTTGATTTCGAAAGTGTTTTTATAAAATAATTTATAAGGTGATAAACGGTGACTCGCTTCCAATTGAATCGGTCATCTGATTTCTATTATCTGCATAATCGATACAGGTTCTGTTCTTCCATAAATCGAGACAACATAAGTCAATATCGCAGATCGCACTTAATTTAAAAACATCACTCTACTGATAAGCTACGATGTGGACAAGTTCTCGTCGTTTCCGAGTACAACCGAGCGCCGAAGTTCGGTTCCGCCCGTGGCATCTGAAAAGCGTAGAACTTTTCAACTGTCGAAACCACACACGGAAACTTTTCGCCGAGTGATTAAGAAGTAATGGAGAGGGTCAAAACAACTTCTGTGGAATGCTTCGTTTAATAACGTCAATTAATGAATCCTTAATTATATATATATGGTGTAGGTAGAAGAAGATTTTGTTTTTGTAATATAATTTACCGATATTAAATTAAAATGATTTGTGTCACTGAAAATATTTGTTGTATATCGAAATAGAAAAGGACGAGAAGTAGTAGTCCATTTCATCGGTATGGTCTTTTGCATCCCATCGTCTTTGTCACCGGAATATCATACAAATTCCACGACCTATCCTCCTGTCTTCTTTACTTCGACCTCGTTTCTGTTTCCTCTACTTCGTTCGTATCCAATTTTTTTATGACATGTCGCTTTGATGTAACCGAAATTTTCATCAAAATATCACTTCATCCGCCGGCGCCGGCGGCGCGATCCCGCCCCGCTCCTCGCGCCGGCTGTGTCGCGCGCCGTCAATCGGCGGGTATTTTACTTGAAAAGCGGTTATTTTTGACGTCACACCGCGGTGACGGGCAATGTGACGCGTGTTTGCAGTGATGCGGGTAAATCGGATATTTTCAGTAACAACATTTCGTTTTTGTTTATTCCACTAACTTTGTTAGCAATAAAATCTTTGAAAACGAAAATACCAGTCTAGCGTTGAAATTTAGATATATAGTTTATGGTTTTACAAGCCGAAGACAACTTTGGCATAATTATCTTTACCTTAATGTGCAGTTTGTAGATTTGTGTGCGTTATATGTAATAATATATGTTTGATACAGCGACCCCCAATTTTTTTGTAGATAGTATGACTCCTTTACAACTAGTTTAAACCAACATACCTCTATAAAAAGTATAACAGTTTTTTTTTATAATCGCAATTTAAATGATTTTCATAGATTTCCTGATATTTCAGACATTAAATGTAATATATTATGTATTTTAGAGATAAATAAATTATCTTTTTACTTGTTACTTCAAACATGGAATAAATGGACAGATTTTATGGCCAGTTAGGTCCCCCAACTTGACGCCCGTCGTTTTTTTTTTTGTTTGAGGTAGACTACAGAGCAAGCATAACCTGTATGTAACTTTGAATTTAAAGTTTTATGCGTAGTTTTCGAAATAATTTTTACAGCTGATCGTCTGGCGTAATAGCTTTTTTCTTCAAAAGTATATTCTGGGTACATATCTGGAATTATCTCAAGAGTTTCTGAAGTTAAACTTCATGTTGTTAAAACTCTTATTAATTGAAAAGTAAAATTAGATATCTACTTTAAATCCCATCAGCTGCACCGGACACAATGCAAATTTATTGGTAACGGAGGAATTTCTATAATGGAAATTAATTTTAAATCGAATTAAATAAGTATAAAAAGGCCGTTACGAAAAACATTCTTATTTGAAAATACAAGTTAAAAACCGACTTATTTTGTAAAGATATCACTAATAAAGAGACTTATTATGTCAGTATTAAACGTCCGTTTATATCGATTTTCTCAATATAATAATTTTAGAATGCAAATGAAATTTGTCAAATTATATTCTTCCTGACGACATTGTAAGGCACAACGTATTCTATTTATTTCATATAAGAAATTCTCAATTTAACAATTTTTGCCCGAATTATTCCACTAACTTGAATTTATTTGAATTTATTGTGTAGTCATATTCAACACGCTTTTTGTAGTTCTTTGTTAACGTGATTATATAAAGCCGGAAAAAAGGTTTTTCGTATTTTATATACAAATTCATAATAATTCTTCGTGATATTTTTTTCACTTTTAAATATGAATTTTTTCCCCTTTCGTTCTATAAACTGTTGTCATTTTATAGGCAGTAACAAAATTCTATCGCTGTGTAAATTTTTGGACTTCCGATCAAAAAACTGCGATGTGTAGTTTTAACAGTCCACTCTCGATGTGTCCACTCACAACTTAACACTATATAAATAATTCTAAAGAGACCGCAACAGATAAAAATCTGTGAGTACAAGGTCAGGACTATATGAGAAATGCATTAAAATTTTGCAACCAAACTCTTTCAATATTTGCTGAGTGGTTATATGTGTGTGTGGTCTGGTTTTATCGTGGTGAAAAACCGCACCCTTTCTGTTGGACAATTCCGGCCGTTTTTTCTTTAGTTCTTGTTTGAATCTCATCAGCTGTTGGCAATAAAGATCCGAATTGTTGATTTTGCACGGAGGCAAAAGCTTTTAATAAATAATGGCCGTGCAATCCCACCATACACATAGCATCAATTTGGCTTTTGACCATGATTTTTTGGCATCTTCTCGTAAGTAAACCATTTTTCATCACTAGTGATCAATATAATCAAATAACGGATCGCTTTCATTATGTTTCAATAGTAAATCGCAAATGAGTCGCGATTCATTAGATTTCTTTAAATAAGCTCGTATAGGAACTAAATTTCGAGCTTTTTGTATATCCAGCTTTTGTTTCAAATGGGTAAAAACTCTTTTGTGATCAATTCCCAGCTTTTCAGGTACGTCGTAAGAACGAATGTGCCGATGTTGCTATAATTTTTCGAAAATGGCATAGACTTTATCCGTTCCAGAGTGATGTTCATTTTCGATTTTAAAATTACCGGACTGAAAATGATTGAACCAATTTTGTTTTACTCTTATCAATACTGTACTAAGTTCATAAATGTCGTACTTTTTTTGCGGCATGTTGCATTTTTCCCTTTTTTGAAATAAATTTAGATTCATTCATTTTGATGAACAGAAAAACAATAGAAAAATGGCGGGACATAGTATTTACCTTTTTTTTTAATATCATCTATTTAATAGTATCATAACTATTCAGTTAAAAAATACACAACTAAAGAGATTTCATTGCAACTTTTTATTTATAAAATACGAAAATTCACATATTTATATCTGCATCACAGATATAAATATGTATCTCAGTTTCATTGTACGATAGTCATGTACCTATTGCAAATTTTCCTCTTTTTCAAGCTTTAATAATTAATCGTGTTTCATTACTTGATTATCGAAATATCAAAAAAGGGATTTTAATATTATAACAGATTACTGTAATTGAAAAGTATCATTAGAATTTAGTTACTTCGTTCAGTGTTAAATATAATAACATAAAATAACATCACTGACTGCGCGTTGGCTTAGTACATACAAGATTTGTTTATTTTGAAAATCAATGAATTTTCCGTAAACTACTTTTAATGAAAGAAAGCTACTTTTCTATCCAAGCTACCCGTGAAAACCCTATGAAAATCCGTCTAGCATTTTGAAGATTAACGTGTACGAACATACAAGATTTAAAAAATAGCGTTACTGTGTTCTGTTACACTCCGTACATCACCCATAATAAATTTTCGGAAAATATTTCTTATAAGACGGTGCTATAGTTTTATTGCGAGTATACGTAGATATGTTTTCAATAATATTATTTTTTTTAATGTAGCTTTTATTCGAACGGGCAAGTAACGTGGCGGCGTGTGAAGGCAGCCTTCGTTTATGGCTTTTCGACGATATTAATAATAAAGTTTCATGGCAGACGAATAGTAATGATTCAAATAAGTATTTTGAATTGATACCAGTCGTTTCTAGACATTCGGAGTGTAAATGTAAGAGGGTTATATTCATATCACATAAATTGTAAAAGAATTTCCGATTGCATTCATCCTGAGCGGTTGTTGTTGTATAAACAAGTTTAGCAGCATCATATCGACTGTTGTTGTATATAATTGCTGAGATGTTGACACCGCAGAACCACTATACGGGCCAAGTAAACTGACAAAACAATGACAAAATGACAAAGCAAATGTACGACAACAAATTAGCTTTCTACGAAATCCTGCGTGTTGTAGATGTTTTGCAACTTTCAAAAAAGAATGCATCAATATTGATGGCGAGAACATGCATCAGTCGACCTTAGTTTGTTGTGTACAAAGTCGTCATGGAAAAATTGCTGAACGATCTCAACAACACGGTCACATACTTTTGTAAAGCTTTACAAAGAGTCGATTTAATATTGGATGTAAATAGGATAAAAATCACATCAAATATGTATTCCACACCTATTCAAAGGATCGTCGAGAACACCTAACTTGTCGACGAATATTATATACTATCGGTCTTTGAGTTAGATTAAAAAATTAAAAACTCATATAAATGATGGATATTCATGTAAATAAAGTGCAAATATACCACAAATAACGTTATCATGAGTTTGTACAAAACCGAATTAAGTAATCGGTACGATACATGTCCCTTCTTATATCTCTATGCGTGTGCGATGCATATCGACACAGTTTAAAATTCACTGTAGAAAGTACTGTAATTACTTATTAAGTTGTAATAAATCATTCGTTTATTTGTATTTCTTTTGCGATGTAGCCTTGGTAATAGTTAACGAAACAATTTGTTTCTTCCACATTCAGCACGTATGTGAACTTATCCACAATCTCATTTGCTGGTAACTTCATAGCGTCTGTTTTTTTTTTGTGTGCTCGAATTTCATTCCATAATAAAATGTTACCCTTAATGCGCTGAAAGAAAGATACATCAAAAGAAAACTTTTTCATGCGTTGAAGCAAACCCTTTTCCACACGTGTATGGTTATACACGTATAAAAAATAAATCTAAATCGTTTTATAAGAGGGTCAACTATTACTCGGTAATTAGTAAAATGTACTTAGTTATGATACTTTTCCTTTTAATTCCGTTATATGTATACCATTGCTGTGATTCTTTTTACATATTCAGGAATAATTGTTTAGTTGGGGGTAGAAGACATTTTAACAAAAAATTTGTACTTTAAAGCTTAATATAGAGCAAACAGAAATATAGATAACAGATTAACAGACTAAGTCAAAGAATGGCTTTAATACACCTACAGTGTTTTTAAAAACGCTATCTAATTATATCCTACACCACGGGATAAACTAGAAACAAAATGTGTCCCCACTTTACGTTTAGGAGAGGTACGGTAAAAAATTTGTTTTTAAGATTTTATTCTGCACTTTATCAGCGTGATTAATATTTATACCCACACCAAATTACAGTCTTGTAATACTGACACTGAGCTCAGCCGCGGACAGACAGACGGACGGACGAATATGGCGATACTATAACCTTAAAAAAAAAAGGAAAAAATAAGAAATTTGGTGAACGTAACACTTGTAACATTTCGGAGAGTTATATCCATATCGGTGACTGTGTAACTTATGAAATTGATACGGATAAGTAGTTGTTGGTGTTGAAAACTATAAAAACCGGACTTGAGTAATAAGCAGGTGTAACAAGATTAATACTCATGAAATGTAATATAACAGAAAATGGGAATAATCAATATCAGTTTACAAAAAAAAAAGATGTGCTTTATTTTGTTATGATCCAAATCGTTTAATCTTAACATATATCTAGCAAATTTTTATTCTTTAAGAATGCTAAAGAAGTAAGATTTTCTCAGTTTGGTTTGTGTGTCAGATTACGCGTCACCACGATTATTAAACGGATTTTGATGATATTTACCCTATCACTTAACGTAGTAACTATAGAGAAAAGGCAAATAAATATCTTTATATTTGAGCTACGTCTAATCATGTTGTGAGAGGTAATAGTATTTTTAACCCGACAATATGAAATTAAAATACTACAAAAAAAATATATTAAAAGATGTCCTTTAAAGATTTTTCATATGGAAATAATATTATTAATAGTAGTTTTAAAACAGAACTAAAAATAATTTAAACTAATTTTTATTTTTATTCTTTAAAGTTAAAAAACGGTAAAATAGAGGAAATACAAATTAATACTGCTTGCTCAAGTCGCCTGCTTAATGTGGATCATGGCGTGCTCTCTATTTTGAAAGAAGCGTATGTTAGGCGGTGAACTCTACAAGCCGGCGATGAATGATGATGACAAGTGAGCACAAAAGATAATCCATTTCCGTAAGGGCGAAGCCGCGAGTCTTGTTGGCTCATATTTCGTATTATGCGTGATTACATAATATCTATATCTATCGAGACGTTCGTGTTTTTCTTACGTCAACAGTGAAACAAGTAAATAATACGACACACACCCCCACACACACACACACGATCCGTATTCCATCTCAGATATTTCGGTCTCATTACAGTAAAAGGCGAACACCAGACCAGAAAGAACACAAATATAGGTCTCTATGGATTTTTTTTCCTTTCATAATACACGAGTGAGAGCGATCCCGCCTGCCGGAGACCGCATATCGCACTTTCAGCTATCATCTGAGCCCGCAATCGGCATCGTGTATATTATTGCACAGGCTTTTCGCGTCCACAGCGTCGGGTACACCTAACCCGCCTAACACTCTAGAAAATTATTTTATAGAGGTCGCCCTGCTCACCGGAAACGTCCGGGGAAACGAGTGTCGTTTCGTTGTACTGTGTAATAACAACGTAACACGTTACGAAGGCTCGTTAAATTAAGCCTCTGCCGTTATAATCGTTTCGATTTCCGCTAGCGTGAAACACTCTTTTCTGAAATGTCTATGTGTTAGAATTATCTCGATTTCGTTCATGTACGTAAGCTTCTAAGTAAAAACAAAACTTACGCATGTTTTATGTTTTCTGATGTCTATGTAAGAAGGGTGTGCTAAAAGTAAGTAGATATTTTTTAGTCAATAATTTGATATTGACAAGTTACAAGCATCGTAAATATTGGTTATTTAAATACAAACTTTAAAATAAAGCATATTTAAAATCAAATATTTTTTTTTTAAATGTTAATTTTTGTGAGATTATGACGGGAATGTGCTTGCAACTATGGCACACAATGGGCGTGATTTTCGCGCTACGATTTTATAATGATTACAAAAAAAACCCTAAAAACCCTGAACAATATTTTAAGCCTTTGGTTAATACTTCAGTGAGTCTGTTTGTCCACGAGCAACAGTTAATTTTTCTGCTGAGAACAAAACAAGACGGAGAACCTTTAAAGATGAAGCGAGAACAGGTCGGCCATCGACCGCAGTTTTTCTAGAAAATGTTCAAGCAGTTGAAAAAATGATCCGAGAGACTGAATAATTACATATGTAGAGTTTGAGCGCAAACTGGGTATTGGATTTAAAACATTATTCATAATCACTTTTCTCTCCGTAAATATTGTTCGAGATGGATGCCGTACAAACTCACCGATGAGCAGAAAGACCGCCGGGTAGACTGGTGCCGATTTATGATAGAGAAATTCGACGGAGGCGAAAAACAAAACTTATACGGTATACTTACCGGTGACGAAACATGGATGTGTATAACAACGACCCTCAAACGAAGCGACAATCGACCGTATGGTAGCTTGGAAATTGACCAGTACTAAAAAAATGTCACAGTGCGTAAAGCACACAGAAATAAATGGCCGCTAGGTTTTTGATGAGATCGGTCGCGTTGGTGCACTGGTGGAAGAGGATCCCAAAACAGTTAATTCTGAGTAATGTGTGACAGTTTGTGTCCTAGCCGTATTATCAGTTTGGTCTGCCAAGCGACCGAAGTCACGAATCTGGCACCTTCTTTGGCATCATGACAACGCCGTGCCGCACACGTCCTTCAGAGCACTTTTTTTATTAATTAAATAAATGTGTTTATCTCACCTTACTCACCATATTTCATTGACAGCACAATTCGATTTGTGCTTGTTTCTCAAAATCAACTAAAAATTGAAAGCGAGGCATTTGAGAGCAAGAAAAATGCGTGTAATTATGAAATTTATGAGGTATTTGAATAAAGGTGGTCAAAAGTACTTTTCAAATCGATTAAACATATGGAAAAGTGTATACATGCTCAGAGGGAAACACTTCACAAAAAAACATAAATATTAATAGTAAATATTATAATTTTTGCGTATCTAGTTTTTTTTTTGGTATACCCTTCGTATTACGCTCATAATTTGATTTAATTTTTAACTTTCCGCTATGAAAATTGAAATTTTTTTATAAAAATTTTAATCGATTTCACCCTGATTTTCGAAAATCTAATTTTAACCAGATCTTGACATTTTAGGGTCCTAAAAATCTATATCGACCATTTTTCGTGTGATATCTATATATGTCTGTATATGCGTACGTGCGTGCGTGCGTGTGCGTGTGTATAAACCTCTCATAACTTTTGAACGGATGAACCGATCGAAAGGCAGTGCACGACATTCGAAAATTGTTCCACTCAACTTAAACTTCCTGAAAATTTGAATTATATTCATTTGGTATTTTTTGCGGAATCTCAAAAATAAAATTTCAGAAAAATGTTTTTTTCAAATAACTCTTAGACTACTGTACCAACCGATACAAAATCTAATCTAATCTTTTCCTCAAACAGTTGCATCGGTTGCCGCAAACTATATAAAAACAAGTTGATTTGTTTAAGAGACATTTTCGGAGAAAAGTTTTTAAAAAGGTTTTTTACAGTGTTTTGTAAACTCCAATAAATTCCAAAATCAAACCATTTGTTCTCTTTAAGAAACAGCGTTGATCATTGCGAATTGCATCAAAATTGGTAGGTTCGTTGGAGAAATAAGGTCAACAAAAAAATTCAATAAACAATATTTTTTCAAGACAACGTGAAATTTTTGATAGATTGATGTTTGGTACTCAACCATATTTTTCTCCTTAGGTTTTCTAAGTCGAATGCTATAAAGCAGTTCAAAATCGAATAATGCGTTCCAAAGTAATCGTAGTTGAAACATTCAAAAACATTGTTTATTAACTTGCCACTATTCAAACTGACAAATTTTTATAAATTAGGGAGATACTGGTTTCAGTACGATTTGAAAATAGAATTTTCATCAGATATTGACGTTTAAGGCTTCTTGGAATCCATTTCGACCATTTTCCGCATGACGCGTGTATGTCTACACATATATGTGTGCGGTATCAAAAAAATTTTTCTTGGAATATTTCTTAAACTACTCTACGTATAAGTAACAAAAGTTCTTATGATTAGAAAGCAACATAGATCTTTGAAAACTGCATAAAACCTGGTTGATTTGATCGATAGATACCGTTAACGAAACATTCGCAAGAATCATGTTTTTCAAAATAACTTTTAAGGTTATTAATGTATTGATATTTTGTATCGGTCAATTTTCTTTGCTTAAAAACTCGTATGCCGCGAAGGAAATTAAAATCAAACAACGAGTTCGATAGATATATTAGTTTAAAAATAGCCTTTTATTGAAATAAATTCACGCTCTCCCAACTCAAGTGCTTGAAAAAGCTTTTAGCCTCTCTTAGAGAAACTTATAAACTAAAACTCAATAATTTAATGTTCAGTGTATTTTTGAAGACTTAGTTCGAAAGTGGCAAAAAGTTTTAAGAATGGCTTATAAGGTCAACTGAAGTTGTCGAATCTTAGAGCTCAAGTGCATAAAGATAAATCTTTGATCTCTGAGACGACTATATTTTTGAACTCGAGGAGCTTAAATTCACATCGATAAATATTATAGCAGGAAGGTTCAGGTATGGCCTGCAGGGTCGACCGTTTTACAGATTTATTTAAACTGCGCAACCCCGACTGCTGTCATAATTTAAACAATACCGACTTTTATTGAACGTTTTTTTCATTGTTATGTAAACACGTTGCAATAACGGAACCCTTATTCTCTCACTTCGGCGTTTGGCTATTTGTTAGATCTATTTCACAGAACAGAAAGTAAATTTCAATGATTTAATTTGAAATAATACGATAAATGTAAGTTGGCTTCTTTTTTGTAATCCGATATATACATAAGTATAATACTTACATTTACAACTTATTAAATTAGTTTGATTGTTTAAATGCGAAGTATAAATATTTTGAGGTCAATGCGTAATGGAGTCGAAGGATAATTTGAAAAGTGTTTAATACGCTACGTAATGTATTTCATTAAATAAACATAAAAGAAAACTACTCTCACGCAAATTATGTAAAGAAAAAAATTATTATAGAAAAACTATTAATATACACAATATACTATTGATTGCGAAAAATCATCAGAGTTTTATTATATTACATAGCTTTTAATTTATTAAAATTTTAAATAGTTATACAACATGAAGATACATAAAACAAGCCGTCGTCGCCGAATTTGCTCGCATAAGGGACGTCTTGCCTTAACACTTCTACTAAATGGTCACTTTGCATTAGCAACGCCCTTCTTTTACTTTTGATCACAAACCGCACACGAGACCTGCTCGGTTCTGATACAAATATTGTATTGCAACAGTTTTAGTAAATGTCGGTGGCGCGTTACTGGTCCGGAGGGCTTCCTCACTTTTATATAGAAATAGCTATCGATGACCTGTATTTAGTTATAGAATGATTTTATTGAAATTAAATGGTTAATGCAAACATTTTTTATTTATTTAATAATATTTTTTCGTTATCTTCTCAGCTTATAGCTATACAACACCCATAAATTCACCAAGTTTCAAACAAATCAAATCAAACATTGATGCCATCCCATGCCCTAAATTTAAAGAAGGTAAAAAGCTAGGTTTGATGGCACCTATATTTGTTTTTTACCAATTTCCGGAGACATTTTCCCTCATTATGGACCCTCCTTTTACTCGTATTATGTCCGATAGCCGTCTAGCCTTTGCACGCCGGGTCCGACTCCGAGATCGCACTTTTGTTAAGATTTTATTTATTAAGTGTTATTTTGTTAAGATTTTATTTATTGTCATAAATAAGAATATATTTGGATGAGCCCAGACCAGATTGTATTTGAAAATTTGAAGAAAATGTTTAAAAACGTTCGGTAATTTATTTTTATTTTTTTATTAATATCTTAAAACTAATAAAGAAAGTCGAAATCATTGTTAGTACTTTCAGTATATGACATGAAGTGATCGTATAAGATGCTGTTATTGTGTTATTACTTAAAGGTTTGTAAACCTGAAAATAAATCTATTAGAAGAAAATATTATTACATATCAATATATAATACAGCATAGCAATATTATTGCGCGCTCGTACACTAAAACAATATCAAAGTACAAAACAGATCCTTTAAAAAAAAATCGAGAATAATATTCTGTAACGTAAACAAGTCCTCCCTCGTGCCCCCGCCATTTCCTTCGTCAACGCTTCTGATGCGAGTTTACATTTTTAAATGCATTTATTTATTGGCCGGAATTTTCAGAAAAGTAATAAATTTTATTTGTTTATGCTGGACGTGACATGTTGGCGTTGAATTTTATATGTGATTTATTGGTTTATTTATATTTGAAGAATATTTGAGATAGCTAGTAGAGATATATATTGTATATATCCGAGCTCGAGTGCTGACAATCAGTTTTATTTATGCGATCAGTGCGTTAATAGTCCAAGATAAATCACCTAAATGTATTAAAATGGTTCCGTAGCGATTTATTTAATATAGTACTAAGAAACAAAAAAGGCAGACTAAAAACCCTATTGTTCGTTTTAATTTACTATGACTTTCTCATTATTGAATGATTACTATTAATCATATAGACAAAATCGGATTGTTGACAGTCTTTCTTACTTTCACTTTACTTCACCCTCTCATATCATATCTTCCACTCTTCCCTTCTTCTTGCTCTCAATTATTCATGCCTAATTTTAGCACTGTTTCTATTCTAAGAAATTAAATAATGAGCATGACGGACATAATAAAGTAAAATTATAGATTTTTCAATCTTCTAGTTATACGAAGTTATACAGATATACATGCAAAAAATGCACACTAACCTATATTTTATTTGACAATGAGTTCTATCAGTCTACTGAATTTGATCAAAATTTATATGGCCATTATCGAATCATAACAAGATATACAGACAAAAATATATATAGTTACTTATGTATTATAAAATGGCTTTTACGGTATACTAAAGTTCATTGAAATCAGTTTAGGCGTGAAAACTTAACAGACTGACAGAGACGCTTTTGTTTTTATAATATTAGTATGGATTTCAGTTTCAATAAACTTATTGTTTATTTATGGAATATAGAACAATCAAGAATTACGACCAAAAAAAAATTCACTGAATAATTAATTTTCAAAAAATGTATAGATTACAATTGATGGGTATAAAAATAAATAAATTAATTGTAAACATTTCAAAGTAAAAACTTCGCCTTGTTCATGATTCGCTGTGATAACATCCATCATGTAACATCGATGTAAACATGTGTAAAACTAGAAAGTCAGAACTAGGAAATCGTATAAGTTTTCACTTTTACTGTATGATTACAACCACATACAAAGTTTTTGTTTGCAAATGCATGCTATAATTTTGTATGTTACGTTTTTATTAAAATAAATATAATTAAACGCTTTCTTGATGTTAAAAACTTGATGTGCGTTTTTAGAACCTTCCGAAGGCTCACGCCATTAAACGTGTTTGAAGGCCAGATAAAAGAACAATTAGATCCCGCAAAATCACAGATAAAAGAACAATTAGATCTCGCAAAAGAAACTACAGATAAAACGGGGGCTTTATTGTGAAAACATTTTTTATGACAAAATATTCTGCGCGCTAAGCGACATAGTATTACGACATTATCGTTTGGGAGTAATTTTTTTAACTTCCTACTAAGAAAACAGAAAACGTTGACTTCCCGACAAGCAAAATATGGATTTTGAAAAAAACAGGAAAATTATTTTGGTTTTAATTGCATCTTCGAAACTTGAGTTTTGTACAGTTGACGTTTTGAGGTTTTAGGAAACTATTCTGACAATTTTTCTGACAGTATGTCTGTATGATAGTGTGTGTGTTCTTGCGTGTGTTGGGGGAGAATGAGTGTAAATCGTTTCTTTGAACGAATTAACATATTTCGACTGAACTAGCGGTATTTGAAAGTCAATTCTCAATTTCGAACTTCTGATAATATCATTTCGGTTTGTTAAGTAGATTTTGAATAAATTCATAAAATTTCTGAACATGTTTTAGTTTTTCGAAAACGTGTTTCAAGTATTGGCTGTTAACTACAATCCATCTCTCAACACTAATAAAAGTTTTATGTTCTCTATTTATGTTAGAACTAAAAGATTTTTTTTTTCTCAGGAAAAATATTACAGTTTTTGAACTACAGTGGTATGTACTGGTAACGCGAATGCCCATTTAGGTTTTTTATAAATTTTATTTACTCACGATTCATATCGAGGCTTGCGTCCAACTCTATAGTTATAAGAAAAATATAACTTCTTAATTATTTGCAAAGCAATGTTGTATCTCGATTGGGGGCGGGAGTTGTACGAGAAATTGGGTAATCTTTATTGAGCTCGTCTCGTTTACTCTATTCAATTAACCCTCCGTTCGCGAACAATAATTTTATTATCGTAGTGACTGGGCCAACATGAATTCCAATCTCAAGCTATTGTTATCAACATTGTGAGAATTATATTAATATTCGAGACGTGAACGAGGCGACCCACGTGAAGTGCAATAAAGAAATAAAACTACTAAAACACTACGTATAGAAATAAACATGTGAATTAATTTAAGGTTACCTATTTCGCAAATATAAAGCATAAAAGGGCAAGATTTACAAAAGTTCTCTTTCAGCTGAATTACTCAAAATAATTATTGCCTTCCTAGAACTACTTTCTATAATCGAATGGCTATTTTCTAACCGAAAAAAAGAAGATTCCGTCTCTAAGCGAAATTTCAGCGCATTTAGCCATTAGCCTCTCTGAATAATAAATAACATCGTCATCTATTTAAAGTTCGGATACTTCGATTAGTTCATAAGCCGAGGTGATCCATATGAAAGAGCCTTTGAAGTGTCAGTGCAAACGACAAAATACATTAAGATAAGAAAATTTTATTTATGGATAAATATTAGCATGTTTAATCAATTAATGAATTCAACAAACTTCATCCTTTTGCAGCCCGCGTGTCATAACACCGTTAACTTTGTCTCAAGCCGAGCTCTTTCTGAAACCTAAAACTGCTAGAACAATCGCCATGTTCAAGGTGACCGCTACTGGTTTTCGATTTATGTCGAACGTATCACAAAGGCGTTCATTTCCAATTTTATGTGCAACCTATCGTGAATTGCTGAACCATCCTTTTTAGGGTTCCAAGCCAAAATGGCAAAAAGGAACCCTTATCGATTCATTACGTCTCTCCGTCCGTCCGTTTGCCCGCATGTCACAGGCATTTTACTCAAACTGTAAAATTTATATTGATGAAATTTGGAATTTAGGTGTCTTCTTTATTACTTAATTTAGTAAAAAAATAATTCCAGGGGAAGCACCCCATACATGTAACAGAAGCTGAAAAATTTTTTTCTCAGCAAACATCAACATGCAATACATACTTCGACAGTTTTTTTATAACATTTTTAGGTTTTTAAGCAATATTTCTGATTATGTGAATAATTTCGGAAATAATCGGTGCAAAATTAGCCGAAAATTTGTCCCTCCCCTTTCTTTTTTTTTAATAATACAAAAAATTTGAATAGGTAACGCTTACTAAATACTGTCAACAAAAATTATTTTGAACTCGATTGGATTTACCGTTTTTGAGATATTGCCGAAATCGCAAAACCGAAAAAGAGCATACGCTCTTTTGCTGGTACGCCTTAGTGTGCACTAGCTTAAGAGTGATAGTCGACATACCTACTTGTTTTTCTAGTTATAGGCGACTAAAATGCTTATAACTATTATGTGCGGGAAACATGCAAAAAAGTGTAACAACGTAGTTTTTTTATCTGTAGCGCATTTCCTTGTATGGACCCTACAGTGAACATGGTTCAATATGCTCTTAGCAGGTTTTTTCAATTTATTTACTTTTTTAGGTTAATCGAACAGATCAGTTAAATTTTAATTACTTTTTTTGGGTACCAGGTATGAATATTATATTCCTCTAATAAAATTAAGTAATAATGAAATATCATCACTAGTAAAACAAAAATATATTATGAACCAAAAAGTTAAGGATTGCATCATATAAAAATATGAAGTAAACTAAAAATTTCTTTTATTATTTTTACCTATAATTATGAGAGTGTAATCAGTTAACTAATTATCACATTCATTTAAATACAAGAACGAGAATTTTCATATCAATAATTTTATTACTAACAAATCAAAATAACCTATAGTAATAATAAAATCCCTACTTAATGGCAACATAACGAATTTTTAAATTAATGAATCTATAGATGATACGTAAAAAGGAAGCGTCATTCTCTTTGTACCAAACTCATTAAACTTTCACATTGGTAATATTGTTTTTTAGTACATAAAATTAGTTCAAGTGTTTATACCTGAAAAAGAAAAAGATAATTTAAATACTATTTAACATCTAATAACACAAATATTAAAGAATTTCACAAAGATTAACCACCTTTGATTAGTAATCATTAACACAATTATTCATAATATGTACTTTTATAAAAAAAGTCGTGAATAGAGAGCTATCTATCCGTAATAAATCTAATGAAAAAAAATTACTTCCATGGCCCATGGCAGTCTGGTTATCGAGGGACCACGTATCATTGACACGTCACAAACAGCTTTTGTGCATACGCTTTCAATTTCAACATATTCAATCACTGCATTAATTGGACCCGTCATAGGAGGAATAAAAATGTTTTTATGCCATATTTTCGGATGAGAGTCATCATGCCAGGAGTTTGGTATAAAGCCGCCATCCACTTCTGCGCCCTCACAGCCCTATTGCAAAACAACTGCACGCGATGTGCATTGTGTTTAGCTTGTAGGTGGGCGATGATCCGTATATGTCGCGCATGCGTCGGTGACCTCATATGCAGCTTGTTCGTAAGTCAGTGCACTGAAAAAAAAATATAGTTGTAGGTACAGAATTTCTGTTGTGAGTACCCATACAGAGGGTCACATATGGGACAGCAGTCTGGATTGTAATGATTATCCTCTATAGATTGTTAATAAATTACTATAAGGATGGTACGTGTAATGACGTCATTAATATTATGACATCATAACTTTTATCTTTTTGGTATGTAATGATTACAATTTGTTTGTCACTATTAACGTCTCTAATGTGTTCTCAACACTCTATTAGGGTAAGTACTGTTATGTTAGAATGTATTTATCACCATAAATACTACTAGTAACTATTACATTTTCTGTAGTAATTACAATATTAAATGTCAACAGTTACCTTCTTTAATGTTAGCACTATAAAAGTGGGGTGTGATGATTACTATCGTATTGTGTGACTAATACCATATTGTAGAATATGCATTACTGAAATATAGTAATCAACTACAGTGAAGTATGGTTATAATTACAGAATATGAGGGTTATTTTCAAGTCGTGATTCAATGTCTCATGTGACATTGCACATAATATTTAACGAAAACAGTAATCCGCATTCTCGGATACCTCTCACAATACTTAAATGTATTGTACGAAGTTTGTGAGAATGCGAATTACTGTTTTCGTTAAATATTATGAGACATTGAATCACATAACAAACCCTATCATAAATTACTGGGATTAAAATTCAGAATAAATTAAAAAATCATGTTTATATCTAATCATTTATTTAATTTAATAGTCAATATGCTAATTTTATAATTGCTTACATGCAGTACTTTAAAGTTTATTGTCTAATATTCAAGATGGAAAATCAGATAGATTATACATATTATTACATATTCATATCTTACCATATCTATACACAAATTCTTAATACTAAATTCTCATAGCCTAAAAATATTGGACTGTAAAATTTACAGAAAAATTGAAATCAACCTAATACAGATTTGTATGTATTATTCTAAGGATTCCTAATTAATATATAAGAAGGAAAAAATTATTCATTTACATTGCAAAAAAACATTTAATATTTACTTACTATTGTCAGATATATTGCCAATCACATTAGTAAGACAAAATATAAAAATAAGACATTACTTGGGTACAACAAACAATAAGTATTTTACAATTAGGTATAAAGAGTAATATCATTTAATTATTATTGAACTATTTAAAAAAATCAGTTAACAAGTTTTAGTATTTTTTTCAAATAACATTGTAGCATTCTTAAATTGAGCCTCTGATAGTTATTAACAGTTGACCTTTTGAGTCTACATTAATATTGTTTGGTATTGGAGAATTCAAGGAACTTTGTTTAAGATACACATGATTACTTGTTTCATTTACCTCATATGCATATGTGTGTTGATCAAAAGCAATTGTAATGAGAAGCTTACAATAAAAGATTACATCTTTTGGCCATGTAAATATATATTTTTTATAATGCCAAATACATAGTTTCCATCAAGTACATCAACAGTCAAAACATTTTCTTTTTTGTATAGTGTACCTTTGACTTTAGCCCATGTAACTTGAAATAAGGTATTTTGAGTTGCAATATTAACTGCATCTAATATCTTAGAAGAAAAGTTACACATTCCTCTTTGCCAGGACCTGCATGTACACTGTCACCCAATTTACCCTTCAAAAATCTCATTTAATTGTAACTGTTGTCTTATAGCTAATGTTTTACATATATTTTTCTGTTAGAAGAAGACTGAGCAGCAATTTTAAAGGTTCTGTGCTTAGCCTCAAACCTCATGGACCACAAAAGAACTGGAGGCCCTAATTTGTGAATTATTTGATGATAATGTGTTAAGAAATGAAATTTTGGTTTTAAATTTTCGCCACTATATTGCATATAGTGCTTTGCAAAAGAAGCTTTGAATTTCCTACATAAAAACGAGTACAAACTTTCAGCCAAATCCAGATAGTCACGGAGTAGTGATTTTGTTGAGACATCTTTTAGGATAGAGAGTTTCTTTCTAGCTGCATTCAAGATATTTTGTTTGTAGATTGGGAAATTATTCCATAGTTTTTGGTTAGAAGATGGATAAAGGAAATCAAAATCCTTCAGCAACTGCAAGAAAATTGCAAATAAGCACATATTAATGTCAAAATTAAATAGGTATACATTAATGTCCAAAATAATAATTAGAAAAACCATTTCAATCACAATTGAACAATTTTTTTAGTAAAAATTATATAGAAACATGATATTTATGACACATGTGTAATAAGAATTATTAATTGTAATTTAGATGCTAGCACTCAATATTAGATAGGTCTAAATC
The DNA here is from genome assembly GCA_005406025.1 of Eumeta japonica. Lineage (NCBI taxonomy): Eukaryota > Metazoa > Arthropoda > Insecta > Lepidoptera > Psychidae > Eumeta > Eumeta japonica. The sequence continues at coordinate 407,728 of BGZK01000410.1, forward strand.
AAAAAGTATTTATAAATGGTTCATAAATGTCTCTAAAGTATCTATGCTTTTATATTACATATATTTAAATATTTCATTGTACTTACCAATATATAACCTGTTGGTTTTTTTAGTGCAGGATATTTATTTATATATACTGAGGCTGGGGCATTAGTGTTTTTTACCAGTTTGAGCCTAGTTCCTGCAGTTCTAATCCAATGAGATTCAACAGTGTCCCAAGGATCAGTACAGTTTTCTAACCATTGGAGAAGGTCAGAAGAGTCTTCAAACTCAAATAAAGCTGAAATACAGCATTTTCAGGAAATTACTATCTTAGTACATTCATTATAGTAATAATTTTTTATAATATTATATGTTTAACATTTTTTTTTACATTGTTAAATGTAATATTATTTAAATTGGTAAGTATTTCATATTAAATACTATGATTTTTTTTGTAAACTGTGCTGTCTTCGTACATTTAAAGAAAAGTTTTAATGTTCTTGGTAATTTACTAAACAATTTTAAACCACAAAATCCCATATAACACAGCTCTTTTTGGTAGAAAATCATTAAATACAAAAACTGCATTTATAAAATTAAATTAAAATCTTCTTACCATTATCACTGCTCACACTTTCTAAGTAATAGGTGAGCGCGGAGGAGTTGACGATGATGATGACCTTCTGCTTATTAGACCAGACTTTCTGTACTCTCTTTTTCTGTTGTGGTAGCAATCTTGTAGTTTCCCAGAGGCAAGTCTTCTAACTCCTGGTGAAAAATTTATGTACGGCAAGTAATATGTTGCCTTATTTTCTTTGGAAAAATTATAGTTATTTCATGAGCCCACTGTAACATCCGGGAAGATGGAATAATTCTTGAAGGATCATTTTTAATTCTTCTTTAATGATTAAATTGCATATTTTGCTGCGACCAGCAGAATCTAGTACTCAGATGTTTTATATGCAGCAAGAATACTTCTTCCATCTTGCGATGAGTGCAACAATTCATATAAATTATTCTGTAACATAGATTCAATCAATCAAATCAAGGTATTTGATTTCCATACATAAGCATCTACTAATTCTAAATAAATAAATAACATTATATGTATTATTAACAAGCTTTTATATGGATGTAATTAATTAGGGACTTTTATTTAACACTAAGTGATAATAGAAAAACTGGCTAAGTGCGAATCAGATTCGCGCACGAAGGGTTCTGTATCTCCTTTTTTTTTAGTTTTATTTTTATTTGAATTAATAGGCATTTATTTTTAAAGTGAATATAAGTAAATATAAATATTCTGCAAATATTTCAAGTTTCTACCTGTTGTCGTTATTAAGATCAAGAAAAAATGGCAAAAAATCACGTTTGTTGTATGGGAGCCCCACTTAAATACCTATTTTATTCTGTTTTAGTATTTGTTGTTACAGCGACAACAGAAATACATCATCTGTGAAAATTTCAACTGTCTAACTACCGTGATAGCAAGATTGAAATTTTCATGAGATACAGCCTGGTGAGAGACAGACAGAACAGAAGAGTCTTAGTAATAGGGTTCCATTTTTGGATACGGAACGCTAAAATTAGTTTCTTAATTGACTATATTTTTTTTGTAACGATTCTACATCAAATTCACAGTTAATTTGTTAATAACATTAAGAGAACATAAACACTGTTTTCTTGACCTTCTGAATACTGCCTTTAAAATTACTGATGTTTATAGAGTTACAATATAATTGTTTTGACAAGCATTAATTAGTTTTTAATATGGAGAACTTTTGAACAAATTAATTGGTTAATTTAATTAACCTCAATATTACAATTATTTAGTGGCGTCCCATTTTTTTATGCTACACTACATTTATAAAAATCATTTAACTAATTGACAAAGTCTAAAAGACCCTAGAGTGTCAAATGAGACCGATCTGCATTTTGTGAAGAATAAACTTACATTGTTTATATTCAGAATAAAATCAGATACATCAGAAAACTCCTTGGCGTTTTCCACAGCAACCCCACTCTGATTGCTTTCAGGTTTTTCTGGGAAATCAAACACTACGCAGGTCTATAATAAAAAAATAAAAGATTCTTATGTTTTGCCCATATACAACAAGAATAGAGAATACTTTGATGTTGAGACAAAGAAGTAAATGTCAGTATATCAGCAAGGATGGATGTTGTATTTTTGGTTATTTTGGTTATTACATCGATATACATATTAAAATTTAATACGACTTACCTTTGAATAATTCAATATAATCATCCATTTTCTAGTGAGTGAGTTGGGTTTTTGTTTCTTCATCCATGACTGATTTTTAAATAGTTTCTTAAATTTACGAACTTGAACACAATTTAAACTAAAATATTAATTTATTGAAACAATTATTAATTTGTGTTACTACAAATAAAAACGGTATTTTACACGAAATTCTTTTTAAATACGGCCACGAATAAGTTACGAGTTCTAATAATACTTTCTGATTAACGTCAGGCGAATTTTCTCATTAACCAATGAAATGACTCGATGCAGTCGAAACAAATCTATGAAGCCTCTTTATTGGTTACTGAACTGCAAAAACCGTTAAACCTTTCGAAATGCGTTCGAGTTAAAACTTGTGACATATAAAATATACTAACGACGTCACGTTGCAGTACTGTATTGACTTTGTAGTGTTTATCGTGCAACTGTAATGATAACATTCTATAGTAGCGAATATTATATGAAGATACGTACTACCATAAAATTTTGTAACAATATTTGTGACGTCATTCACAAATACTCTATGCTTTGTGTCTATTACCCTCTGATTCTATTCAACACCATACGATAGTATTATGTATTATATTAAAGATACTTACAACATAATAAAATTTTACTGTATTTTAATTGTAATGGGAACAGAACGCAGAGTAGATATATAGTACTTACTACAGAAATTCTGTCTACATTACCATCCACAATAGCTACAGTGTTGGAAGGTAAATAGCACCTCAAATATTTTTTTCAGTGTGGACGAATGTAAACAAGCGTGACGGCGTTATGCTTTTATGCAAAAGCTAATTATTCGAAGATAAAAATATTCGATCGTACATTGTACATCGAATACATCGTTTGCTACATGTATTTTCTTAGCTCTTTCTAAGTTTATTTTAAATATATATCGATTGTTTTTGGTTTTCATAGTTTCTCTAGTGGTTTAGCATTAACTACATGGTAGTCAATTTATTTTGGTTTTAATAAAATATAGATTTTTATTGTTGCAATACTACTAATGAAGAAATCGTAAAGATCCCTATTGCAACTATACACAAATATGTGCTTTACCAACTTTTATCTCCTTTCGATGACGTCATAGACCGCACAAGTCACTACTGAAATTGAAGTGTTGAGAGCGGTTACTGCTCGGTTCAAAAGAGCTAGCACTAAACCTATTTAATGGATTTGGATCCAAAAACTGAATTTTAAAAAACATATTATATTATATTCTATTATATAGGTTGACTTTAAAAATAATCAGTTTGCAACTGTGAAAAAAATCTGTCGTTGATTGCAATCAAAATGGCAAGGAGTAAAGAAAAAAAATTTAAACCGGTTGGCGTTTACATATTTTATTTGAAAAAGCTGAAGTAATGTAATCGTAATCGTAGCGAAGGACAAAATACAAAATGGTCGAACGATAAAAGTAAGAAATTGGTGACCACCAAAAAAAAAGCGGGCCGGTGATTATAAGATAAATAGCTTTTACTTGCCTAATTTGGAACATAAAGATTCCCACGAAATATTATCCAGACATTTTTGAACGTGTTCTTATGCGAAAATAGTTAAGATGAAGGACGCCCTTATTTATAATTATTTTTAAATCTATAGTCACTTTTTATTTACGTTTTAAACATGCTACGCTTCAGAAAAGAAGGAACTTCTGCATGGATCCTAATTTCACGACTATAAACTGAATGCAAAAAAAAATTTACAAAAAATGAGTATTCATAATTTTGAAATAGTTAACTATTATTTCGAACTAAGACTTTTTATTGACAAATTTTGTTTTCGTCGTATGGATTTTCATGTTTTTGTGTGAATTAACGTAATTTTATTTAAGCTTTATATCTAATTCCTTCAAGTTTTGTTAAAATTATATTTGAATTTAAAAAAAAATGACATTTTTGTCTAATTTTGTTATTTTATTCATGTGATTGCTTTAAATTAGGTTGTAGTCAGCTGCCAGCTTTGATTACTAACTTTACTCCAAAGAGACGGGATGGCTACTGTACTACCTGAGGTACGGAATAAGTAGTTTAGTTTAAAGCAAAACTCATTTCACAGGTGATCAAGTATATACCCGTTATTATACAATTCAAAAGTAATGTATTGATCACTAAGTTATCACCACTATGTTTATATATGAAGGTATATAATTGTGCTTTTTTTCCACTTAGACAATGAAAAGGATAACTCAAAAAATTATATTATTTTAAAGCTTTCAAAATATGTACACAGTAACTCTTTTAAAACAAGGAAATTAAAATAGACAATAGCTCATACAAAAGTCTTTCGTTACATACAAAAACGCCAACAAAGTAGAACCGGAAAAAAATAGTGAACTATTGAAATGAAACGATTCAAAAACACTTTCTTTGAAAATTTAGCAAAATTAATAAGGTACTAACCGTTGAGAGCCAACAATCAGTACTTTATTAGAGGCTAGTTTTTTATAGTAAAAATACATTTTAAATACACTATTTAATTCTATAAATGATATAATGTCCCATTACATGAAATTGAAGGGGCTGTTTGTAATTAATATTCCAATTCTATAAAACAGGTAAATAAATCCTCGGCGCTGTAAACATGAGACTGAACATTATGATAAGGAAATCACAACGAAATAATGATCAGTATTTAGGGCATATTAAAAATATCTCGAATCCTATTCATTTGATTGATTTTGTTGCTAAATCAATGGTACTTGATATATTCACTCTGTTGATTCGAAGACAAAAGATAAAAGAGGCAAAGTTTCTTTGTTCCTTTTAATCTAATTCACCATCGAAGAAACAGAACTAACTGTTATCGAGTTCCATTCGGATTAACGCAAAACTTCTTACGAGATAGCATTTGAGATCGGCTCTTTTGGTATCTGGGACACACTTTGTTTTCTTGGCAAAACCGTACTGATGATTTATAAATCTTTAGTTAGATTTCGTTTAAGAGATATCGATGCTAGGGCATCTGTATTTTTCACATAATATAATTTAAAAAATGGATTATGGAAAGAGAAATCAAAAGATTCAAAATTAAGGCAGAACTTTTTACATATATGTAACATTAAATTTAACCAACATAGGGAAAAAAATAACAAAATATCGGCAACATGTACGGGGATAGAAAGTCCTATCAATTTTGAAGTAAAAGATTTATAAATGAATTACTAAATGCATTGCTGCGAAGCACAGGAATTGACAGCGCACCGCTGTAGCGGTCCGCTCCTTGAGCTGGTTCAACCACAATCAGCTTAAGTGGCCCTATTCCGAGTGAACGATGCCAAGAGAAGCTTTGTAAATAATATGTTAGTGTAGTTTTTCTTCGTATTTCAGTATATACGCAGAAAAATTACACTATGCACAAACTACAATAGAATTACTAAATAATGTTTACAACTTCCGCTTGGATCATTGTATCAGGCTCTCATTAGTTTATGTCATGCGGCCAGGTCAAACTGTCCCCATTTCTAATCATGTCTAATCTATTTATGGATTTATAACAATGAAGCTCGTATTAATATCGATACAGAATTCTTTGTGATCCTCGAATGAATATTTGGAAAACAGATCGAAAATCTTGTCAACATAAAAATAGTTTTAATTAAAGAAATGTTTAAATTCTCGACTTCGATCGATTGCAAAAAGTACGTCATAAGTACACATTTTTAAGTGCCGGTATAATTTTCTCAGGGATCTTTATTCTACGTCCACAGGTACCCGCAATCCCAAACCAGTCTTTGCCAATTAACTACCACTTCTACTTTATCTATAGCATTCGACTAAATCACGTTCCTATTTCCGAATCTATTTCGGCTTAAAATCACATGCAAACTACGCATACAAAAATAACTTAGCGAATGACGATTAGTTTAGCTTAATATCAATATATAGATCATTTTTATTATAACAGATAATTAGGTGTGAAGAAAATGTCTATAGTTCTGTTATGATATTAGAAGCTGTATGGGGCATCAATTAAGACTGTATAAAAGTCATGAACAAAAAATGTATTCATAAATATTTCAGCGTGTGTTTTTATTGTATTAATAAAACTGCATGTGAATACTTACATTTCGACCTTTTCACCTACTTTTCCGCATAAATGTATCGATGCTTTTCTATAATTTTATTAAAAATATTGAAATGCGTGTTCCTTTATTAGATACATATGATTGTAATATTATAATCTCTCTGCGGTGTCTTATTTTGAAAATGTCTTGATAACAAACAATACTTGTATTTAATTTAATCGACTATAATTTTGATATTTTAAAACTTGTATAGAAAACTTAGACTCTGTGTCAGTATTAAAATATCAAAATAATTAGTAGCTATATAACGATATAAGAAAATATTAAACATCTTAAAATAATAATAAAATAAAAGTATTACTTCAATGGAGATCGAAGTCAGAGTTACAATAGAAACTGTCATCCTACTTGGGCGACCGAGACCTCGACTAGGTGCAAGAGTTGGAATGGAACTAAGTACGAAAAAAAATTATTTCAAATAATTTTGTCCTTTTAAGCAGAGCCGCAAACCCAAAATTGTATACAATAATGATGCAGTGACACTAAGCGACAACACATATTTTATTTTTTGTAGCAATACGACCGCAACAAAATATTTTAGGACGTACAAAGTGCCCATCCTTAAAGTAAGAAGAAAAATTAGAACGTATTTGTAACAGTGGAAATTCGGCCTATGCAAATAATTTTTTGTTCGGAGGATGTCTTACATGTTTTTTGTGTAATGAGGTACATTTGCATTATACTACTTTTTAAAGGAACAGAATATTTCAAAAATAAATTTGCATCCATATTTTTTATTTTTCATTTCATAAATACAATAGTACAGGACAAAAAAAAAACAAGATAACGTTTATTAACACATTTTAATAAAATCAATAGTTGTACATTTGTTGCGGAAACATTTGTAATAGGTAATTCTACAGAAATGTATAAGCCTGCGTCAGCGCCGGCCCTAGCTTTGATCAGGGTCCAGCGAGATTGTTTTTCAGCACGCTCAAGTCAGTGCTCTAATTTTCCAGAAATTCTAACTCGGTTTCATGATAAGTAAATAATAATTGCCAATTTTTCAAAATAATTTTTTAATGCAAACATCAACACATATTCAACTTAAATTAAATTAAGTAACTTTAAGTATCGTAACACTGTTCTATGTCTTTCCGAAAGCAACATCAAAATTTATTTTTTTGCTGAAAATAGTGTTTTGCATTTGGTTGTTTTTAGCGTCCCTAGTTACATGGCGCCTAGAGCAACCGCTCCACTCGCTTGGCCCCTAGGCCGGCGTAGCCTGCCGCCACTGCACCACGCCGCACCGCCGTTGTATTAAACTCCCTCAACAAACAAGTCTTACTTTATTGCTTATACGAGGATTTTTCATGTATAATAGTAATATAATTTTTCATTTTTTGTTAAAAACACATATAATTTGCAGTTTTAACTCAATTACTCATATAATATTTGTAATGTGTTATACAAGCGTTCTGTGCTTGAAAATAAGTTTTCTCTAAAAAAGGGTATTAGAGCATAAAGCGATGTAGTCTTTGGGTTGGCCCAATGGGAACTTAAAAAAAAATCTTGTGCAGCATCTTGCACGTGATAGAAATGATGCTTCTTAAAAATCTCTTAAAGAATACAATAAAAAAAACACAGGTCCACAAACGTTAGGTTCCTTACATTTGTGAACCTGTGATAGTAACAAAACACATTGATAAATATTAAATACATAATGTACGGTATCTCAGCTGTTCAAATAAAACATCTTACGCATACATCTACAAAGCGCACATGCGCAACACTATCTTATTCTACTGCTTTGTAGGGTTATGTGTGCGTTGTTCTCGTTTATCCCTTTTCTATGGCGTTGGAACACATAAATCTCTTTCTCTTTTTCTATATGTTGTATCTTTCTTCTCTCATATGTAACGAAATGTGTATAAAAGTAATGTGTACTTGTAGTTTCTACATTCGTGTCAATTTTTGTAAATCGAATCGAGGCTTAAAAACTTTTACTTTCAAAAAGTTAAAACTTCATACATCGCTGAATACGCGTAGATTTAATAACGAAGTAAATATTTCTTAACAGTTTCTTCGTTGTTAATCGAAAGAATGTAAATAAGGTCGGAGCAAAAATTTTATAGTATCGTATACAAACTCAATATAATTTTTCATCATATTTTATTTACTTAATTACAATATGTTTATACCATTTTGTTCAATAACATATTGCTATTTGGTAGGTAGTGACATAATCCCATTTCTGTAGAAATTTTTGAACTCCTGATCAAAAAACTGTGTGACAAGTAGTTTTGACAGTCTTCTATTGATGTTAACCTAACACTACCTAAAGAATTCTGAAGAGACCGACACAGGTGACAATCTGAGGGTGCAAGATCAGAGCTACATAGTGGATGTATTAGAACTTCCCAATAAAACTCCCTCAATATTTGTCGAGAGGTTAAAAATTTGTGTGGTCTGGCGTTATCCTGGTGAAAAACAACACTCTTTCTGTTGAAATATTTTAGTCGTTTTTTTTCTACCTCTAGTTTGAGTCTCATCAGCTATTAGCAGCAGAGATCCGAATCCGGTTTTTCCCGGCGATAAAAGCAATAAAGAATAATACCCTTCCAATCCCATCACACACATCGCATCAACTTATTGCGAATAAATCCGGGTTTCGTTAGTCTGTGGTCCTTATTTGCCTATTGACCATGATATTTTTCATACCTTATTGTCGTTGTTAATCCATTTTTCATCACCAGTGATTAATCTTTTCAAAAACGATTCGGGTTCATTAATTTTCAGCAAATTGCAAATGAGTATACGATTCATTCGATTTCTTTCAGTGAGCTCGTGTGAGACTCAAATATCGAGCTTCTTTGTATATTCACCCTTTTTTAAATAGGTCAAAACAGTTTTTTGGTCAAGCTTTAGCTCTTCAGCTATGTGGTAAGAACTAATGTGCCGATCTTGCTTTATTTTTTTTCAAAATAGCATCGACATTATCCGTAACAGGTCTACCAGAGCGAGGTTCAGTTTTGACAACAAAATTACCGTTCGAACCAGTATTGTGCTACTCTTGCCAACACTGCATTAGTTCTATAAACGTCACAATTTTTATTCGCGATTTTTGAAACATCATTTTTTTTTGTAATTGAACTTTAAAATGTATTGAATTTCTACGTTACTCTCATTCATTTTTGTGGACAGAAAAACATTAGAAAAGTGGCAGGACACCGTATTTAGGGTTCCGAATCCAAATGGCAGAAATGGAACATTTATAGTTTCGTCATGTACGACATACGGATGGACAGACATGACGTGCGTCCGTCCGTCCGTATGTCACAGATATTTTACTCAAAAACTACGAGACGTATATTGTCGACATTTATTTCTTATATAAGCCCCTACTTAATTTGATGATTGAATAACAAAAACAAATATTTTTAGGGGTATTATACCATACATGTTAACACAAGTTGAATTTTCAGCAAACATCAACGACTGGCACATATTTCGACAGTCCTTTTGGAAACATTTTAAGGTATCAAAGCATTTTTTTTGATTACGTGAATAATTTTGGAAATGTTCGCTCCGAAATTTGCAGAGATTGTGCCCACCCCCTTCTATTTTCTATATCATATGTCAAAAAAATATAAAAAAAAATATCGAAGGTAACATTTAATAAATATTATCAACGAAAATTATTTTGAACATGGTCGGATATACTGTATTTGAATTATTGCCGAAAAACTGCGCTCCTCGACAAAAGGACGTAAGTGATACGCTTGTGAATATACGCTTTGTTGCTGACGCAGTTTTAAACTAAACTGCGTTTAGTTTAATAGTAATAGTCCGCATACCTACTTTTTTTTCTAGTCATAGGTGACTAAAATGCTTATAACTATTCTATGCGGGGAACATGGAAATAGTGTAACAACGTAGATACTTTTTTCATCTGTAGTGCATTTCTTTATAATAATGGCTGCGGAACCCTATAATGAGCTTGGTTCGACATGCCCTTGGCCAGTTTTTACTTTTTATTTTTCATTTTTGAATAGTCATCTATTTAATGTTATCAAAACTAGCCAGAAACAAACAGCACAACTAATGAGATTTTACTGCAACTTTTTACATACAAAATTCGAAAAAACTTTTTTCCTATATATTTTAAATGTCTGTGGATAACAATAACATTCAGTTGTGTAGAATCTAAGAACTCGATTAGTGTCTGCTACATAGCAAGAGGTCATACTATATTTCGTCATTTACTACTTTCATTTGAAAAGGTACCATTACTTATTTTTCAAAATTTTAAAACATGTAAATAAAGTACAAAACAAATATCAATCATTTAACGCCGTTCCGTTGGCGATCGTGTGCGGAATACCAGCGCACAGAAAATTTGTCACTGAGCAATAATTCAACAGAGGCAATTTGTGAAAAGAGTCCAATTTTCTGCTTCATAAAATATAAATTTCGATTCCGTCCCGGGGGAAGAAACAGTTAATTATTCTCTCCCTGATTTGAGAAGACTCACAAAAATAAAATCCTCTTATAGATGTAATCGGCTGACGATCTTTTCTGCTGGAAGTTTCAACTGTGCACACACTTCCGTTCGATAGGAACGTCGAGCCGGTAAAAATATATTTGAGTCGGGGTAAAGCAATCACTTTCGCGATACGTACACATGAAGCGAAACGAAAGGGATGAAAGGGAATCCGCGGTGAGGTTATAAATTCCACTTGCTTACAAATAAAGACGATAAATTGCGGACGTCACGTGCAGCGGCACTTCGCCACATCATAAACTTTTCAGTCGATGTTTGCGTTTGCAGCGCGAGGCGGACGTCGATATACTATGTCGTCCGTATAACAGTAACGAATGTTTATCGATACAGCGTATAGACTATTTGGTAATTGAAATTTAAACATGTCTTCGTACGGGCGAGCTTAATGAGGGTTCATTTCGTCTTATGTAGCACTTAGTCTTCCGTAGAATTGATACCTTGAGAAAATGCAACAGGTCCGTCGTTCAGAAGCGTGAAAAATAAAATGTCTGTTGTCAATATAATTAGGTTCAAATTCAAGGACATTTCACATTTTATTAATAGTCTCATTCGTTCTGGATATTCGTTTCCTCCTTTTTTTATATCTGTCTATTTTTAGAGATCAATTTCCATCTCTGTTTCAAAGACTATTGAAGAATGTTTTCTGTGTATTATTTATAATTGTGCTGAAATCGAACATAACTGTTTAGAAGTATCCTCTTTCTTTCTTCAACTTTGTTTGACTGTTTAATCAGAAATTGAAAAGTTTCTATCTATCTAGATTGTTTTTATATATACGAAGTCACATTGATAAGTTATCTCTTTTGAGTTAATACCAAATGTGAAAATGATACTGGCCATTATGTTGTAATCTCGGTTTATTTCTTTTCTGAAAATATTAGCATTAATTTGTTCATCGCTCATGTCATGTCACACATATGTTTGAGTTCTCATTGGCTTTTGTCCCGACCACGTTGCATGTAAGAATAATGTAATAAATTAAAATTTCAGCATCGGTCATTAAATTTCTCATTTAAGAGAAAAATAGGATATTGAAAGTAAAGCAAATATTAGTGTGGAAATTTAACGATAAGAAGCGTTATTCTAAGTTTGAGATTCGTTCATCGACAGAGAAACTGATATAAGTCATATATATTCTTTCAGTCTTCGATGATTTGACACTTATTTTTGTAGTCAAAAGAAACTCCATGTTCCCAGAGTCGTTTTGTAGTATTAATTTCGACTTGATACATTATAAAATTAAAAAATAATGCTCACATTTAGTTCATCCAACGTCCTACGTGTTGACATAAATTGAATTGTGGAAGATATTATTGTTAATGTCAATTTATTTAATAAAATTGTGTTTTAGGTAGACGTTTTAATAGACGCTAATTAACTGAGATCTATGAGTTGTTATGAGGCTGGTTGGTAACCTAAGCTTAACATTTTTTTGTGAATTGGGTAAATAAAAGGATCAACAAATGCGGAAGCAATAGCGAGATTGGTTATTGTTAGGTTTCGTAACATAAAGTGATAAAGTTTTCTGCTTTAGGGGAAAGTTGCTAACATTGAAACAAAATTTGTTACACAAAAAATGAAAGAAATTCGATATGTTTACAGGGTAACATTGCCTATCTCTAATATTTATAAAATATAAAATGTAATCAGAAATATTGACGTCTTATTCAAGGTGGGCAAATGCTACGAATTTAAATGTTATAGAAAAATATATGGTTACATTTTTCCTACAGATTGTTTATCAATTGTGTTTGTTGTTAATCAGTAAAACATTATGGACGTTATATACATTTTAATATGATATTCCCAAGAAAATAAGTAAGTTATAGAATAAGCCATTTAAAAATGTATTAAAGCCCAACTTATAAAATTACGTAATTATTAGTATAATGCAATAAAATAAGCTATTCAATGATTCCTCCTAAATTCTTCTATTATTTTATTCAAAGAAGAAATATAAAAAAAAAAAAAACTAGACATGTCGTTGGACACCCGGTTGGAACGGAGTTCCTTTCGTTTTATATTGTGTTATATTAAATAACAGGAATACTAAAATAAATTAACAACTTTTGAGAGCAATTAAAAAAAAAATCATTTACTAAAAATTTATTATAATTCATATAAAATTGTTAATTATAACTTATAAAAGTAAGTTAAACAAAAAACTAAAGATGGCTGTCTTTTTTTATTAAAGTTTGTAAAGTTCGTCAAGCTACACAATTATTTAATTTTTGAAATGAATAGATGTCAATTTTAAATCTTTAATAAACTCATTTTAAATGTATAAAATGAGTTTATTAAATACTTTAAATTGAAAACTCCATCTACAGAACCGAATAAAAATCTAAAAATAATCGTAAAGAAATGACTTCAATGACATTATTATTCATTTCTAATGCAAGTAATATGATAATCCAGGAAAACAGCATGTCTGTTGCATAAAAGTTTTTACATGAATATGAATTGTTTTTCTACGCTGATTTCAAAAACTTATGCCGCTTTTATGTACCAACTCTAGTTATTCCCCTATGAAATGACAGGATTTTTCAATAAAAATGCACATGGTTTAAGATACAAAAAATAATTTAATGAATTTATTTTGAAGTAAATTTTGTTTTATATGATTTTCTTGCGTGAGGTATATTAGGAGTACTGTTTTAAATGCTCCGACAGTAATCAGCCATCATATATATTCACGTTCCAGTATCCTTGATATCTCTCCTCCACGGTGCGAATATCCTGATGAAAGCGCTCCCCTTGTTCCTCGCTTAGGTCACCGAGATTTTCAGGAAAAGAGTCAAGATGGCTGTGAAAGTAGTGAAGCTTAAACTCATGTTGCATCCAAGCTGCTGGAAGTGTATCAGCAACTGTTCAACGTGCTGAATGTAGCCATCAGACGCTCTATTTTTGGAATTTTTTGAATGTATATTTCGTACAAATAACACAAAAACCGTTTCATCAGGACCGTTTAAAGACGATCTCTTTGAGCAAAACATAATGGAATTTGTACAGACACTAGTTTGTTTACACCACTATTGATAGAAATTATCGACTATTCATGCAAATTCAAGACGGCACCTGTATCGCACTAACCAGAGCTGTTACAAAAAAAAAGGTCTGAGAGTAGATTCGAAATCAGCGCACCCAATTTAGTAAACAACAGTAGAAAAATCTCATGCAACAAGAAAAAGGTCAATTTTGTTCTTCTGTGTAACAGATAGATATCTTTACTATAATTTGAAAAACGAAATTATCGCCGCGTTGCCCGTGGCTGTTGCCACATTTGCTCAATAACCAGCCTCTGTTAGAGAGAGAGAGAGAGACAGAGAGAGAGAGAGAGCCGTTGTAAACTGTTATAAATTTATTCTTCATATCCGACATAAGTCACTAGCACATACATATACAGCACAGCAAAGTTTTTCTGAGGATCGCTTTACGAGCAGCAAGAGAAAATCCTACTTTGTAGACATTGGACTACTTCGTTTTCAATGTTCATTACAAATAACAACGTAAATGTTTTCACAATTCAGCTGAAGATATACGATACGTCCGTATTTATTTTTGTCACGTATCGCGCTACACATATCGAGGTTGCTTTTGTGACTAAAAAGGTTTACAATGAGCAGGAGACGCCCCGCCCGGGCGGATCGCTGTACGTGTCGGGTAGAATACGTTCGTGGATATGTAGTGTTTAATTTTCATACATTATCTTTTGTATTATATTTTCGGCAGCAGAAAAATATTTATGAAGCGATACGCTTTTCTGAAAAAGAAGTATTGTTCCCTTTGTCCAGTGTGAGGTCTTGTATGAGGTGAAGTTCCCATTTAACTTCCCGGTGAGAAAATTGATTTTTTTTTAAACGAGATGATTACTTTTTGTTTCGATTTGAATACCCACTTTAATATATATCTACACCTTCACCCACCCTTTCACCTATTCTTATTGAAATGTTATGCACACGATCTTATAGTTTAAATAAGGCCAGTGCCTTGGGGGCACTGTATATTAATGCGTTTCAGGCACGCATCTGTCTGCACGCACATTTGGTTACCTGCATCCAGTGCAGGTTAGTGAAAGGGTTTGTACAACACAAGTGACAAACCTTAGAGCCAGATGTTCAAAATCCGCACTAAGATCTCTACTTGAATTTGAAAAATGACGTAATACTAGAGAGCTGCAACTGCTTCATGTCATTTCCAAGGCAATATGGAGGTCCTCTCAAAATAGACGTTCTTGAAGAGATTTCAAGTTAGGCTAGGACAGTTACTGATCTAGTCATGCGCAGTTTAATCGCAGTATCAGTTATAGGAAAACTATTGCCGCAACGGTCGGACTATTTATGTTTATATTATCCCTGGAGTATTATAAATTCGAATCGATAATCAGATAGTGCGTAAACCCGGCAGTTCCTAAACATGTACTATTTAACTATTTGAGCGGTAAACAAGAATTTCAAATAGCGTTAAAAATAACTTAATCCGAAAATATTCATTTGTAAATGTACAATGCATTTTATTTTTGACATAATTTACTTAAAACACATGATAGTGAAGCAGAGTGCAAAACCAAATACCTAAAATCGGATAATACCTTGTCAATCGTAATCGATTATCTACTTTTTTCTCAAATGTAAACTCTAAGTTAAACTCTATTTAACTATGTTAAAGAAGCCGTAAAGTAGTACTTAAAATAACTCCATATTTTCGTATGAAAAAGGGAGGCGATTTTGTAGCAAAAACTGTAATAAAATTCCTATAAGTCGTTCCGTGGTAAAATACAAACAAGGAAATATTTCCAAAATATGTACTTTAAAATACGTTAAAAAAAACTTTCAATTATTTACTAACAAAATCGGTATGTAACAAGCCTTTACGATTGCTCTACAGTGATTTAGCTTCCTCTTTTATTTCATTATTGATGGTCTTTTTCCGAATTCTTGTACTACAAGGAAACGATATAAATAGACATTCTCAGAAGAGTCTCGAGTTGCTTCTCAGAACGTCGGGCTACAATTAAGGGGGAGCCGAAAATAAAAGACGACTATTAATATACTTTCCTTTCATTCGATATTAGTACCCAATTTGACCTAAAAGTGCCTAATTTGACCTAATAATGCTTGATTTGATCGAATAACATCATAGTAATTCGAATAAGAAATCTATATTGTGTATAATGATGATATTCACATTGTAAAGTTACAATTTTATATTATTTATAGTATCAAGTTTTAATAACGTTCGAAATCTGTTTCACAAAATGTATTTAAAACATCTTATCGTGTATATTATTTATGAGATTTATTTAGTGAGAAGTATTACAAAAGTATATATTAAAATAAATAGTGTCTGGCTGTGATTTCGATATTAAAGCTTTTTCATAAACTAATATTGTTGGTTATAATTATGGAGCCTTAAATAAGCATTAGAATTTTTTGTTTGTATTTGTTTGTCTGTCTACCTATTTGTTTATTTATTTGCCAATTTGTCCAAGCTAATCTCTGAAACGGCTGAATCAATTTTGACGAATTTGCACTGATAAATAAAAAACTATTCAAAGCAGAATATAAGCCACCTTTTATTTGGTATTTATTCAGTCTCCTTGATCAGGCTAATCTCCGAAACAACTGAACCGATTTTGGCGGACTTCCATTAGTAGATAAAGTATTCAGAGAAAAATATAAGCTACTTTTATCGCGTATTTATTTCGATGTTCTGCAGAAAATTAAAAGAAACTGCTGAAAATGGGGTAATTTTCTTTAAGAGTTTCATGTTTCTCGTTCCTATCAAATATGCCTCTGTTTCACTCCGAATTCAATAAATGGCATTATATCAATATCAATTCGCACAAAAGTTACATTCATATTCTGTATTCAATAGGCACGGTTATGTATTATTGTTAAAGTTGAATTTATGTTGAAAATAAAATAGTTAATATTAAATCTGATTTTGATTCAACGACAATATTACGCGCGTCACAATAACTAATTTTCATTGAAACACTATTTATTTTTAACTTTTGTTCATTCCTTCGATCGTAATATTGTCTAATTTTAAATATTTTTCTTATTTAGTAAGTATATTTAAATTACTAATACAATAAATCCGCAGAAAAAATCTATTAAAACATTGATAGAATATATTTCAATGATTTTTAGGATTTTGTCTCTCTGTTTTTCTGTGCGTTTGCTAGTGAACTTTGCAAAAATTAATAGACAGAATTTGAGGAAATTTGGTTCCGTAATAGTTTATACCTCGGAGTTACATATAGGATAGTTTTAATTCCGTTTCTCTTCTATATTTTCATATTTTTTCTTTTTTAATAGAACTGAAATTTAGATCGAGACCAAAATCGGAATCAAAAGCGGGGATAGTCTAGTCGTAATTCAAGGTTTTATAGCAAATTCATTGATGCCTTATGTGCATATTTGATGGACGGATGCAAGGTGAGGGCAACCTTGCAAGTCTATGCACACCATTAAATTAATGTTGTAGTTTTTGTTATTAAAGGTTTGCAATGGATACCAAATTGTGCGAACATTAGCTTATGATATTCGCCTCTTGACCCTAAGAAATGTTGAAGAATGCCCTCATTGCCACACAAGATACCAGGCACAATGCTGCGCAGTGCACTTTTCATACTTTAACTATTTAAGTTTAGCGACTTAATCCCGAAGACGTAACGGACAGACAGAAAGATTTACTTACGTGTTTGTAATATTAATAGTATGTACTAATGATAGAAGAGTGATGCTCACTATCCCGTTTTATATGTTTTTTAGCCTTGTTATTTAGCTCTTATCTCAAAATTATAACATAAACTATTCTTTCAATAATATTGCCAGCTTGTTTACACAGTCGTGAAGATGAAAATAATTCACACTTTTTAGTTGTATATATTTATTTTGTCACGTGACAAATACATTTCAAGCAAAATTCACCATTTTGTCCTTTCCGAGTCTAACAATTTTAGTCGAACTTAATTTCTGGTAGGTTTTTGTGATTTATATGTCGATCGGTTATTAGAGGACTACCGGATGGTTGTCCACACTGTCTCCGACAGCACCGAGGTCAATAATTTAATTTCCGTCACATACCGGTATTCCCGGTACGGTACCGGACTGAATCGTACCGAAGCGTTGAGTTCGGAAATAGTTATTGCCGGTACAACATTTCTAACGTTCGCAATAAACACAATATCACGGATCAGCACACACTAATTACAGGGTTCCGTATTGACAGCGGCGCGTCGGGGCAGATGTCGGGGCGCGCGGCGCCAGCGCGGTCGATAGCCGACGCCGTGAATAATTAAGATGGATATTCTAGTTTGCCCTTATCCCGCACTCGAGAGCGCTACTCGTTTTTAACAGTTCGGCCGCCATTATCGCCGAAATAAAACAAGCTTAATTTCTATAATGAATGATCTCATTTTTTAGTCTTATATTTTGATTAAATGTCATTTTTTTTTATTAGAAGTTATATGAACTCGGTGTGGCGATGTATTGAAAAGTTTCTTTTAACAAGAATGTGGAAATATTTTTGGGATTTTCGATCGCATAGAAATTCCAATTTAGATGCGTGAATGAGAAAAATTGTGCGAATTGTATAAATTAGTCCGTCACAAGTGCTGCATAAATGAGCGGAAATGGAAATAGGAACAATAAAACTTATAATTATACATATTCCTCCGCAGAATAATGAAAGAAAGCATCGTACTTAATGATCGCTGTTTAATATAAGTTTTTATAATTTGAATGAAAAATGCCCTGTCCGCTTGGTTTAAACGATAAGATAGAATTTGATTAAAATTTGGAGGATTTATTGTTTTATGTGCATATTTAAGACATTGTCCAATATTCCTTCCATATTTAATTCATTATATAATTTTATATGAAGAAGAAACAAGAATTAGACTTGTAAGTAACTTTTAATTAATATCCACATTAATAACACACGCTCCGAAATCTATGCTTACTATTCTATCTTGTCATACATTTTTACCGCTGAATAAATATTAAGTCACTGAATCATTTTTGAAGAAAACTATTAGACAGGTAGTTTGATATTTATAAATCCATGTGGAACTTTTCATTTTAAAATAATTCTAAAAAAGCGTTACAAGTTTTCGATATGAGACGTGTATTGGACTTAAACTAATTCGTTTGCCGTGACGGCAAACGGCATGACATTTTTTCTCGTACGAGTGTTTGTGTGCTGCTCTTTGTTGATTACAGTAGGTGTACTGTAACAAATATTTTGTTAATCGCTGGATTATGTTGCAAAACAAATATAGCCTAAACGGGATGCCCGACAGATGTAAAATAACGAGATTAATATTATTAAAATAATTTATAATCAAAATCAATAACAAGTATGGAACAAAACAATCGATAAGCTCGTCCACCTAACGGGCTATCGAAACATTAATTTCGTTATTTTACGTCTGTCGGGTATCCCGTTTAGGCTATATTTGTTTTGCAACATAATCCAGCGATTAACAAAATATTTGTCGCAATGCTTGTTTTCAGTTGGCCCTGTAACGTGGTGTTAGGTTTTTTGGGACTTCACTGTAGGAACGCTATTTCGTACAGTTTCATTAGCGAATTGAGAAGGTTAGAATACTTGAAACCCTTCACACTGAGCCCAGTGAGGGTTGACTGATGACTAAGCCAGATGAAAACATCCGGGAACGACCGCGTAACGTTCTCTCTAAGTGAGGAAGAAAGTGGATTAATTTAAATTGTGTAAAAGTTTATTCGTCCATTCATTTACGCTCACAGATCGAAGTCGTTGTATTCTAAAAAAATATTTTGCAACGATACAACATTAATGACTAATGATATACTTTTTATTTCGTTTTTTTTTATAGGTGTTATAATGTTAAATAAATAGTATTTTTAAGAGATTCAAACATACATCGACATTGATTGAAGGATAGGGATCGAAACCGAAAATAGTTCGGTTGCATTCTCAGTTTAATGGCAACCGATGATAATCATTAATCAGTGGTAAAATTGAATAACAAATCGTATTATAATAAAAAGCAATTATTAATAATACGTATCTTTATACGTCCTCCGTGTCCGGTTTTTGCCGGACACGGAGATTTCTGTTCAATAACACCATCCATGAGTTAAAGCGTTCTAATAAAGGGCGATCAGGGGGAAAGGCACGTAGCTAATCTTCAGCCCTCCGATTGTTGCCATCAAAATTTCATTGAGAACAAAGGAATCCGGGTCAAGAACGCGAGCATTCGATGCCGGCGCGGTAGATAATTTTACTACGTCGGTAGATCGATCGTAGAGCAATTTTTGGAACGCCGACGGGGTGCGGGGGCGCGGCCGCGGGGGGCGGGCGCTGACGTCGCCGACGGCTTGTACCGCCGGCGCGGATAACGGCGGATTAGAAAGCGTACTCCACTACGTGCAAATGAATGATTAGTATGAACTAATTGATGTTTAATGAGATACTAAATATATTTGATCCTCTTTTAATTAGAATAATGAGGTAAGATTATTCACAATCAAATTTTTCGTATAAATTCCATTTCATTCTGTTTGTGTAAAGACGGATTATTTTTAATTACGTTTTTATCGCATCTACTTTATAAATGTTTCGACAATGTGGTAAGATTTACTGGTAATAAATGCTATATGTATATTAGGGTGGTCGTTAAAAATTAAATTTCTTGCGACGCCTCCTAAAAATCTTCCTTTTGATGAAAAAAACACTGGGAATTTATTTTTTTTAAATCAAAATAACACGTGCCTCAAAACGATCCAAGTTAATTTTTGAGCATAATTTTGTTTTTTCTGGAATTATCGTATTAAATATAAAGTAATAATTATTTTAAGATTGAAACAGTATTAACAACGAAAAACCTTCAGTATTATCATTATAAGTGATGAATTTACAGTTATAGCTTCATAAAAAGTTTAAAATATTTCGTCATTCAAGCTCATGTTTTAATTTCTCTTATATTTTTGGGCCTTTAATACGTCTGTAAGCAGTTACGTATGAGCTATTTTCATGAAAATGTCTAAAAAATAAGGATGTGCATGCACTGGACACTTTGGTTAAAGGCATCATATAATTCTCTGTCGATAAATTACCAACAAGTCTAATATACTACCATCACTACTTATATGCTCTCATATTATACGTCCATGATTTTTATACAGTTTACATCACAAAATTTGTATTAGCTACTCCGTATAAATTATTAACTAGATAATTTTGTAATTAAAACATATTATTTTTCACAGGTATTGTTCTTAATTATTCTTTATTTTTATTTATAAACTGAATGTATGTTTTGTTACATATTATTGAGTAATACATACCGTTAGTAAAGTCTTTATGTTATTATCAGATCAAATTAAATGGAAAAATTTTTTACTTAAGAATTTTATCTATTGTTATTTTGATTAGCTATTGTATTCTCATAAATTTGGGTGCTGTGATTATTTATATTTCGGATAAAATTGAATTTATCATTAAAAATTCCTAAAGAGCATGATTATACCTAAAATTTAACTTCGACCGTCTTGAGGCACGTGTTATTTTGAGTTAAAAAATTCCCAGTCCTTTTCATCAAAGAAACTTTTAGGAGGTGTCGCAAAAAAAATAATTTTAACGACCACCCTAATGTATATCTATAGAACAATGGTGTTAATGGTATTCGACGTAAATTGTTGGAAAAAAATATATCGATTAATTTTGTAATCGATGATTTTTTCGCTTAAAACTTTTCT